>OZ026629.1:46684029-46789029 GCA_964020975.1 Hermodice carunculata | reverse complement strand
CATGGGTTCAATTGCTGCCTGACTGGTGGCTGCTGATCCCACAACGAGCAGGAAAATGACTTTATCGATGAACTTTTGGCCTGATCCCGTACACATTCTTGAGGACGGGCTCCTTTTTTCGCAACATTTCCGCATGGATTCACCCAGTTGATCTAGGATTAATCATTCGTTCCCGGGAGCTTTGGAGCAGGTCCACTTTTCAACGACCGGTAGTGCACCTTTGCAACAAGGTCCAACTTGTATATTTCGTGTGTTTACTCATCCTTCATTGGTGCCATTAACGCGGCAAATGCTTCTTTTATTGTCCCCAGCAGATGGCCCCTTGATTACATGTTAATAATGTCGTTTCAATCTACCTTCAATTAAAAGATTTCGGTTTTGTTGCTTTTTCCACAAGTAAAAGCCTATCATAAGTATGGTACGTACTTTGTCTTGGAGGCGAAATTCGCCAAGGGAAATTCTGTTGAACCGTGCCCGTGAATCCCTGAGGTTTCTACAAATTTGACATTTGATATACCGTACATGCATGTTTAATGGTAAATGACAGCAAGACTCTGTGGCATCACTCCTTTTGGATGCTCTTTAAATTTAATCAATACCGTTGTTCTATGTGTTTGTATTCCAGCATGTTAGTATGTGGGTGAACAAGTTGTCTTTCTGCATTTAGTAAAGAAGAGACTTTATGGCAACTAGTAAAGCAGTTTTGCTTCACAGCAAATCTGTGTGAGTGCCTTTAAAATGAGAACAGTTTGAAATGCTACACTTTGCCATTGTTCAACATAATCTAAATTGCCACAACGTTGGTCCTTGGTTCTGAGTGAAATTGTGCACCTGGTTTGGAATAGTCATGATGTTTAAAATTATGCAAATTCGGGGCAATTAAAATTTTAAAACCTCCCTATTTTCCAAACTATTGCAGATAGACACAAAATTTCAATGGGCATATATGGCTTTGTGACACCTGCCAATATAATGACTAGTAACTGACTGTTCATTATGCGAGAAGAGTTCATATAGGGCATAGCCCTTTTCTCTAATCGTGTAATAAAATATGTTTAAACCAACTGAAAGTTGTAGAATTTCAAATTATCATAATTAGGGGCATTGAAATATTTAAAAGTTGAATACTAGTATCTCCAAAAGTGTTATAGATAGAGATGCCATTACAACTTCAATTTATAGGTTTATGGCAAAGCTGCATCCAATGAACCATGAACCAAAGTTGTAGGATTTGAATATATGCAAATTAGGTGCATATGCAAAATTTAAATCTTGAATAGCTTCAAACCTATTATAGATAGAAGTGCCATTCCAACTTCACTTTATGGGTTTGCGATATAGCCACATCCAATGAACTATGATCCAAAATTGTACATTTTTAATATATGCAGATAGATAAATACAAGAAATTTAAATCTTGAATAACTTCAAAACTATTATAGATAGAGGTGCCATTCCAACTCTAATTTGTAGGTATGTTACAAAGTCCTATCCAATGAACCATAAAGCAAAGTTGTAGGCTTTCAAATTGTGCAAATTAGGCAAATACACAAATTAAAATCTTGAATAGCTTCAAAACTATTATAGATACTAGTGTCATTCAAACTTCGCTTAATAAGTTTTTGACATGGCCACATCCAATGAACCAAGAACCAAAGTGATGGCATTCTAATTTATGCAAAATTCACCTAATACACAAAATTTAGATTATGTTCAACAATGGCAAAGTGTAGCATTTTAAACTATTCTCATTTTGAATGCACCCAGACACATTTGTTGTGAAGCAAATCCTCTTTTCTAGTTATAGTACTCTATTGTTAGTTTGAGACTTAAAATCAGGAAAAGATGAATTCTAAGTTACTCTATTTAGGGACCATGCTGACAGCAATTTTAATGGGTTCATGTGTTATACTAAAATTCAACCGAATGTAGCCACGCATTAACTGTGATTTGCCAAGGGGGTGACTTCTAACAACTAAATAAATTTGTCGGTCACTTGCTAAGGAAGCAACTGCATTTCATAATTAATAACTCAGGGAACAACTGATTCTTTAATCTTCGATTCATAAAACCTGTTACAGAATATTATACCTTCCAGCTATCATCCAAAAATATTACAACTTGAATTCAACCTGTGCTTCGTTTTTTCTATGTAGTTTTGTTTGTTTACTTGATTTAAATCCATTTTTACGATTATTGCACGAATACTTCGATCTGTAGGTAGGTATGACATTTTTGCGAGGAATTTTTATAGCAGGTGTTATGAACGTGGGGGGGGGGGCATTTTACTTATTGCCTTCCGTTTAAATTAATCAACCGCTTAAGGAACCGGGGTTCCTGTCATTTTTCAAATGAAATGTGTGTGCAAAATTTGTTATTTATATATGGTGTTCCGTCAATATACTTCAGAAAGCAGAACAGTAACAAAATAAGCAAGAGAGTATGATCTGACAACATTGTTTAATAAGCACTTTCTATTATTGCGCTAAAACAATGAGATTCTGATTGCGCAATATGTGTTTAGAATGCTCCACACAAGTCGCCTATAATGCAGGTACGCTATAAAGTCCCTTGCTGATAATAGATGTACAGACACTGGATATTACCAGTGTGGAACAACCTTTGTAAGAACCAACGCAAGCGCAAAAATCGAAAACACCCCGAGATCACCACCCTCTCATAGATACAATTGCGTCTAGTGCAGAAGAAATTTGCTTCTCGGTATGAATATCTGACCTTTCTTCAACCTTTTGTGATGAAACCGAGCGATCCCAAGGATGTAGTTGGTGCGGATCGATGAATGTATTTGTTGGTAGCCGGGATAAGTGGTTTGTAGATTATATCAGAGATGATGTATATGAGGAGGCCCAGGATAGGGACTGTGACACACACCCAGTCAAGCCATTGTTAAGACCTGATGGAGCAATTAACCGATCCTGCTGGCCATCAAGCATTACCAGCGACTTACCGGCTATCTCTCAATGTACAGCCGAGACCACGTGGGCTATCCCTTTGCGCATTAAAGGATCTAGTGACCGTGGATTGCATTTATAGAGTCGTTATATAAAATAATAATTGATGTATTGTTAAACTGGGCGGATAAAAGACTAAAACATTAGCAAGTGTTACACAGTGATATTAATTTAATTTTACGAAACTCCGCTTCTAATTGAATAAATTTGGGGTCCTCTGGATTTGGCGTTTTTTATGGAACCTTTGGTAAACTATCTACGTATACGATATTTCTCAGCCGATTTATTTTTACAGCTTACATCGAAGTTCAAGCTGTTTTTTTTTTTTTTCAATTTTACCCCCCATGGGCTCAGAGCTGACGTATACAATGTCGCTTAAATGTTGGTTTTTTTTCTGTTTTTTTTCTGTTTTTTATATGTTGTGTTATTTGCATACGTTGCTATCTAACAGTTAGAAGCTTAATTTTTGATCATGTTTACTGAAACTTTGCAATTTATTCAATTCTGAGCTTTATTGGTAACATGGTACATTTAATCTCGATATTCAGTACAACATACCTGAAAATCTTTTTTTCTTCCGAGCCAATTGTGAACTTACATATTGCATATCCCATATTCCATCGCACCTTACGCCCTCCCCCCCCCCCCCCCCCGCACGTCCGACTATAAACTTACGGACTTTGACCAACGTGAGTGCATTGTTAGGTCACATTCCTGTACGATTGTTCTTGCGTGGAAATATTGTGGAAGGCTTTGGTACAACTCGCTTTATGACATAGCCTGCTTGTGATGTATGAACCTATCAGTTTCACTTAATGAAGAAGATGGGCTTCTATGAGTAACAACAGTTACAGTGGGATGACAACTTTACCGCAGGCGATTCAGAATTTTCACACAAATTAACTCCTGGCCCTTGCAAACGACACCCGTAATGCTTCCCAGAAGTCACCCGTGGGACCCACGTGATCTCCCGCCCAGCGACCGCGGCGTTTTTCGCTTGCGGGTCTCTGTGCACAATGTCTGTATGACAGCGCGGCTGAATTTAACAGTCGTTTTAATTAGCCTCCACAACCTCCATCCCACCCCCATGTAATTAAAAACTTGCCCATGTTTGCCTCTCGGGTCTTACTGCTCCCTACGCTCACATTTGTGGAAAGACAAAGCGGTGCATTAACCAATAATAGCCTCAAACCCGGTAGCCTAAATGATGGTCTGACCTCCTGGTTGTATGTTTTCCGTAACAGGAAGCTTCAAATGGTGTATTGCTTTCTTCTAATAGAAGCATTTCAATGTATAAATCTTATCAAGTTAACTTAAGGTTCCCGGAACATCAATTTGGATATCATTTTCCAGAATGCGGCGGTACTGGTTTCTATCGTGAACTACGGAGAACAGAGTGGTTATCTGAGGGATGTAGTGGCACAATTCTCTATTAGGATTATGATCAAGGATGAGATCAAGTCACACATGCAATATATAAAATACAACTATGTTGCCGGTTATTAAAACTAACTCTCTATGTGGTCCACCATTTTTTATATAAAAAGGATGAAATCATATAATGCTAGTATTTGATTCGTTAATTCACTGTACATCCTTTATTCAGTCGGGATTTCTCGGCTCTCTCAAAGCACACGGTGAAATAAATTGTCAACGTGTGCTCTTAAAGGAAGACAAATGATACTCGTGGAGCTAAATACGTGATGCTGCCTGAAAATAAGCGAATAATGATTCCATTGCCCTTTTTGGCTTATTCAAATAAGGAAGTGCATTGGGATTTGTATTATGTTTATCATGGGTAGGATGCAGCCCCGCCGTAAGTACCGAGCACTTGATTTGCAATGAGGAGATACTGTTTATTGTCATCCAAATTCCTGGCATTGGATGCTCCGTTTTATCAACCCTATGAATACAATTACTTCAATTTACTTACGAAGTCAGTTAATATACAAACAATGGAATCTTCCTATTAAGACCACTACAGATACCAAAAAAGCAGTCTGGATGGAATATAATGTAGTTTAGGAGTATATATATATATATATATATATATATATATATATATATATATATATATATATATATATATATATATATATATATATATATATAACTGAACCTCCGATTAGTACCCTTCCCCGTAAACAAACCATTTTCATCATAATAAGACCACCAATTTACAGTCTCATATTTGTTTATCCGTCATTAAATTAAAGTTATGTCACCATTAAAAATATATATTCCAGTGCGTTAGGTGCTCTCTCTCTCTCTCTCTCTCTCTCTCTCTCTCTCTCTCTCTCTCTCTCTCTCTCTCTCTCTCTCCTTCTCTCTCTCTCTCTCTCTCTCTCTCTCATACACACATATACCCATGTGTGTACATACTTTATCCATGTAAACTCACTCATTCATTGATTTGTTGAGTGCTTTTTCTTCCTCAATTATGTGAAAACATTTGCTCAAATGTGTGGGGGGGTTAATTTGTAAAGACAATAGATGATATTCATAAAACATACCACCAAGCGATGGAATACGACATCAAATACGTTGGTCAAGTTTGGTTGAAAATCATCACGTTTTTTTGTGTTTCAAAATTGAACGTTTTTGACCTGGCATTTCATGCGAACAACAACTTGCAAGACTCGTGATAATCCATTGCAGATTACATTCATTCTTGCAGAATTGCCTCGAAAGTTCTACCTGAGCTTTGGAAGATTTTTCAAGAGTATCAGCGGATTAAAACTAAACATCCTCCGTGTCTGCTATGACTAGAGATTTGTATGTGGAATATGCATTTATACATGCTTCCGCTCCGATTGTTTTCGAAGCTTTGGGGCCTGTATATGTAATATACTTATGTTTTTATTATATAATTGGTGAATGAAACTGAACCTTTTTTCATTTTTGCTATTAATATCAACATTTCAAATGTGCAGATAAATTGAAGCGCATATATATATATATATATATATATATATATATATATATATATATATATATATATATATATATATATATATATATATATATATATATATATATATATATATATATATATGTATATATAAGAGATGTGTTTTCAATATATATATATTATATGTATATATGCATAAGTTGTGTTTTCAGCCTGTGGCACACAAAATAATAAGCCGCCTCTTTCAAAATGGCAGTACCCATCCCGCGTGGGGACAAACTTCGCGTTATATTCTATATTAAACATAGAATAAACAAAATCTTAGTCTTACATGGCTGAAGGGTGAGTTACTATTTTCTATCACTGGGGATCGTTGTTAGTGAGACAAAAACGGTAAATCGCTCTCAGCCATGCAATAGGCTCTATTTATTTGTTTGAACGATGAGGCTTCATATACAGTCACCTGCTCTCCTTGACTAACTAAATCTCAAATTGAGGCATCGTATAAAATGTTTCGTATCTGAAAGAAAGATACAAAATTTAAGCAAATTTTTCTCCATTCGCTTCGTTCATTTTTAAATTTATTGGGGAGGGGGGTGCTTTCTGGCGCCTGTGTTGCATTTCTATTTTGTTACAATATATCAATTTTGACAAAATTTGCCATTTTGCATTTTTATTTCACAATTGTAGAAAAGAATAAAAGATAAAGTTATGAACAAGGGTCACTTGCAAAGAATGTTCCAAACTATTAGATAAACATGAAGATAAAGATGAATTATGAAAATATCGACCAACGGCTGAAACTTCAAAAGCAAAAATAATTTACTTTACCAAATTATTTTGATTTAAAAACCAAGCCTTCTTTTTGATTATCACAAAATTAAAGTAATAAACTTCTGGAAAGCCATTTTGGAATCTTAAAATGGATATGATTAATAATGAATTTAAGTCAAAAGGGTAAAGGCGTTTTAAGTGATCTTCTCAAGTAATCCAACTTATTGGATTTGTCGTATTGTTTCAAATTGCATAAACCGAGTGTTAATTTTGAAGTAAAAATCTCGGAAACACCATAGATTCCTTTCTGTCTTTTGTGCCAAAATAGGAAAACATTTCTTCAAAATATTCTGCAAGAAATAAATTATCAAACCTTCATTATAGTGTGTGCAATTTCGGAGCACCGTGGTTTGCAAAAGGTAAATTTTGAACCTTATTTTGGTGTCAAAGTCATTTTACAATTACCAAAATAGATTCAATTTCTCTGTAACCCAGGTTATCGTGCCAATTTTAATTCAACATAATGCCCCAAATAAGGCACGATTTGACAATTTTGGCCATCTGGCCCTGGTGTAAATTATAATGACAGGATAAAAGGAACATATAAGGTACAAAAAAATTAAGGATGCGTATGGACATTATAAGCAAGTTTCGTTAGGTCAGATATTATATTTAAAAAGACAATGAACACCTTAGAGCAAGATGCAATGCCTTTAGTCAGAATCAACATGAATATGGTTTACTTGGATGACGCCTTGGATATGGTGCTATTTGGATGGTAATATGTTAACTTAAATAATCATTAGTTCTACATATCTGACGTGGTTAAATGGCAAACAATGAAATTAATTCGTCAAAGTGACTATTACTTCTCTGAATGCTGTTTACAAGTGGGTATTTTGTACTTTCGTAAGAAAAAAGGGGTAAAGCAGTTTACAATGGAAATTCTAAATTCACTTTTCGTTGCAGAAGCTATACATGTTTGATTTGTCATTTCAGTACATATTTCTTTGGCCTGAAACTTTTACGACCAAAACCAGAACACGTATCACAGTTGTTCACGTTACACGCAAGGATGTGTCTTCTTAATAATTATGTAATTTCAGTATGTGGAAATTGTCCATATTATCCTTCCATGTGTTAATTTACCCATTTAACAGTATTTGCCTATCATGATGTGGTTTTCAAATATAACGAACTAGAGTATCTGAGACTTTAACCACAAAAATTACAGTATCGAGGTGGGGAAACACTCTAGTAAATTGATACAAAACCCATTATAAATTCCACCTGCATGCTGCTGTGCCATGCGCAATATGTTTGTCGTCATAAATCTACATCAACAAGAACTGCAGACATAAATATCACAGAGAGCTTCCCATAAAAAAGCCCGTGACAAATGACAGCTGCCAATTGAAACTAGCATGACAACACAATAATTATGCGTAAGGTATATATATATATATATATATATATATATATATATATATATATATATATATATATATATATATATATATATATATATATATATATATATATTAGGCGTAATTATAGTATATTATATATATATATATATATATATGAGTAATAGTCAAGAGTGTATCTCTTAACTACAGAAAAAAAACTTAATTCTACACCCAGATTTGACAATGATAGACAACCCACAGAGGGCAAGGTCAACAGGAAAAGGAAAAGGGACGAGTCACAATACCATCCTCGGTGTTGCAAATTTAACAGCAAAAATGTTGCAGCTCGACAAAAACAGGAAAACTCCAATTTATTGTACAACAGTAGCAAGGCAAAATCAACTCAAAATTCGATGTCTTAACATGGCAAATTTGGCAAATATTAAGTGAGTGTAAATGAAACGTACCCCTATGACATCTACTCACATGAAGGAGTTCAACAATTTAACCAAGGAAACTTAACCAGATCTATTAAAGATCTTTTTATGTTTTAGAACAGGTCACCAGGCAGAGAGTAAAAATAAGAAGCATGAAGTCTTAGAAAGGTACCTGAGCATACCTGTAGCTTGTTCATGAAATTCGAAGAAAAAACACAACAAAAACGTGACATAAAAACACCAAAACATTTAACATCTAACTGAAATGATCAGCACGTCAATAACATAATTTCAACAGGCATGCAAACAACTTTTATTGAACTTCTGTTTGTGAAGAAATGCGTTGAATATTCGAAGCCTCAGTATTCACTACCAAAGACCAAAATGTTTATTTTAACCATTTGCTGCCCATTAAATATCATGATGTAGGCATAAATGAAAGAATGTTTTCTCTGACTGAACTACAGGTACGAAGTTCAATCGTTTTAGTAAAAATATATTCAAATCAAACCAAGTAGTTTGGCTGTTCTGTTAGCAGATCCTCCATGACAACCAATGAACTATGAATGACACCTGGTAATATGATTCAGCATTCAAGATTGTTTATCTGAATCCACTAAGGATTACATAAATAAAGTGAACATTATAAGTGAAAGAAAAATATTTAACCAAGAGTAGATAACTGAATAAAAATATGTAGATTAGTAAGACACACATTAATATCTTTCACAGACCGCTATCCCGTGTGCCACCCTACAACACATACAAAAATTGTTAAAATACAATTGTGATTGTGTTTGCACGTTCTCAATACATCTATCAGTTTGATTAATGAAAGTTAGACATTCAATTCTAAATACAATTACGAATATAGCAATTCGAAAGTATATATAACTCTTCATAATTTTGTATAACTGTTCTCTCGACATAAAAAGAGAAATCAAAGTAACAATGGGTGCATATCTGTTGTAAGATAATTTCAGGCGTCATATTAAAAATACAAAAAAAAGTTTAAACATTTTGTGAGTAGTAAAGAATTGCTTCCTTCTAGTGTCATGGTCATTTACGTGTGGAGTTACTGCAGTTGAAAATTGATAAAATAAGACTGGAAGTCAAGCTTATATCCCCATGTAAGAAATACATAATTATATATAATTTGCAGTATGCGTGATGGAAGAAAAGTTTCTAACTTATTCATGATACCAATTGTTTAAGTAATTTTGGATACGATCTTATGGATATGACTTCTTTATCCGCACATTCAATCATTACAGAATCAATTGAACAGTGGGAATAGTAATATAGATCAGTAATGTAAATCAGGAAAAGTACAGCGCCTACAATTAATCCTTAGGGAACTCCGAGAGGAATTAATAAAGAATCGGATTTTATTTCATCATGGACAACATAGTGCTTTCTGTTAGCCGGGTAACTTTTTAATGAATGCAAATCTATACATTTTGTCCCATAATATCGTAAGTTATCGAAAGGAATGCTATGATCCAAAGAATCAAATGTCTTAGAATGATCAATAAATGCACTGATTGGAATTTGTCTCCGATCCTTGTCACAATAAGACTCGCCATATTATCTCTACAACAAATGTGGCTTATCTTCAATCATTCCTCTGGCATAACACTGGTCAGCTCATGATTTTAGTAGGACAGTCTTAGCAGAGTGTCTATATTGTTTTGATTGAATCCCATGAACTTTCCAATAATAAAAGCTGAGAATATGTTATACCAGCACACAAACACGGGCCTATGTGTTGTACTCAATGTATTACAAGAATCATAATAAAGCTATTTCCCAGCAGTAATGCCTGGCAAGTACAATTGAAAACTGATGTTTACTTTTCTTTTTATGAATACCCATTTGCCTCAAAATACTTTATGTTTTGGCACAGAGTCTCAAGCACATGGTGTCAGCCTTTTTTTTTTTTTTTTGCAAATAGGCCTTAATTGTGGCTTATTGTATTATAATCATATTCATTTCACACACTGGATTGCCCAGTAGCCACTGAGTGGCTTATCAAGGCGGTCTCTAGACATACCGAACCTATGTACAATATATACATAAAATCTGTTTGCACGATAAACTTCCTATGCAAGTTGCAGTAATTTAGGAAATTGGGTAATAGATGTCAGTTAACAAAGCGTCTGCTCTGAGTGACATACAATTGAATTGCTGCGAAAATTCCAGCATTTAATTCATTTCAGTGATAAACGTTACTATATGACATGATTTCAATAGGAGATATGCATATTAATTTCCCGCTAGAACTTCATACTTGATTGCCTAGTCTCGCTTGGCGGGATATGGCGAGATACGGCTCGGTACCTGTTGGGACAAGTGGGATATTACCAATATTTTGGAAATGAAGAATACTTAAAGGCAGATGAAAATATTTCTTGTATGGTTCGGGAAGTATTAAATGAATACCAGTTTGGCATTTGTGAACTTAAGTTTCTCAAAAAACGTTAATTTTGTGAGAAATGAACATATAACCCTGTCTCTGCCAGTGATGTGACCCGCTCGTCCCCCGTGATCGCTTGGCGTCAAACCCGTGCTTTGTGCCGGGAAATTAATGTGCATGCGGCGTATTAGTTTATTACCATCCAAGTTACGCAATAAATTCGAATGAACAGGAGACACTAACGTATTTTGTAACATGTATATTTAAGACCACCCTTAAAGCCAGACAAAAGTGGTCACATATGGCAGGTGGTCTTTCACTGCAGGTAAGCTTACAAAGAAATTAAAGGCCATTGTCTTGAAATGACGGTCTTAAAAACTAGTGCGGTCTTTCACGAGAGGTGGTCTTTAGACCAGGTACCACTGTAGTTGTAACCTGAGTAAAGGATAAAGGACACAGAATGGAAGAAAGTGACTTGAATCCTCTTTTAAGTTGTTTGACGAGTAGGCAGCAGCGGGCGAAATAGTCATATCAGACAAGTGAGAACTGAGTTGAGAACGCCCAAGACGGAGCTACATATGCATAATATTAGCGAAAGGATCTCCAAAAGCGAAATATTTAGGGATCTCATGGCGGAAAAAAATAGAAGTTTGTTTAATTTTGCTTTGAATGTCGAAAGTGAGAGACAATTTCGCTTCGTCCAGCAAATCATTCCACAGGCCAAAAGAAGAAGGTAAAAAGGATTTTAAATAACGGTCAGTCCTACCCTTAATTAGTCTAAGTTGATGGCAATTTTGTAGCGGCTGGCTTGAATGGGTCATTCATTGATAATGTGGAATTAGGCCGAAAAAAGTACCAGGAAGGGTAAGTTTATTTATGTAACAAATTTATCAAATTTCCTGCGTGCGTGTTGCGTTTCCCAACCTATTCCAGCTGTTAGGCTATCGTAAGAGTTGTACTTCTTTGCGCAAGTACAAATTATGGCAGCTTCATACTATAATCCTTCCAAAACACGGCAGCTTTTGACTGCAATTGTCGAATAAGACACACCCATATTTCAAAATTGGGTGTACTATAGATAGATATAATGTTTCAAGTTTTTTTTTTTCAAGAGAGTTTGAAATTAAGTCTTTTTAAGAGAGAGAAATGCTTTTACTTGCTTGTGTAACTGCAATTTATGTGGAGGTGTCACGCTATAGGTTACGAGAAAGTAATATCCTAGTTGGTGTGTCGTGTGGCTTCAGGTTTTGCCGAGTCAACAAGCCACAGAGTAGGATGATTTTCTTTCTCTCTTTTACAGGAGAACAAAATCGAGAGGGATTAAAAAGCACTAAAACTCATACGTCACAACCGATCCTTGATGGATAGGCGCCCAAGATCGGTATTAATGCGATCTGCAGAGGCTTCTTGCTCTAGTAGATAATTTCTAAAATGCTGTTGTCATCGGCAAAGAGGCCTGACGTCAGAAGTTATGATAGCAACAATATCATTCATGTAAATTAAGACAAGGAGGGGGAACCAAAGCTTAGCCTCATTTGTCTCGCATATAGGGTACCATTTTACCTCAATTATCCTTTGAACTTTTGTAAATTCAAATGATCACCGGTCATCCTGATTGCTGATATTCTGAACATGTATCTAACCCTGGCGTAACCTTTATTATATCACTGTAAATGATATGCGGGCCAGGTACACTTTACACATAGACGCTGTCATCCAGACATGTGTCTAACATTATCATGTTTTAATCTTTGTTCAATAGACTATTAAAACAATCCATTTGAGTAATGAAGGTAATTATTCCAAAATATATTAAATGTACTTCACAATTATCAAGTTTACAAAACAAACCTCTTGTCTAATTGTGTTATCAATTGATTGACAATTAAACACAAATCAAGTTATCATCTATGCTGAACGTTGTCACCTTAAAATGGTGAAAATTAGACTAGTTCCTAAGGTCCGACTTTTTGCCATAACCTGCATATACTTTACCGCTGCCACTGTAAAATCTAGATTTAGAATGTATGTCGGGAGTGTTGTTACCATTTAAAAACATGTACAGTGTTATAAAATTGTCTATAGGAGAGGAATTGGCTGTAACGCGAGATTCAAGTGTGCTGTCAATTTTGGGCTGCAACTGTTTTGTTTAATAAAAGACCGTTTTCCAAAACACCCATCTAACACGATATTAATTCACTGTGGTCATATTTGAGGCGTTCTTTGGCCTATCCAACTGTGATAGATGGTGCAGGCCTCTCAAGGTACAATCTGTAATCACTTGTCATACAAAGCGATTTTAAATTCACCATGGGTAGATGGAATATTGATCTGATTGTTTTATTGGTAAATGTCTCTGAAGCTACAATCCAGATGTGTAAAATATTATAAACTGCTCTTTCAGAAACGAAGTGACTTTTTTATTTATTATTATTTTTTTTTACAGTAGAGGGGTCTTGTGGATTGATTCGTGTGTTCATATTGTCATTGGTTCTTCTATGAGGTACACCTGCTTTAATAGAGCAATTTTCGTGGATTGCCTTCAGTCGGATCTCGTGTGACAAAACGGACGTTGGATCACACGTGCCATGTAATAATGGTTTAGATGAGTACAATCCTGCTACATCTTGATGCAAGCTTTTTCTGTTTTGAATGAGAATTTCAAATTGATCATTCTTGACTTAAACGATGTGCATAGTAATGGAACCCCTTACAAGTGGATAATTACGTCTCTTTGGCGTCACCGTTCATTAAAGATCCCATGGTACCTGTGATTGAACTACATAATTATTGTCATTATAACTATTAACTGTACTGTCATCAAAATAAACCACTAAAGAACAAGTGAGTTCAATAACAACTTTAAATGTATTTATATGCACTGTCAGTACACTTTTATTCATTACATACCTGTATACTACGAGATGACTTTTAAAGGATTCAGTCTAGTGATCCAACTGTTCAATCATACATTTAACATCAAATCATCAACAGACAGATCAAGAATAGCGCAATTGGACACCGGTCCGGAAACAAATTTCATACACTGTTATATACATAGGTCTAATGGATCACACATCTGTCAATAGCTTCACTTCGTGCCCTTGCATAAACTGAAACTGAAAATTCACACCGATACGAATTTGTTTAACAGTGAATTCTCACCATGCCTCTTCCAGCAATACTATCAGCATTACGTTTTGGTGTTATTTGCCATGCGCTATTCCTTCTGTCCAATTCATGTTTATTGCCACTATAACACAAAAATGCCTGGATAAATTGTAATCAAATTGTGCAAAAAATCACTCTGTCTGAACTTGATTTTCGTATCAGAGTAGAAGGGGGGGGCATCCTCGACTTCAAGGTGGGTGTGAGCTTCAGACTTTCTCATATGCTACCCTTTTGTAATCTTACACATGGTGTAAAAAGGCACTTTATCTTAATCCTGTAATGTGTTGACATGAGCATCAGAGGCGCCAAGTCCTACGGGGGACGGGAGTCCAGGGCATGCCCTCGTCCCCGCCTGGATAATTTTGAAGAAAAAAACAAACAAACAAAGATGCAGATTGATGCATTACAGGGACAGATATGCCCATTTTCCTTGACATGTTTTAACATGATCTTACTCTTTATACATGTCCTAAGCCAATTTTATATGTTTAAGGCGCTTAAAAAATTCCGGCAGATATAAAAAACAGGACCTTGTCCGTGGCATATACCCACTACCTTGCTACATTGGAATACAAAAGGAAGGTATTTGAAGAAAGCGTCAAATGTGGTCGTCACAAATACAGCTACCGACGTCATATGCATGTAGTCGCCATCGGGGACGCAAGAAAAACAGGTAAGGGCGGGAAGTGATCTGATTCATACAGATCTTGACGGAGATAAAAAACATAACAACAAATTTTACCACACGTTGCTTTTCATTTTTTGTCTGTCTGTCCCATTGGGAGTAATAGAGCGACTGGGGATAAGAAACTTCCTGTAATTTCACTTTTATCACATGACTATTTATGCATTTTTAAAACACCCGAATTGCTTGACGATGCCAACGGTTACTCGTACAAAAAGGAGAAGGGCCTACCTTCAGGCCTTACCAGTATCACCTCAAAAGGAAGTCCACCTTCACAATAGAGCTAACAATTCATATTTTACCCGTTCCCGGCAGGTCCCAAAAATGTCAGAGTTAGTGTGAGTTAATTAACATGACTCCATATTTATATTCATCATGAAAAAAATATTCATTGGAGTCCCGGCATGCCGCATATATTATCAGTGGTTGTATTTTTCTTTGTTCTGGCCTTGATCAACAGCTTTTCGTGGCGCGCTTTGGACACTTAGTGCCCAAGTGCGTGACGAATTTATGGTCGGTCCGGAAGCGCTAACCGGGAAATATAAGCCAAAAATGGAATAGGGTATATAGTAGCACTCCTATTGTTCGTGTGGTCCACATTGAAATCTGTTAGAATCAGATCAAATTAACTTTGTTTTTGAGCCTTGGCCTATATCGTGAAACTGGCCTTAATTTAGCGATGTTTATGGGTACATTGAAGGTGTGGCCATTTCATATCATGAAACTGGTCTTAATTTAGGGGTATATCTGGTTACATTGAACGTGTGTCCATTTCGAATTCAAATCAAAGGCAGAAGGTTGCTTCGCAAGCAAGATACCCCCCTCCCCAAGACTTCATACAATATACTCACTTTGTGAAGAGTCAATGAGCAGCCAGGTCCATTTGACATGAATGCCTTGCGCAGGTCCATATAATCATCTTGTGTCGATAACTTGTTACATATACAATGTACACGTACAAAGATTTGTTCCAGAGTATACAGTTACCGTATGTCTGTTAAATTTTGTTACTAATTGTTCACCATTTGTGTTCCTGACTAATTTCACGGATATGAGAAACATCAGTGTTATAATCGGGTTCACGTTTTGCGACATTCTACATGTTGTGGTAACTAGTCTATGGACAGTTAGAATGAAATGCTTTTGGAGGTCTACATTTTTGTTTGACAAAAAATGTATCATTTACATTTTACGTCAAGTCACTTTATAGGGCAGCTGTATTGCGTCACGGTTTACATCTGACGTCAGCGTACGTTGCCTGTTAAACAGACCAATCTCCACTTTATAGTCTGGTGATTGTTTTATCGCCGAAAAGGTAACTCTGTTTCACTACAATGCAACAGAGCACATATATTAAAAAGGCGAAGATGATAATAATCATCTTCCTTATTGGTTCGTCGGTCCGTGAGAAGTGTGACGTTGCACTTTTATTACCCTGACTACAAAAAGATACTGCCGGCCTGAGGCAGACCAAATGTGATAGAGATAATACGGAGCTTCGCAGGCAAGTACGTATGATGTAGATGATTACAGTATACCTTGTTAACATTTTTTTTTAGGGGGGGGTCCACAAATGCACATCTAGCCGTGTGTCCTCAACAGAATATGTTAAGAATATCTCGGTAGCAAGATAATGCTACCGAGATATTCTTGCAAAAATGTACCTCATGAGGCTGAAAAAGACACATGATTTGTGAGGTGAGAGGCATATGACCGAGAGACGCATCAGTGACCGCCGATGTTCACACTCCACCTCATAAGGGCAAAAAGGCTTGATAAAATTTGTGAGGGGAGAGGCATAAAAGAGGCTAAATAAAGACATATCAGTGAACGTCAACATTCACACTTCACGGCTTAAGGCCCCACAAACCGATTTACACGGTGCGATAAGAACCCAGAACGCGCCTGGAAAGCTATCAACTATGGACAAATTAACCAGATTCTTGCCGTACATTCATTCTTCACTTTACATGGAATTGCAACACTTGGAAAAGCCAAAAGCAGACTATATTTAAACCAGTCGGTGTTGACCGGCTTGCACGGCCGGGGAAGTGAAGAAAGATAGCAGGAGGGAAGGACAGACAGCAGGTGTTGTGGAGCCAAGCTTGTATTGGTATTGGACGGAAGTCAACATGACAGTTGGCCTGGGCGTGACCACGCATGATGTGGCAGTCGCTCGGTTTTCATTGCCTTTTCACCCCCGATAAGCACAAGGTCGCCAAAGTCAAGCTTGTAATTAAACTCAACCTTTGCATGATATGCATGAGGATATCTTCGAGCGGTCTGTGTAATGCTTTTATAAAGTTCTCCTGTTAAGTCCATGCGTTGTGTTACTTAGAATAACAACCTTTTCACGTGAAAAACCGGTAATACAATTCAAGTCACAGCGTTCAGAATGTTCCCAAATTAGCATTTACTGTTGGCTATACAAAAATCAGTTTTGTATCGACATCAATATAAACCGTTATTTTAAGCGCTTGTTGGATTAAAATTTCATTTTCTGATGAAACTATTTCACATCACGCTCAACACTAAAATATATTTGACCTAGCCTATATTTAAAATATCAGAAATAACCTCAAGCTTGTTTTCTATCAGATTTTGTTTGTTTGTTGTAGTTACTGACTACCTTAACGGACGTGCTCATAATTTTGAGCGTACGCTTATCAGATATTTCAAATTAAGGGATATTCATACAATTTCTTCAATGAGCACTCTTTCATGTACGTCCTAGTACATTCAATTTTGCGGTCTTAAGCAATTTAGACAGAAGACTGCACTTGATCAATGTAGCCCGTGGGTCAAATTTTGTTCATTCGTAATATACAAGAGACGTCCATCCAACCACATAACAGGTTTCCCTCAGGCTTCACTCACAAAGACAATAATAATTTAGGAGGAAACATGGACCTCACTCGGAACAATAACATAAAAACACCATATGGCACGAACGGCATATCCAAATGATGAAATCACCAACTTAATAAATAGTTTCAATAAATGCATGCAGTTTTTCGACACACTCATTTGCATCGTTCAAACAAACATATGCTTAAACACAACAAATACATTATAATGTTATGCAATAAAACGTACAGTAGAATCTCCAATTAAGGCCACCTTCATAAAGAGACCATTTCTGTATTAACTCTTTCAGTGCTACATTCTGGACTGAGTTAACAGCTTCGCTGAGCGCGCTGTGCGCGCATTGCGCCCAAAGCCCGCCACGCATCCGTATTATGATTCAGAGCAGTTCATTTTCAGTAGTTCGACTTTAGTCGCAGTTGGCTCTCAAAGGGTGAAGGCACCATTTTACAATCACGTTTTTGTACATCATTAATCAACCTATATCCTTTTAAACTTCCCAATTAGGATCACATTTTCCAGTTCCTTTGCTGGTTCAGGAGCAGATTCAACTGTACTTAAACCATGATGTTTATATATACAGCATATTTACCAATTTTCTGGCAAAGATACATTTTGTATAGAATGTTGTGTCGCCAAAGAAGTTGCATTTTCCGTAGTTTGCCTCTCTTTCTGTTTGTATGTGCGTGGTCTCAACAAAATCAATGCATAGGATGATAAGTTAATTACATGTCGTATAACGGGTTGTGAAAGCCTCTCCATAATGTTTCCCACGTATCTCCTATTTCACTTTAGCGCTATCAGGGTTTTAAGCAGGAAGTCAAGACACATAGCGTTAAAAGTACAGGATATACTAATTGGAAACGTATTATGGAAACTGGCAAGGGTCGAAGACCAAAAAGGGCTGGTGCAAAATAAAAATACATGAATAAGTACATAGTAAAGACAGTCTCCTAAAGGTTTCAAATATGACCAGAATTTCAACTTTCTAAGGTAAACTTTCAATCAACATACAGATTTATAACAAACTGCTTTTATGTTTCCATGCTGATGTTGGAAACAAGATTTAAAGTTTTGATCACACGGAATTAAAATTATTCTTTGCTCCTAACAATTTACAGCTAGTGTTTTGAAGGTGGCGTAGTGAAAAGTCCCTGTCGTCAATAAAAAAAATAGTATTTTTCATTTAGAAGATCACGGTATCTTTATTTTGAAGAAAAAAAACTGACCCAAAACATTTTGCTCTTTTGTTTGTTCCGAAGCTTTCAAATTACATCAAAAAGGAAAACATAGGATTTGCATAAACACAACTCTTCAGTTTCATTTGAACAGTCTCTTGCACGAAAAAGTCATCTGATATTATAAAGTTGCGGGAACATTTTTTTACCAATTGCTTCCAAACTTATGGATCATTAAGCTAACTATACTCTTTCGCAATAGTGAAAGTGAAGGTTCAAGTACAAAAAAATGTTTCAATTTTCCAGCCAATAAAAACAGCTAATTTTCTAAAATATAACTTTCGGGTCGTCTATATTGGGAAAAGGTTTTGCTAAGCATTTTGGTTACTAATTTTTTAAGGGCAGTATATATATTTTTTTTTCCAAATTTTGCAAAATAAAGTTTCATTATAACTTTCTTCATCATGAAACTTGCCCACCCAGAATGTACAATGTTTCCAGTTGTTAGCTTAGGGAGATTACCTTAATGTCCTTCATCCGTCGTCATCGACAAACAATTTCATATTTTCGGCTTTTCAAAGAACGTTGACCTGTTTCTGTCCAAACTTTTTGGGGGATGTACCCTTGATCTGTGCGAATTTTGTTCATATGAGCATGTCATACTTCATTGCCTTTTCACTTTTGAAGATTTTCAGTTTTTCACTTCAGTGAAAGTTAAAACAATTTTCTCCTGTAATGCCTCTTCGGCAAATTGCAATAAAATTGCATACGGGAACCATTGTGGTTATATCTGTTCTTGCTGATTTATGTGTGTTTGGTTACTATGTTGCAACTTCTACCAAACCGTAAAATTGATTCTCCTTAAACTAACGGAGCATGTAGCTTACCTTGGTTTTTACCAAACGTTTTCACAGTGGGCGTGAACTACCATTTACCGATTCTTAACAAGTATTTGATATTAAATTGTGATCATCCAAGGTGAGCAAGGGGTACTAGTGCGCGTTTTTCTACTTTTCTGCAAAAACCTTTGAGCAACCTATTTCAAACTTAACGGAAATATACATCAGACAGATCTCCATCATCCGTGTTCGATACGCCAACGCCCTAGTAATATTGATTTGAAAAATAAATATTTGGTCGTTTTTCTTTTTCTTTTTTCTTTTTCTTTCTTTTTTTGTGAAAGTTTAAAACAACTTTCATCTCTGAAACTGCTTGGCCACTTGTTTTGACATTGTATACTGACTCTTCTGATTAGCTCTATCCGTTAATTTGTCAACATTGCTATATAAAGTTACGTTATCGTGTTTTTGTCACGGTAATTTTTTATTGCTTCTTGCAAACCACATGCTGCACTCTCTACAAAACAGGTGATAATTTAAGATTGACTTTATCTCTCCCGAAGATGTTCACCAGGTACGATTTCATCCGTTTTTTTTTTAATTACGCAACGATGGGAATGATATGGTAATAATAGGGACACTGGTGTATACGCATGTAAATGTTGTTTTTTCCACAAGCAATGACCAGATCCACTTCAAGCTTGGAATGGATGTACATTTGAGTAGATTTTATACCAAACGTATTCAACAGATCAAGCTTTAGCGATTTTTGCTTTTCGAGACTTCTACGGGGGGGGGGGGGGGTAAGGATTTCGAAACTTTTTCGTCAAACCACTCGGTCACTTGCTTCAAAATTGCAAAGGAACACTTCAGGATACGCTTAGACCGTAATTCATTCAACAGGTAGCCCTGCGATTTTTCCTATTTGAACATCAACTTTTGATGCATTTTGTTTTATTTGTTCACTTATTTCATTCTATTTTATCTTATTTTGTTGGCCATTTTCAGAGAAAGTCTTTAAAAGGCATCTCCTCTGACGTGGCAGCACAAAATACTTGAAAAAGACACAAGAACGTATCTTTAGGCCTGTAGGTTTTAATTTGTTTATAACGGTGACCAAGGTCCTCTGCAGACTTCCACTGAATATAGTTTTGGAGTAATAACACAAGAACCATTTACGCTTCGCAGTGGGTGATCACAATAACTTCTGTCTTGTCTGTTTGCTCTTGTCTTGTCATATACATGTACATATAAATCAACAAACTGACAATTAATGCCACCTTTTTTGGCTTATACATAATATATCCCGACCTTACTATGAATCCATAGACATACAAGACCACATGGATTGTCATACACTGATTCAACATTGTCTGTTCATGTTTCAAAATCAACTGTTTTGGTACCATTTCTTTATGGCAATTATTGCTAGTGATGTCGTGCCGACAACGACGACGACACTGACAATGATAATGTTTATGCGTTTGAGGTGACTGACACAGGTTTATTTTCCATTGATGCTCGACTTCGTGCCATTCACTTGTTGCTATGTTGTGTTTCACGGGATTTTACTTGGTTAATGTGTTGAGGAACACTTCATACCTACTTGTAATTCACTTGCATTGAATATACTCATTGCTAGCCGATTCCGGTGTGCGAGCTGCCAGCCAAGACAATGTTTTGGTATAGTGGCGAGAAAACGTGATGGGGCATTCGTCCGTATATTTCATTACACAGGCACATCTATTGCAGTGAGAAAGTTCACTGCGCTTTATAATAGTCGGGGAAGAGATTATGGATACACATAAACCTGTGCAAGGAGGCTACACCAGGCTAGAGTGGGCTCTCCTTTAGTGTAGGCTCCTTGTTATTAGGCAATATTATTTCTCACGTGATTTCCCAATTTTGAGAAAACAAAGTAACTACAGGCATAAACATAGATATTATTCCTTTAAGATTTTACTGGACCTTTCAAGGTTTGTCTGTCCATTATTGCTCAGGAAAATGGTTTTCTATTTTTAATTTTTGTTTACTTTTCTTCATTTTTAGCAGCAAGTGCCCTTTTGTGTAAGTGACACTGAATCAGAAACATGGGAAGTTTAAACACCATTCATTTTCCGGTTAAATTTGAAGAGAGAACAAGCATTTTTGTCCTGTGTGATCAGCGTTTTCAGTTTAATGTGACGTGTGGCTATTCATATATGTGACTGGTTTACTGGTTTTGTCAATTTTGCATGACCCATAAATGTATTACGTCGGTGACAGGATTTCAGTTTTGTGCGATGTGTGACGGGTACCACTACTGCCCTCCACCACCATCACCGCCCCACCTCCCAAGAGGTGAGGATTCTTTTTCTCGCTATCGCTTTATGATGGAAATGAACAACATATCTGTCAATCAGCATCCAATATCCCGAAAATTTACAACAGAGTTAAAAAGCTGTTCTATGATATTTTGAAAATGGATTAGAAGAGTTGTGTTGAATTGATATTCAGGCATTACAACACATTGACGCATGTCACGGGTCACATTTTCACTTTTGTTCAATCAGTTGCTGCATTCATTTTATAGTAGTCCAAATGTTTACCGCGTGCACTCTGTTGGGACCTCATGCGGGCCGCGTCGGGGCGCGGAAAAACAGTAACTATAATGATAACAACTCTTCAATAACTTTATTCCACTTTTGTACCCTAAAAGGGCTAATGAATTCCTTTTCTATGAAGGCCAGAAAGGATTTATGGGTCCAGATTTTGTGAATCCTCAAATTCTTTATTAATTGTAAGGGGCCGTCCATAATTGTAAACATTTTCACAAGTGTACAAAAGTTACCCTTTGGGACCCCCCCCCTCCCCTTTAAAGTGTACACTTGATAAAATTAGCATTTTTTTAATCGGTAGCTTAGCTGATTTTGCTGTTGGAACATTGCCTGAGCCTAGTGAGAGGGGTCTCTTGAAAGAAAAGAATGTAACAACTGTTGTACATATTCAGTTCATGGTTTTTAACCACACATTTTGCATCCTTGGCTCTCGCAATAACTTTACATCAATACCATTCAGGCACACCTCCATCTTTGGCCACCTAATCTGGAAATGAAAACTGAGACGAGTCATGTACCAATCCCACTACATATGTTGAAGTCAAAGCTGAGAAGCTTCCATGACAACAAAATGGGTCTATGGAGCAAAATCTACTCCTCACTTGGCCAATTCCACGATTACATATAACTTCCAAGTGCATCTGAAGGGATTAATAAAGATGGCGAGTTAGTGAAGGTGTCCAAAAAATTTCCCTTATACTCGCATTTAGTGTTTTCAGTGACACTTTGGCCCCCACTGAATGCAGCCTGAGCCAATCCTTGTAATACATACAAACAGAATTGAATGACTGTGGTTGTACTATGCAAAACACACATCTCTCTCTCTCTCTCTCTCTCTCTCTCTCTCTCTCTCTCTCTCTCTCTCTTTCTCTCTCTCTCTCTCTCAAGCTTTTTCTTCTGTTTTAAACTCCATATGGATAATAGAATAAACTACAGTGGCTAACATAATCAACATTATTCCACCAGGTTTAAAGTGTACAATTACGCTTGACCCCTCACCCCCTCCCCCCTCCTAACTCCCGTGTGCGTTTTGTACACTCTTGAAAATGTCTACATTTTTTTTGGATGGTCCCTAAGAGTATGAGAAAATAACTTACCGTAGCTCATTGAAACGGAGTTTTTTTATCACTTGTCCGGAAAAATGTACATCCGAATATGGGACGGCACATAGCAGCTTGTTCCTTTTGTCTGTCCAGAAAGTTGAGTTCTTAATTAACCCATATGTCCTGCAGTAATATTTATATGAGGGTAAACGCATCCCTTGTGGAAGTGATTTCAAGTGCCATTTATCTGATGTTCACTTTTTCAATACATTTCAATGAAAGGTTTAGTGGAGACCTACCAGAATGATTGTGCGTCAACTCAACAGATGTCTCTAAAATGCTGCGGTTAAGATTTGCCTTTATGCAGAAACAGAACCCACTAATATTAGCCGTTTGTCTATTTTCACTTGCGCCCACTTGTCGTGTGTGTTAAAATACGAAAGAAAATGTAAAATTATTCAATTTGTATGCAGAGTTGATCTTGTGGAACGACAGTGTTAAAATTTGGGAAGACATCTTCTTTATTATTTTTTGTGAACGGCTGTCGATACCTAAGTCAAACTTCCTTAATTTTATATGGTTGGAATCATAAAAGCTTCCACTTTCATATGAATGTAAAAATAATGTGTGCACATCAGTCACATTTCACTTTTTTTTAACTTGATTGCTCATGCACTTGTGTGGGGGGAGCTGAGTTTTTGCAAACTTGAAATCTTTGGGTCACTGCTCTACTGATATATTCATACTCATTCTTTGTTCCACCCGGCAGCCCAGAAAATTCTTACGGCGAATATCACTGTTTTCTGCTCCGTCGTTTAAGGTCAAATGATAAGGAAACCATACCCTTAGTTATTGGTGGTCATTTGTGCAACAAAACCTAATGAAACCATTTCAGCATTATGAAAATATCTTCTTTGTGCATAAGTTGTCAAATAACGATTTATTGAAGTGGGAATGCTCAAAACATTCAAGAATCATTGCCTTTGTTAGCCGCTAGAGGCGCTATTTGTTACATCATGCTTGTCCAGCCGATCTCCGAGATTGAGTACGCGCCCTGCCTAGGCACGCATAGAAAAAAAGGATCGGCTCACACGAATGAACCGACGAAGAGGAAGCAAGGAATAAACGAGGAGGACAACAAAAACAATGTGACACCTACAGGAAATGAACAAGATCACACAACATCCCGAAACTAGCGCGTCGTATTTTTGTTTTCACATCTATGTTATTCAGAAGGCAGACAGATACGATACTATACATTGGTAAGAAGATGCGGCAGCAGCACTTTGCGGCTGACTTCGGCGAAAACAGTCATCGCCGCCGCCGAGACCTTGCGGCAGCTCCGACGAGTGTGACGGTGGATCGGTGCCACAGCTGCCATAAACTGATCTCTGTTGGCTGACCGCCGCCCTGTGCTGACCATTGTTGTCTGTGACATATAAAATAAAGACATATGATTGCTGTCTGTAACATATAAAAATAAAGACATATAATGATGATACTTCGAGTTACCAGCAATTCATGCACAGAAAATATTTAAGATCGAGTGTAATACTGCAATAAAGATCCTAGTACAATTGAATAGAGTTGTGGGGCAGGCACCAGTGAATGTTTTCACTCCCGAATCATGAATAACTCGAGTGGCTGAAGATTGGAAGTTTGATAAATGTACCACTGGCAAAAAAAAAACCCGCAGCACTG
This sequence comes from Hermodice carunculata, assembly GCA_964020975.1. Classification (NCBI taxonomy): domain Eukaryota; kingdom Metazoa; phylum Annelida; class Polychaeta; order Eunicida; family Amphinomidae; genus Hermodice; species Hermodice carunculata. Next base: position 46,764,031 of record OZ026629.1, on the reverse strand, counting down.
CTTGGTTTAACATGAACTGCTCTAAATATCAGAAATGTCACATGGCCTGTCATGTAACATGAACGGGATAGCTAAGAGTTTGCTCTAAAAGGTGGATAACTAGGAGGATGCTCTAACAATCCAGCGCCTTGTGCATGAGATCATGCCAACAGTTGGCGAATGGTACCAGCGGCATCCTGGGCAAGTATTGTTCCAGCAAGTGCAATGCTCGTCCACATCCTGCACGAGCCCGCATGCAGTATCTCCAGCAGCATAACATCCAAATTTTGCGATGGCAAGCCCAATCTTCCGACATAGCTCCCATTGATCATTTATGGAATGTGCTTCCCCGCCGAGTCATGGACGAGTACGACGAACCCGCGGCAACCCTGAACCAACTGGCACAGCGACTCAAAGACGAGTAGAACCAAATTCTCCTGACTGAGATGGACAAGCTCACTAGCAGCATGCCAAAGGGGCTCTGGGCTTGCTTGCAGAAGCATGGTAGTCACACATGCTGCTGATTCGTGTAGACGTCAAAGAAACAAAAAGGTCCTTTTCAGGACCACCACATCCCCTACTCAACCTTACAGAGATTCCCAATGTTGAGGAGCAGGGGTGCAGCTAGGTTTTTTGGCCAGGAGTACATGTTTAAGCATCCCTGCCGTCGTTGTTTTGTTCCAACTTGAAATTATATGGAACATTCATTTAGATGTTGCAGGAAACACCGGTTTTCCGAGGATGGCAGTCACCAACAAAGACCAGCAACAGACAGCTCTGTCTCTGCCCTTTCCATCCTCTCCCCACTCCCACCCCTATAACCACTAGCAAGCTGATCGAACTTGTTGCAAGACCTTTTTGGTCTATTAGGAGAAGGGTTGTAGAACAAAACGGTTGTTAGAAACACAAGTAAGTTGAATAGGCACAAGAGATCATTTTTCACGGGAGGAAACACGGAATATTGACATAGATATAGTGCCTTTGTGACTCTTTACGTTAATATATGCAATGGTACCCCCGTAGAGGTCGTGATATTACGTGACGTCATCATATCTGTCAGAAGTTTAGCCTTATGCTTGTGCTCCTGTCCCTCGGGAAGAGACCTTACCTGTGTAATTGTCTAGACTCTTAATCTTCCCAGTTACACATTTTGAAGCATAGTATGTAACAATGATTGAGCTCATTTTGCTCAAATTTGGCGGAATACACTTATGGTGCAATGCTGAAATTGAATTCCTGGATCAAATTAAGTCCTGCAACTTCTTTGCTAATAGAAAGGCTCATTCATTATGTGGACTATTCAACCAATACATACCTACTTGATTTGAAAATTGTGCCATGTATAGTGCAAACTACCCAGCATAGGCCTGCTGTATGTGTTGAATCACTTTTGATTGCCATTGTACTAGTCAAAATTATTACACAGGTTCCTTTTGGGAAATAATGGACAACAAACTTATCGTTTTGTTTTTCTTTCCTGGGTAAATTGTTGAACACCAAGAGGTTTTTTTAATGTGGATGGAGGAACCTGCTATGGTTAGGAAATCTGGACAAAAAAGGTTCGAACAGAATGGGGGTCTGAGATCTGGGATATTCTCCTCGGAATCCTTGATATCGTGGTTAACTGATACCTGTTGATGCATTGTGTCTTGTTTCATGCGCGCCCCAGCCTCCGAAAGAAGGTGGTATTCTGTTATTCCCTGTCAAAGAGTGCTAAAAAAATTTGTATCCCCCGTCCTCTCCAAAGGACCCGTCCTCCACATTGAAAAAATGTCTCTCCTCGTAATACGTCTAATATTCACCAAGCTTTTGAAGGAATATGTAATAGCCACTTGCTTTGACTAAATCAGGACATCTTTATTGCGCTGTATGCTGTCATACATTGTTTTAGCAACGCTATTGTTCATGGGTTATGTCACTGAGAACGACAGTGCACACCGTCAGTCATTATACATTATCATCTCTTTAAATTAAAATGAAATGGAATATGCCAGATTACGAACTGAATACAAATGACTTTGGTCCTTCAATCCGGGAAATAAGTCGTCGACTTGGGAATGGTGGCAGCATCAATGAACGCGTTGAAGTTCTACGTTTGAAAGTCCTTGACCAATGCCTTGAAGCGTCTTATAGTCCCACATGTGGCTGATCTCTGTATTTATGCTGTCACTGATGCCACTGAGGTAGAATCAGGTGCTCCCAAACGCCTTTAACAACTTTTGACAGCGATTGATGGTAAAATCCAAAACGGTACAAAAATAGAAATGCTATGGCAGTGGCTAGTGATATTCAGCGGCGGTCGGTGGGTTTTGACGGGATCATCACCACAGATATAGACCCAAGAATACAACTGCTTACCCAGAAAGTAGTCTTACGCCCCAGAAGGCTTGTTACTCGTGATTCATAAACATAGGAACAGCGTGTCACCGGTCTCAGCGTTAGTTTCTCTCCTCTAAGTTCTGAGCGGTGACAGTGGCAATGTCAGTGCGTCATTGTCACTGAAAAAATATAGAATGACAAACTTCACGATGGCTGACACGTTTAGCAAACATTAACAAATGGCTTTTAACAATGATAGACGTGTTCGCTACACATGATCATATAAAGCTTTTGTCAACTCATTGGAATCGTTACATAGGTACGATATCAGTGTAGCGCTACAGGCTTCGTGTATTTGCTGCACCACTGTCGTGCTTCATGTTTTTGTGCGTATTGCTGTATGAACAACGTGGATGTGCTGAGAACAGCTGCATGGTGGGAGGGAGAAGGGGTGAATCTGTCCAAGCAGGCCAGTCATACTGGGGACGACCAGGGGACACTGGGTGAGGTCACCGTGACACTCACCGGCAAAGTTTTCATTGCCGTTTAGCGGGTTCTTCGTTAATGGAAAGCAATAATTTCCAGACAAAGACCTTTCTGCGCATTATCGGCTTACCTCATCTGTGACTTTCCGTCGGTCTGATATCATTTGTCTTAACTTTGCAGAAAATGGAAATAGTGGTTTAATGTGCAAAAAGTTTGAATGTTTGTTATACATGGGAGTATTTTCATATGTTTTCCATTTGTCCAACTTGGTCTTTTACCACACCAAATACAGAAAATCAGGAAAGAGACAGGAGAACAATTGGCTTTTCAATAATCGTTCGATAAATTATAATTTCCAATCAAGACAAAGTTAAGATTTTATTAACGTCCATATCTAAGCACATTTTATATATATATTACTGCAGGAAGAATTTAAAGTTTCGCTGCACTAGGGTAGAATAATGTAGGTAAAGCCAAAGGCAATTGTGCCAAAGAAACAAGACAATAAACCAAGCACAGACACGTCCCTTATGAGCACGTGCCTTCAGGAGTTCATGCTTGAGACGGGAGAGTGCGACAGAGGTGGCCTCTGACGGGGGGACAGAAAATTAAATTTTTTGACAGAGGCTCGTTTGCAACTTAGAACATAAACTTCCATTTGAAGGTCACAACAACTAAGAAAGTTACGTAACATCGAAAATAAGAAATAAGGCTTATTGCAGCTCAGTGTTCCAAATGCTATTATGTTCAGTGCGTAATACAGACTGTTAATCATCAAGTATAAATTATATGCATTGTGGAACAATATTTCCTTGCTCATGGCAGACACAATATGACTGCTTTCTCCACCCTAACCTTGAAAGCAACCATTGATATTGTACAAAACATGGCAATATTGCTTATTCACTTGCTGTTAACAAGCACAAAATAATTTTGACCAGCAGTATATTTTCATGCATTTGTTTCGTTAGCGAAAAACAAAGCATATGGTGCTGTGGGTGATCGGTGTAGGAAACTATGATGGTCATGACCATATTGTTTGTGACAAATGCATATCTCAATATATTTGCATCATACTAAATTTGCCCGTTGCTGGTTTATGCTTTATCGTCTCAAGTTTGCTTCCACTTCTAGAAGACATAATCACTTGCTTTAAAATTTTGAAATTCTCTCTACAGCAGATGCATGGGTTTAATGACTACGTTGGCTTGATAGTAGAGGTGAAACTTTAGATTTGACCACCCATGAACAAAATTGTTTTGGATAAGTATGCCACAGAAACATTCAATCAATTTACAAGTGATTCCAAGGATGTGTACATTAACAAAATCACTAAGCATTGTCTACCCATTGAAATTCATTATTCGGTGCGGTGCACTGTATGACTGCGTTCAGCGTATGGTGACGCGTTCGGGATATGATCAGCTTTGCATGCCATGCTGTTCCCGCTGGTATTTCACGCAGTCCTAATGTATCTATTACGTCAGATGCTAAATCTACAAACAATCAGTTTAGTCTTGCGTAATATGAATTTTACAGGAAAGCTAGCATTAGCTTCCAATGAATTGCATGGAAGTAGATCATTTGAATTAAAAGGTATTTGTCCTCATTACATTATATGCTTAATACATAGAGAAAAATTCTCCAAAATCTTTTGTGATGACATTTAATTTTGATATTTTCATTGCCGTGACGACATGCATTGTTTGGCATATGATAGCTATGGAAATCTGCACATTAAAGCATATCTTGTGTTGAATTTCTGGGTTTGCCCATTGTATTTTGAGCTGGATAGCTTTGCTCCGTCTATTTCCTGGGGGGCGTGATGTTTGATAAAAGTGTGATATATCGGTGAATATACCACACTTTTATCAAAGAGAAAAGGTGCCGCCTATGGTATAAATATGTAAAAATCATCCTAGAGTAATGATTCAGTTTACCCGATGCCTGTGTCAATTGGCAGGAAAGCCAAAACACAATAAAGTTTTCCATACTGATTAAATCACACACCATGCGTCACCGCATTATTAACGACATGTATATGACCACCTTCCACTGTACGGTGGTCATACACATAAACCATAGTTTGTGACAGTGCAGGACGGAGTGGTTGATTCGCTCATGTAGACACCTTACTCGTCAGGAAACTTCACCTAACGGTACAGGGGGGAGCACCTGCTAGTCTCCCAGTTGGCTTGTGCCTCATGGGTGCGAGTGAACGTGAGACTGGCGGATGTTCCACCCTGTGGTTTTTACTGTCTCGCGTGACATCTCGATATTTTAATATGATGATTTTGTATGTATTGGTATATTGTTTACTTCAGTCCTCTTGGTGTATGTTTTAATGTATATTTTAATATCCCCGAATCCGGGGGTTCAATAAAGTATTATTACTACCATACACATAGAGCCAAAACAATTATCTTTTGTTTACAGGTCATAAAAGTCTAAATGTTCTGTCATTATGTTATAACGAGGTTTGGAACTTAAGTTGCAAACAAATACCAAAGATGACAGTTTAATGGGGGGGGGGGCAAGTTGCAAGGTCTTTGATGCATCAAATTAATTTCAAATTGTGACTAAAACTAAAATAAATCATACGTATGATGGCTTGAACACACGCACGATAATAAGACTAAGTGGTGGTTCACAAGTTATGATCAAACAACTGTGATATGGTCAAGATATATATATATATATATATATATATATATATATATATATATATATATATATATATATATATATGTATGTGTGTGTGTGTGTGTGTGTGTGTGTGTGTGTGTGTGTGTGTGTGTGTGTGTGTGTGTGTGTATGTATGTATGTATGTATAATTATGGATTATAGCATGGTTTGTTGTCGATACGAAGAATATCAAAAGGCACTGGGTACCATATATGCAGAACGAGTGAGCGAACCGAACGAGTTCTGCTATATAGTATCGAGTGCAAGTTGATATTCTTCATATGGGCAACAAACCATACTATGCTCTGTTTATCTCATGTTTGCCTAATTACCTAGCCACCTCAATAATTTGCGCCGCACCAGATGCCAAATGTTCCAGCACAGATTCAGCAGACGACACTATTGCTGCCCCGGAAGTAGCTTAGCCCATAACAGTATATCGTGTATCGGGACTTCCGGTTTAGGTACTCTTCCGATCATATGTACTCTGCCGAATGGTAGGCATGTAATAGCACTTTCTAATGACTTTAATATAGGGCCCATAGTGGTATGGCCTACATTTACTTATTAGTACACATGCTTTAAAGCAATAAAATCGACCTAAACTAAAGATATATATATATATATATATATATATATATATATATATATATATATATATATATATATATATATATATATATCTTTTCAGATATCTGAATTTGATTTTTAGATATCTATAATTCGAATTCTAGATATCTATATTTCATTTTGTCGATATTCATAATTCGCCATTTTTAGATATCTGAAATTAAATTACAGATATAAAAGTGGCTGACTTTTAATGTCTAGAAAATAATTCATATTCCCTTATTGGAGCATATTTCGGTAGCCTGGTTCCCAGGACATTCAGGACTCTGGAACATTTTATTTTACCAAAGGAAAAATATAATAGGTACAAGTGGGATAGCTAAAGATAATCAAAAGATAAGAAAGACACAACAACGAGAGCAAAAACAACATAATGACGTCAGCAAGACACACATTAAGAGTTTTGACAAATCGATATCATGTGCGTAATAATAATAATAATAATAATAATAATAATAATAATAATAATAATAATAATAATAATAATAATAATAATAATAATAATAATAATAATAATAATAATAATCAGGAACGACAAATTAGGAAAGCATGTAAACTGGTTAAATTATATAGCTTTTCTCTCTAGTTTTTGTTGCAAATATAACAGTTTGGAATATGGCAGGACATTTGATCATTCATGAGATAATATGTCTTTACATATTGAGAGAAGCCGGAATAACTATTGGTATATACCTTGTCCCTTATAACTTCAGGCGTTTTATGCAGGGAGTGTGTAATTTCGTGTGACAAACAATACCTAGTAAACATATGTCGAATACGGGTTACAGAAAAAAAAATCTTTTTCTTCTTGTGTTCTGCTCATGTATTTGGATGGTTTGCGTATTTTGTATATAGGAAGCAGGGAACCTAGCATTTTGTAATTTACAATAAAATTTTAAGATCTGTAAATTGTAAATTTCTTCTAATTTCAATAAATTTCTCGCTTATCAAAATTTTATCAGTATTGGCCCTTTTTTAATCTGAACAAGTCTTTAGAATTTGTGTCCCCAAGCAAGGTGGCACAATTAAAACTTGGGAGAATTAGTGAATTGTTAATGGTTTGCAAAGTGTATGGTGGGAGAAAATTTCTCAATCTATTCATTATGCTACTAGTCTGAGATAGTTTGGACGCTACTGTTTGTATATGACTGTTTCAGTTTATATGCCTGTCTAATTCAAGTCCAAGAAAATTAAAATTATCTACGCATTCTATTGATATATTATCAATTTGAAGTTCTGGAACATTTAAAGCTATTTGTTGTTGATAGAAGACCATCAATTTAGTTTCATTAATATTCAGAGACAACCTGTTACCTTTAACCAAGTGCTTATTTTTAGTTCAAAATTAATAAGTTGCGAAACATCTCGCAGCTGCCGACTGTTGCACAGCTTCCTAAAATTTCATGCAAATATCTTACACAAGAATCAGCACCTGTTGTTTACCTATTGTCATCTGAGCATGTATTTGTGAGTAGGTCTGTTAAGTTTTTAGTTGTTGTAGATCTGAGTATGGATTTCTTCAGAAACATCTAATTCTGTGCAGGCCAGTTACCAATTCTTGCAAGATTTAACTTGGGACATATCAAGCAGTAAAAATACTCAGGGAAATACCCAAGCACATCATAACAGAAAGAAAGACATAATGCAAGTCTCCTATGAAAAAAAAAATAAAAACCATGTATTGGAAGTAGCAAAATACCCTCATTTAAAAACAATTGTCACAAAATGCACAATGCACGTGATAAGAGACTTGTCATGGTCTTTTCAAGAGGGCACTTCCATATATATTTGTGTGTGTGTGTGTGTGTGTGTGTGTGTGTGTGTGTGTGTGTGTGTGTGTGTGTGTGTGTGTGTGTGTGTGTGTGTGTGGGTAACATGGTGGTTTCAGCATGCTTTAAGCTTATTCGGAGTACTTCACATCCCATCTAGGGTCTAGATTGCATGTCTGCCCTAAAATTCCCTTGTGTTAACGTATGTAAATTGATCTGATAAAAACAGTCATTTTCCCACTTGGGACCCTCATGGTTACTATGACACATCTGGTACACAATTGAAATTAATTGTTCAGTTTGATTATACTCATTGTGCGCGAGATTAGTTCATTGAATTGTTTTCAGTGATATCAGGGTCCCACAGGAAATGAAACTTCGCAAATGAGAGCTGTTGCTCTGTGTTTTAAAGGTATGTTACAGGCATCAAAACGCTGCTGCCGTTGACAGCTTGATCTGTCTAAAATAACCATTAAACAAAAAGCGGTCCTGATTTTGTTTTTTATTGTTGTTTTTTATATACATAATATGTATCACAGACATTTTTATATGAGCACTGGACATTCGTTTGAGGTTTCAAGAAATTCAAAGGAGAATATGTACCTGCATGCTAGTCTTGGAGTGAGAATTTTCTTAAGACTTTTGATAATATGGTTCGAACAAAATCAAACCTTAGCCCGCACTCGCCAATGAAAGATTTACTTCGTTTTGCATGTAGAACCACTCTTGCTCTAGCAAGGATAAATTACACACGCTTTACTGTCCGTTAATATCGTACCAACACCACATGTTTGTTAACGAATTTATTATGCGGTGCAGCACCTGAGGATCTCACAAAGCTTCCAGAATTGGTGCATGCATATCAATGGGCCTACATGCCACAGTGCTGCCCTCTGGCGTTCTGCACAGGTACCAGTTCCACCATCGTCACATTTTCAACACACGAAAATGCTTACTTACTTTTTTTGTCCGGTATCGTCGCAGCCCGGATTACATTTATGTTCTGGCTTGAAATCGTTGTATTTTACTGTGTAACACTAACATTTTGCATAAAATTGTATAATTTTTAATGCAAGATTTTGGTCAATGAATTTTATCAAGCCGTAAACTGCATGGATAGTTTCGTTGACCAAAACGTTTCTCGATGAATCTCTAATTCGTTGCAATTTTGGCAATACGATTGTACCATTAGGAGGCATAAGACGTCAAGTACTATTCACCAGAATAATCACAGGCAGTAGTCCATAAAATGTTCATAATATGTTTCATTATATAGTCCTCTCCAAAGCACAGAATATTCTTTGGTGAGGTGGTCCTATGGAGACGCTTTTACAAAATGTTTCTCCGCAGCATTATGCCTTCACACAGCTGATGTAGTATTACCTGTAGATTGCTCGTTTATAGATAACATTTTAGTTACTCCCAATGTTCAAGTGAAAATGAAGATGAACAAGAATGTGGGGAATGAAAGACTCATAATGGTTTTTGGTCCCTTTCGTCACACGCAATCTTTACAAGTTGGAAAAGCTATCTGAGCGTCAGCAAGTGTACGTTTTCTATAACGGAGTCGATGCCTCTGTCATGATGCCAGCGTGTCCTGGCATCTCGCTCGTCAACTTTCTCAATGTGATATCTATCTCCTGAAATAAAATAAGCATAATCGTGTCTGTACACACTGACTGCAACTGCAGAGAAGTAAGCAGCTTTGCTGTGTAGTTCACGAAATCTTCATAAACACAGCCTATTGGCTCTGTGCATTCCTATGGTTGGATCATAACAAAAGTAATGATCAAATGCGTTCAGCTTTTAAAATTATTTGACTCTTTAAGGCATCAGTTTTTAAAGATATATACCTCTGAATAAATATGCTACAAATTCAAAATTTTTACATACCATAGAGGTGAGCAGATCACTTTTTGAGCAATGAAGGAGTGGAACTTTAAGCCACCCACTTCAACATGGTGGGCTCGTATGCCTGAGTGCAACTGTACAAAAACAATTTGTATTTCAATTGTGACTTCAACTTCACAGTTGAACTTACCATATAATTTGTAAATTTCTTCCGACGAACAGCTGAATGGTGGCCCTGCAATAAAATATATGTATACACATATCGAACTTAATGCCTCAAATAAAACAGGCTTCTCTCGTATATTACACATATCCTGCCATAATATACATGCATTATAAAATCGCTAACCATGACTACTCTTTGACAGGAGAAAGTCAAAGACATTTTCATATGTCCTGTTCAACACACTTAAAAGTTCTTGGAAAAAGGCGTGTGCACGTAAACGTACGACTACCTCGGTTATTTATGCGATCATTTAATAAGTCAACTACATTTCTGCGTATCTTCTAATTTAAGCAGCATCCACTCTGACACATTCTGCTTGACAAAGATTATTACTCAGGAATATAAACCGTGTCATCTAATGCAAACTTACAGCATATAACAGATTTGGAGGCTAATTTAGTTTGAACAGTATCACACAAACATGAAACACAAATGTTAGTGATTTGTTGGAAGATTTGTTATCCTATGATCATTTACATTGTTCAACATTAATTGAAACTAGAAATGCATGTGAATTTAGCAAAAAGGATTTGACGTAAGCTATAGGATTTTCCAGCTTGAGGTTTAAAGTATAAATGTGTTTTTGCGGAGACGAGACTCTAAACAGTAGTTAGTGAGTTTTCCGGCACCATTCACAATGTACGCACAGTCGTTGTTTATCGTTTCATGAGGGTGTTATTCGAAGTACCAGGTACAACTATCAAAGCAAATTTACCTGCAGAACTATCGCCCTTCTTGTTCCTGTTGGCTACACAAATTACATGCCGTTATTAATAAATGACCATAAAGACTACCTTGAATGCTGTGAAGGTTCATGGGAAAAGTTGATTTAAATATAATATACTATCATAATATTTTGAAACCAGATTATTGTTTTTGATGCCGATTTTTTGTAAAGCATCAACAATGAACAACTGTTTTCATTACAACTACGAAGCATCGAGATATTCTAGTACATAACAACGAGTGTCCACGACAAATAACACTGTGGATTTCTGAGAGTATGGGATGCATGTATTTGCTAACGATAAACAACACAGCCAGGCAGACTACTGCTGGTGATTAGCTTCAGCCGAAGCGTTTATCATGAAAGTTGTTTTCTTTTGAGTGCAAAACAGAACATATAAAAGCAAAGTAAATGATGCACAAAAAATATATCGACCGCAATTTATCTTGAAATGTGTCGATAAATTACATCTTTAAGTAAGGAAAAATTCCAAACATGAAGCTTTGAGTATTCCATAGAGCATAGACGTATGACTCATGTGTATATATCATTTTCAACACGACAGACCAGGGACGCTGTTCTGTCCTGGCGCCACACAGCTTCCATTAGTACACGGAAACCTTGATATTATGCTTGCAGGTATAGCATCAAGACCAAAGTATTGTTACATCTTTCCGTTCTTTGAAAAAACCCACATTATATCTCATACCTGAAGCATGACATGAACTATAAACGTTGCCACGTTAACCTATACGCTCCAAAAATCCCTTCATGCATTAAATATCGTCTGCTTTCCAACATAATCATTAACTACACTGAACGTATCGGGATTACAAATTTGGCTAAATAAATGTCCTGAGCATTGACCTCGTGAGGTCGCTGTTGAACGCTGCATAACGTGCCTCGTTCTGACTGGGATCTACTTGTTACCTACCTTGTAGTTGAGCATTATTATCCAGTATAAATGTATCCAGCAAGTACTTGGACGATGATTTCATAAACGACGTTATGACATCAACGTATCTGAAGGGAAAATACAACATACATCTTATATTTGCCAAGAAGTTTCCATGATGATGCAATTGATTACTTAAGAATGATCTCAGTGATGGTTGGCTTCACAGGGTACCAACAATATTGTTCATTTGTCAGCAGCAAAGATCATATGGGGTAAAAATCAGGGTAGTTTTTCTGTTTCCTTTTTCCTTCACCATTGCCAGTGACATTGTTGAAGGAAAAGGGTTAAACTAATAAACTGACGGCAGATTTTGCTGATGATCATTTTTTTAAAGTGAACTGTGAAGAAAATGTAAAAACGCTGATTATATTAAATTTCTCATGAGCGTTTACAATAGTCATCATCTATTTTCTATGTTTCTATGTTTCAGTTTTGTCTCCCATACATATATAATCAAAACTTTGAGAGAAACTTAACACCAATATGAAGTTTCTGTAGACTTGTTGGTTCTATTCTTGTTCATGAGCATTAAAAGTCAACATCAAGATACACATGATGAAATATTGCTGCACTCCATGAGTGATTACGCTTCTTTCGTGCATGTGAAGCATAAATCCAGTATTGTTATTATCAAGTCAATGATAACGTTTGCCATCATTGAATTTTCTGAATACATCATTGAATTTTTTTACATGGCAAGAATGAAAATGCCCAAACCTTGTCCTGTCTTCTAGGTTGATAGCTGTTAATGATTCTCTGTCCCATATGCAGTCGACTGTTCCTACAGTTTCACTGAAATGAAAACACAGGATACTATCCGATAGTTGTAATTAAATCTCACACGGAACTTATAGAGTACAAAGTCTTCTATTCTGCAAACAATGACATAAGACGTCAAAATATGTTAACAATATCAAAATATCTTACAGAAGTGAAGGCTACATTAAAACCTACACACATGCGAGCATCCATGAATGTTTTCTGACTATATGACCGGTTTATGTCGTTTCGTGGAATGTGATACAAGTGCAAACTGGAAGTAACGGAACAGTCAGCACCAAAGAGGAGAATAAATTGCTTTTACGACCACTGTTGGAGTTCTAAAATCAAGACAAAGAAACATCCACGTAACCCTTGCAGACAAAATGTAACATTAGAAATGTTCAAATTTGTTCTTTTTACCTTATGCACCAATCTCTTTTATTCGATTCCATCACAAAATTGGCATAAAATTTTATTTGTTTTTTCCCGTGTTCAATTTCTCTTTCCCAAATTTTCCACACTAACCAACCTCGTCGCTGTTTGATGTGATGTCAAAACAAGGTTACGGGTGATATGTCGAGAATGGCCATGAGAAAGCTGTAACTCGGACTCACTTCTAATTTTTCAAAGTTTCTTGAGCTAACATGACAGTAAATGACTTTAAGAGTGTAAATTCTTCCTTTGACTTCTATTTACATATAGTCAATTATATGATGATGTTCCAAACGAGAAGCTGAACAAAAGGTAACCATCCCATGGACTTGATCTAAAAGATACACGGCTTATTCAATAAATGACGTTTTACCTGTTCAATGTAAGGAAATCACAGCAGTATATCGAAATCTTTATTTTGTCTTCTGCCTAAAAAAAAAAAGAACAATTTTGTGCACACTGAAATGAAATATGAAGAACACCTTTGGAACGTGCAGTTCACGGCCAATCATTTGACATTGTACGTCATTGGATGGCAGTGTATATTGACTTATGTGGAATATACATTAACACGCGAATACATCGTTACATCATTTCACGTTAAAGTAATATATTTATGCCAAATCGAACCACCAGTGCACCGATTAGTGCTTCCATGCCAAGTTTGTAGTGACGGGAGTACTTGCCTACACAAGTCATGAAAAATATTTCCATAGAGGCAGGTTTGGAAAAATTAAACGAGCATAGGACAAAATAAAAACTGATATTTATGTTTAAAATTATTAATGGAATTGCTTCTTCATACTTCGAATAATCTCTTACCGGGAATAGTCTCCGGACGGGCTAAACAAATAGGAACTCTTGAAGCTACGAAAATTACGTTCTATAATTCTTTCCCTCCATCAGCTGTCCGGGGATAGAACTTATATCTTCACTATGTAATAGATATTAACCATCTAGATGAGTTTAAACAGGAGTTGAATCCAAACAAACCCAAAAGTAATGGGCTGTATTATACTGGAGTAAGGAAAAATGTTATTATTCATCCCAGAATGCGAATGGGCTGCAGGCAACTGAATAGAGATCTCTACAAAATAGGTGTCGTTGAGTCGCAATCGTGTTCTTGTGGAGCAAACTTCGAAAATGTTCACCACATCTTGTTTGAATGTTACATGTATGCTCAACTTAGGAACGAGTTTCAATCTAAAATAATATCATTTGGCAACTTTAATATGAAAACATCGTTGTTTGGGATTGAAAGAATTGAGATAATAAAAAGTTAGAAAGGGGAAATTCTTGAAACAGTTCCGTTCAATTTTCTGGAAGGTTTAGTTCTTTAACTGCCAACTGCTACTAAAGTCGAAGTACCTAAGATTAGCTTTTCTGAATTTTTAAATTGATACTTTATTAATATTGTTTGCAAAAACACATTTAATTCAAGTGTTAGCAGGCCATAGATATTTACAAGAGGACTTTTCATAGGCTGGTAAACCTGTTGGCTAATTGTTTTTCGAGAAGAAACATGTTTAAACCAAGTCTAGTTTGTAGCTCATCACCTCCATTTAGACATCGCCTGTAACTGCGCTCACCTGGTACATCTTCATTCCATTTTCCTCAACAACAGTGTGTTTCAGATTATTTTCCTGGAAGAACTCTTTACATGCTTTTTCCACAGCTTCGCAGCCCACTATTTCGTTGCCCTCCTCAGCTAACCTTCCAAGATAAGAAAAAAAAAATTTAGATCAATTCAGAGACCATGAACATTCCCAAAAAGTACATGGAGCGCAACTGTTGCCAATTGAAATCTTGCGGGGGGGGGGGCTTTGGAATACTTTTGTCTTATCATTACCTTCCATTTTTCAAAAAGCTTCTCCTGTGACACCATGAGTACCACTTGGCTGCCATGTGTTTCCTTGTTCACTTCCTCTTATTCATGTTTCCATTTTAACGCATCATCTTTTGCATTGTCAACTGGCCGAGACCTTATTTTCACTCATGATTCTCTGCATTGCTACAGGTTTTCAGGTTCTGATAGATTTATATAAAAAAGAAAACGACGATGAAGCTCATTGCTGATCTTTGATAGCATGAAATGTAAAAGTTACACAGGCACGACTATGAACTTTTCTTGCTTCAGTTGTACCTCTATGTACATTACTAACATCCCTGTCCATCAGGCTGCGTTACTGGGGGAATAATTGATCCATGAATTATGTATTTGTCATGTGCACGTCTCTGCTATCTTAAATCAAAATAAAATGCCAAAGTACAACAACAACCAGCTCTAGTAGAGGTTTCCTGTATAAAGATATTGTGGCCAACTTGCAAATGCGCTGTGCGTGTGTTGACCATTTTCTTTCACAATACAACGCAAAATTCCCGGATGACGTAAATATGGGATGCTTCAGTTTTTGTTGACAAATTTGTTGGTACATTTCAGAGATAACATAATTAGTTTTAGTTCATCATTTTGAAGAATCGTCTTGCATGACCAAACATGCAGTTCAGGTAGCTTGTGAATATATTTGCTGGCACCATGTATTGAGATGCAAAATATTAATTAATCTTATTGAAAATTAAATAAAACGTGAGAACGGAAGAAATGCTCACCATTTCATGTCGATAGATTTGCCACATAATGGGATCAGTATCCTAAGGGCCTTTTTGTCCTCCATAAGTCGATCAAGGTGCTTCAGCAACACGCTAAGACATAGAAAATTAACATATACGGTATATTTCCCATTACAAGCCTAGCAGTCAAATAAATGCTACAGTTGTCAAACAAGACAGACAGACAGATAGACAGACAGACAGACAGACAGACAGACAGGTAGTTAGGTAGATCGAAATAGAGAGACAGGGCGTTTTTCAAAAGAATGTTATCAATAACTGCGTTATACTGTACAATCGCTAAGGGGGTTAGCTTCACCCCAGTTCCAACTTGCCAAATTATAAAAACGAAAATAGGTCCACGGCAAGAGATGCAAAAATTTCCATCTGGAATTTATATCTATATGGACACACAATTTTGAGCTCAAGTCACATTGGCGTTAGCTATTAGTTACTTTGTAAGACAATTGCACACATGATACTCTGCACCGACGTTTCCAACAAAACCACGGAAACATATGAGCTGGGCTGAAATGCCTTCAGAAGTCACACACCTTCATGCAAAGGGCGTAACAGGAATTAGATTAAATTGTACATCTGTGGTGGCGGCTTACTGAAAATTGGTGCGCATGCAAAAGCGAAGAACATAACTAGTTGTATGAAGCCCAGAGGTTCAAAGGTACAACACAGACCTTATATAGTGAAAAATATCTTTTCAAAAGCCCTTTTTTGTAACTTTCAGCGAAAAGAGAGTTACTTCAAGTCTTGTACATTTAGCTTGTACATGCTTTGATCTTCAAAGCTACGATTTTGCCGTTCACGCGCACAACATTGTTGACCAAACAAAAACTGTCTGATGATATCAAGTACATGTAACTATGTTGAGAAGTTGATAATGTGTGACGAATTTCAATATGATACTGTGTTGAAATTTTTACCTATCTATCTATCTATCTATCTATCTATCTATCTATCTATCTATCTATCTATCTATCTATCTATCTATCTATCTATCTATCTATCTATCTATCTATCTATCTGTTTGTCTGTCTGTCTGTCAGTCTGTCTGTCTGTCTGTCTGTTTGTCTATCTATCTATCTATATGTTTACAGCCACAGAAATTGCCCATGTGCTCATTCCGGTACGTCTAAGATACAGAAGGCAGCTTCACACTTACGGATGGACTTCCTGCAAATGGAACTCTGTCTGACCCTTATCCCACCGTTTGCTCCAATCTGCTAGTGTCATGGGACCCTCTTTGGCCTCATCGTTCTGTTCGTCTTCTGGTGGTGCGTCTTCTGGTACCGCGTTGTCATGATTAGAAACATCTGTCAGAAAGCACAGTGACGTAATTAAAATGAACTATCATGTTGTTACCACAATGTTACCATTAAGCGTTCCAAGCACGTTTGTGTAAAACCGTTGACAACATTCATACTATTTCCCATCCGATTCTACTGGCATCTCGATATCAGAATCAAATTCTTGAATTTTGAGCTTGTACACTCTACGAGGAAAAGCGAGTTGGATTTCTGGACAATAATACTGTGATTGAGGAAGCGAGAAATCACACTGTTTTCCAGAAAATGTGTCAAATTTCGATTACGAACATTATTACTAATTATATAAAAACCCGCTGGTACTTTCGGACCTGTATCCACGATCGGGGCAACCTTCTCCCGTAAGCCCAACTTTGACTCAGTGGGGTCTCTTGGTTCGTGTATCCAGTGCTGCTACTTAATTATATCCTGGGGGTGACTTCAGTGTCTAAAACAATATTCCTATTATGGGTCCCACCGCCCCCCAACAACTGGCAACTTCAAGGCATTGTATTTACATTTTTATAAGTAATGCTCACGCTGGAAAAGTCCCATCTTATATTTAGATTACATTCATTTGAAAAATTAACCTTCCTTTAACACTAATCACACATATATTTTGGTTACTACCTCTTCAAAATATCCAATCGGGACTAACCCATGGACTTGGCTGCCATTTCCAAAATTATGGATTCCACACCAAATGATTTGTAAATGAGGAAAGTATTGAGACGATTTTGGGGGTTTATAATATGTGAAACCAAAAGTATATATTTTTCAAACATTTCAGAGCATCAATAATGATATGCTATATGCTGTGGCCGTGATTCACTATGATATCCAAATCTAATTTATTTGTGTGCAACTGTCCCACAATACATTGCGCAATGTCAAAATGGCGCCCACCAATACGTGCATGACTTGCCGGCTCAAGGTATCGTGTTACATTTGGATTTGTAACTAACGGTGATAACTGCGTCAGACACAACAGAGCAGACAGATTAAAGTTAAGATAGTAATTCATGTTTTAAAGGTACTTAAACGGCCATTTGCCCTGGTAACTCGACTAAAAGTGTATCGTGAGTACCAGCAGAGACATGCAGGTCTCCGATACAAGCAGTCCATCTTGAAGATAAACAACTGAACAGTTTGTTTTGCTACGGACAGACGGTTGTACATAACTAACACGGCAGCATTAAGTTCTGCATGAAAGATGCGAATTGCAGAGAGCTTAATTCTTGGTGATCACTTTTTAAATAAGCTACCTTTACCAGTGTAAAAAGCTCATTGATTTTTTAAAAGCGTAGGTGCCAGCTCTATGCAACTCTGGGCACTTCCATACAGATTGTCAATGGAAACATCAGATTAAAAGAATATGTCAAACTTCCTGCAGCATATATCATTCATAAGCTGGACTTTTATCATCACGAGGACCTATCGAGTAAAAAGGACTGCACCCAACTCAAAGTCCTTCACCGACACTGAGAGTATTTTAAATCTTTGTGCTGTCTCACTTTACGTATAGTTTGTCAGTATGGAATTTCTGTGGTACACAGTCAGTTGCCAATATGGAAAAAAATCCAACATAGATGACTGAAGCTCGTTTACAATCATTTTGAAAGCAGTTATGTGTTTGCTTGAGAGAGTCCGTCGTTCTACTCTAGATCTCTCCAGGAAACGTGCTATCATTGTAGAAGTGTTTAAAGCCATCAATATCTGTGCCTTTTAAGTGGGATTGTTCAAATCTACTCAATAATGCACATTACAACATAAGAAGCAAAGACCAAATACATGTGAACCATGAAAGGTTTACATGTGGCGACTTTGAGGCAATAGATACAAATGGTGTAAAGATATGGAACCCTGTACGTTCAAGTATGAAAGACTGCAGCGATTTGAACAAGTTCCGAAACATGCTTAAATTATGGACATAACCAGAGTGCAGTTGCATATGTTGAAGTCCCTGATCCTCTTCGCCGTGTCGGTTGGGCCACCAAACGGCTGCCATCCGCAGCAGTCAGAAGGTCTGACATTACGGGGATGGTCGCCGTAATGCATTTTTAAACACTGGAGAATTAAACGTCCTTCCTATTGCATTTATCGGCGAGTGTTTGCACATTTTGACAGGTGTTTTAGCATGACGTCAGTAACAAGCACCGATGAAGGCAACAGCAAGGAGGTACAATTCCTATATTTTCATCAAACATGAATTTATATCAACAATATTAAAGGCAAAATTGTAATTGATATTTGATTCGCAGAAGTTTTTGGCTCGTTACTTGCGAGAAACCTATCCGTTTTGTTTGTTAGTGGCAGGAGCCAAGTAGACGTGGCTATCTTTCTGCTGCCTAGGAAAAAACTCATTTCTTGAGGCTATTGCATTCATGGAAAAAATGAACATCGACATGTGTCTTATTGTTCTAATGCTAAAGATAACACCAAATAGAAATATTCTGTGATGGCCTGTTCTCAGCTCAAGATATACATCTATATCATTTTCATATCTAATATTTTGCCAAACGAGGCAGACGAACAATGACTTTCAAGAATATGGATATTTTGCCATTATATCATACTCACTGATTTAATTATCTTATCAGGCAATGACTATAAACAACACGTTGTGTAAAACCTGAAATGCCCATGAACATTGTTTCCTCCGCAACCTTGTTTCAGTGAGGTCATATAATTTACTTACTGTCTGACGGTCGGTGTCATTATCTAGTTCGTGTTTCCGTTTTTAAAGCTGACTTTAACTAAAAATATAGAATTTTATATTTTTTTTTTGTATTGCATCGCATCGGATTGCATTTTATTTCAATGTATTTTATTGTAGGAACATAACAGTCCATGATTGCAGGACATGGTATCAGACAACTTGCAACTTGTCGGTCTAACAAGTAAAGGCAAGCAATGATTTTGAACTCCCCATATTCTGACCACCTCAGCATGGCCAGTATAACATCCTGGGTACTCACATCTTGGCTTTTGTGTTGTATCGGCAGACGATCATGGGATGCAAAAAGGGCAAACGTCATACAATTATGAAGAATTTGGTTTTCACTTTTTTTATCCAATGATCACATGCTTGTACATCAGAAAAAGCGACATACATGTACGTCAGTCTCTATGTAACGTTACACAGTGACAGGTTATTGAAGGCTGAATCCGAGGCCCATGATGTAAATGTAAATCTGAACATGAAAAATGATGTGTCCTCGACCTTGTTGTGTGTTCTCAGGGACTGCCTGGTAGTGTTTTCCCAAAATTTCTAGAGTTGGCAACCGTGGGGTTGCATCGATGGTAGAAAAAACCCATCCAGAAGGCATATTTTATGGCATAAACGAACATATTTAAATACATATGTGATAATGCAGGACCTTGCAATGATAGAGTGACATCTGTTTACCTCCTAATGTTGTTCGTTATTTCACTGACTCTTTGTGTATGGTTCATCAAGAACCAGGAATGGAGAGGAAACGGAAAGTGTGACAGTGCTTTGGTCGTGCACAAATTACAAGGATTACCGTTAAGGTACGGGAACACATATGACAGAACAAAAGGTCCATGTAAATGACTGTTCATACAATATAATGACCAAAGCAGCAACGGAATAAGATAGTTGTTACACCGATACAAATAATATCAAATACGTACATGGAAAATTGAGATGATTAATTCTATCATGGGCAGCAAGCAACATCCAATCAGATTGCTGCATTTTTATCTTTAACGAGAATTAGTATCAGCACTAACCACGGCTCCATCAAGCAATTGAAAATGCACCTTTTATTGTTTGTTTTATGGGAGTGAATAGCATTTATCCATCCAAAAGAACCTAAAATTTTGTGTTTCCATGACAAACAAACAGTTTCGGGTGTTCGGGCCCGGAACGCCATGTTTACATGCATGCAGCGCTCTCTGTTGACAGAACTTCTATTTGAAATATTTGACCTACCGTTTGCCCTATTTGGCATTCCAGATCGATGCCAAATGTGATGTAAAAGCTGAACACAGTGTTGATTCATAATCAAACAATGCTCTTGCACATATATATTCCATATATTTCCAGAATCAATGGAACTCTTCGCTTGCGTTAACTTACTTGAATTCAGAGCCGTAATTCGGCACTACGCGTAGTGTTTGCACCGAAGTGTCACTTTACTCGGAGATCAGCAAGGTGGCTGGTAGACCTTTGTACTATGCGAAAAGTGCTGCATAGGCGGTAATTATTATAATTTATTAAGTCTAGCCATAATAGAATTTTCTCTTCGGTCATGATATCCGCGGAGGTCATAGAATCCACACAATCACTAGATTGGGAGGATTAAAGTCTATGATAATATTAATGGGATTAAAACCTTAATAGAACTAGAAAAATGCCATGTACGAGAGAACAAGTGGAAGAGCCACAAAACACGTCTGCCAAATCAATGGGGGGAAGTTGAAAATAGAAGCATGTAAGCTGTGTATTCCGAGTGCCACGGTAGTATAGTATATTGACTTCTCGAAAATTTTCTGAAATGCGGAAGATAGAGGGCATCAAGCAGAAGTAGGTCAGATACTGGTCCAATAGTACAAACCATCAAGGTCTTGCAAGATGTCCTCTTTCTCTTCTCGGCCACGGTTAGGTTCTTTTTCCACCTTGCTGCCTCCACAACCCATGGCGTCTGGTTGGTGTGTTCTCACAGACAGTCACTTTGTTTCCTGCAGTGATATCAAAGTGATCTATCTATATGCACATATAGGATCATGCCAAGGTCATGTGTAATTAGTTAATTACAAGCTTGTTTTGATCTTGCGGGTATCATCTGGCCAGCTACCTTGCTTTAACATGAAGTAGAAGCACACTTTGGGCGTTTCCATAACCACCATTTACCGTCTGCAAAGGCAAGTCAATCTACGGAAAGGATACTATTTTCCAATGTTACGTTTCATTGTTACAGTTAGTTGCTTCAAGCAACTACAGGAGAATATATAACTAAGCTGAGGCTTTAAAATGTAAATGCCACTGGTTACATTGAATAAACCGACTTACTATACATCACATTTAGATATGGAGCCTGTAATATATAGTTATCATTATACAATCGTGTATCAATCATATCCAACATTACCATTTCAGCTTGGATGGTGAACACGTTACTTCGCTGGGAAGTGAGGTAATCTCCAACTCTTTCTCAAACATATATTCAACACAAACCATAAATAGCAGTTTCAATTTTCATCTTATGCATTGATATTTCCGTCAAATCGATAGACATATCCAGCAGTAAATAATATCCTTGTAACAGAAGCCCAGCACCTGCATGTGGCGCGTTGCTGAAGTATTCAACTGTAGGGTTGGACTGTGCAGAGTGATTGGTTAGCATGACACACACTTTAAAGAATCACAAACTACCAGTATTTAAACCTTGTCATCAACTCCATATCCGTGTGAACCATTCTGAAGTCATAAACCCTATAAAATTGTATGCCTCAGTCAACTGAGCGTTAACGGTTTCATTTGAGCTTGTAGCAGATAGACTGGATGTTGAGACACCTGTCATTCAACGAGGCCTGGTAGTGTCTGCAGAGACAGATTGATTTTGCAGGCGTAAACATCTGTTTCAAAACTAGGAATGACGGATTTGCAAAGAGCGTAGCCTTCATACGTGTTCCTGCATGATACTGCAGTTTAAATATTGTCACCGAAGGCGGGGGGGGGGGTCACATCAGAAAATGGAATATAACGTGTGGCAAAAAATCTTTTTATACATGGTTTGATCTCCGTCCAGAAGAATATGAATCAGTATACTCTTTTGCCTTTTAACCGTTTTCCTTTCATGACCCACAATAGCCCACATATGATCCCTGTAGTTGATTCCGTAATGAACACATTTTACGCCTTTTGTAAATAACCTCATATTATGACGTCATTATGACCTTGAAATGGGTTCAAGGTCAGCCATTTGAAAGTCGATGGTCATACCAACGGAAGAGCAACATCGGTTAAACTCAGTCTAAAAATTCAGAGATTGGATGGTTATTAAGTTATCCTTCGAATTCAATTTTATCAATTAACTTTCTGACCTTGACAACCGACTAAAGGTCATCTGTGCACCACCCTAACCCCGATCCGATAGAGGATCATGTTGACATGCAACATTCATGTCCTCTCCTCCATATATATATATTGTCTGGAAGAAAGGCGCAGACATTGATTTGTGACCTTACGGCATACGTTAAGGTCGCTTAAACACAATACGCGTGTACACGACTATGATTATGCTTAATTGTCTATATTCTCTTATGAGGTTGAAGGTAACCCTGATTAGCCTGTTCATTAGCTACCCATACATAGATAAAATTTCAAATTTGAACGAGCATTTTACACGGTAAATATTCGTCACCTTTTTTGTCTGCCGTAAGAAATCTTCCCATCAATATACATAAAAGGTCAAACAAAAAAAGGGGAAATTAAGCAAGTGTTTCAATCTCCTATATGAAAAAAAAACATGTTTTACGTGCCTTCAGACCAAATGTCATGCTTTTTGTGCCTGATGAACAGTCCAAGGGAATTTCCCCATTACCTATTTACTAGGCTGCAACACTCTGCAGTGCTATGGTTAACACACTAGTTTTAGAGTCTTATCCAATGTCGACAGTCTGACTTAAATTCGATGTCAGCCGAAAAAAAATGTCCCACACCAAATTTTCTATGTCGAAATGCGACGTTCATACAACGTCGACAACACAACTCCGATTCCATTTACAGACTCAAGTAACGTTACACGTCGACTCAAAGTAGAAATTTGACGTCCATCCAACCTCATTGTAACGAATTTTGTTCCACGGGAAGCCATAACGAGAGAACAAACAAGGAAAGTACAGAATCATGGTATTTTGTTTGTTTGTTTGTTTGTTTGCTTTTTGTTTTTTTGTTTTTTTGTTTTTTTTTTTTTTTTTTTTGTTTTTGTTTTTGTTTTTTTGTTTGTTTTTGTTTTTTGTTTTTTTTTTGTTTTTTTTTGTTCACAAATTTAAGAGAGAGGTAAGATGGACAACGGGGCAAGACGGTCCTCATTTACTTTCAGCACTCTCGTATTTTCAGTCGTTACAATCAGAAAGCCTTACATCTATTCTGATTCGCTGCAAGGGACGTCTTTTGTAACGGCGACAACACTTCTGTCGCCTGCACACAACAATTAGGACCATCTGATTGTCGATAGAAGCAAAAGGTTTGTAGTGCGAGTATCTTGTCGATGTTCCACTGGACATGTTTTTCTAGGAAAAAGCAGGGACGTATATACGTCCCTGGAAAGAGTAATGTATGATGACCACTAGCTATTGCATCATTATTGCTAGAAATCCTTCTCATCTTGTTAAATACTCCCTGGGTTTTGATGCAAGAAACTGTTCAAACATCTTGCATCACCCCTGACAAACAACGAAGCGGTCATCAATTCATTTAAGACTAACGGGTCTATGTACCACCTAGAGAAGGGTAAGATGATCTCTCTCTTTCTCTCTCTCTCTCTCTCTCTCTCTCTCTCTCTCTCTCTCTCTCTCTCTCTCTCTCTCTCTCTCTCTCTCTCTCTAACAGTTTTCTTCTTGGCCACTTAGCCACATAAGTTTATGCCTGAATATTTACTTAGGTGAAAAAACCATATCAGTGTAAAATGTGTGTGGCAGAGATCACATACAGCAGTGCTCTAAACACACGCATGAATACTCACACAAGTCAGAATCGGTACCAGTGGACATCTTGTAGGGCAGAGTTCATATGCAGAGTAATATCAAGATGCATTTGAAACCTCACATCAGGTGAAAAACCATACCAGTGCACAATCTGTGGTGCAGAGTTCACATGCAGTGGTAATATGAAGACATGCATTCTCACTCACCAAGGTAAGAAGCCTGCGTACCACCTGATGGGAAGTGTTTACACTGAATGGTTGTCTCAAGGTACATATGCATGGGAACTCACATCGACGAATAGTCATACACGTGTACAGCTTGTGGGCAAAGTTCACAGCAGGTAGTCTTCTCATAGCAGACATGCATACTCACTTGTTGTAAGACAGTTTTCTCATGTAGGTGTGGCGAACCTCGATTTGACTTCATTTGTGACGAACGCGCCCAATAGAATTGTTTCAAGTGATTTTAGGTCCACATATTTAAGTGCTTCATTTCCAACATTCGGCCGTTGACAATTAATCGGACACACGTTTAACTATTCCAGAGGCATGTTTTCTCTTTATTGACAAATAGCAGAATAAATTTAAGTTTGTTGTGACATCATTTGTATATTTCCAAACTGAATTATGTAAAATTACTAACTGGAAGACCTCATTTGAAGATCGTTAGATCTGGTTTACTTTTGCATAAACATTCCAAATGGTTAATACACAAAAAGAAAGATTGTACCAGCGTACAGTAACACGTTAAGTCCTTTGACACTGAGGGTTAGTCATTTATCTTCCAAATTACGCACGGTCACAGAACAGCTAGAAATGTTTATTTTCTAAACAGATAGAGATAACTTATTTTGAACAACAACAAAAAACAAGTTGCAATGGGCACCCTATCTACTAAAGCAAGTGTATCTATGTAGATTTTGATGTAGCTAAATGCTTGTAACTTCATCAATATATCATTTTCGTACTATCTCCATGGAAGTACGATACCTTTTGCATGAGACAAAACATAACAATTCAAACATCAACAGCGTTCCCTGTAGCCATTTTAATAATTTAAAGTTACATTAATGGTCCTAACAATTTGCATCTCTGGCAGCTGAAGATAGTTGGAGTGAAAAGTGTTTGCAGGAGGTTGGCACAAAATGTAGACGTTTACATTTTCTGTCAGGCTATGTTACGCGGTAGCGAGCTACATTTTGCCTCACAGTCTAGGTTTTACGTTCACGAATACCGCAGATGTCTACATTGTACGGCTGTGTATAATCCTAAACTTTAGCTTCGAATGGAGATGGACAAAAACTAATGTGTAACATAACACTTTATTACTAAAATAGAGTATAAGAAGTTGTACATGGCTTGTGAGACAGTCCAGAATCCGTGTGTTGGTTAAAATATCATGCAGGGTATGTGTACATAAAAAAGATATAGAAAGCATGAACACTAATAATGTAAAATTAGATTAAAAGGTTGTGAGCCATGCACTGGTTAATGTCCATGAACATGAAAGTTTTGGCATATATTTGTTGCTTTCTTAGTAGCTGTGTGCATATTGGTTTGTCACCCCACCCCCAACATGCTCAAAATTACAATTTCCAAACTGTTTTTGGATAGATGGATGAAAATATACCTAATTGGGGGTGATATATCTAGTATGACTATGTTTGGGTTAGAACTATCTAAGAAGCGCATCATTTGATGTGATATATCTAGTATAAAAGCCCATTTGTCATTCCTAAGCATATTACGTGATCCATCAAGTTTTACAAAAAGATTACAAGATACTGTACAGCGAACCCTTCCAGTGTTCATGTAGCAAAGACCACAAAAAACCCACCAGCCCAGAAATAATAAAGAATTCAGATTTTACCAATGATAAAATAAGCATACTGCATACTCCCAAGCACCAAGTCCGAATGACATGACTGCACTTATAAATGATATAAAGTTACAATTTGCAACGTAGGATTCTTCTCATCATGATTCAGAATACCTATCTATAAATTATTGCAAAAGGACCATTTGGGCGTCAATGTGTAAGATGAGTTTTAGAAAGTTTATGTAAAAGCACCAAGTTTTACCAGGATAGAGTGCACAAAGTCAGAACAGAAGTAGCATTCCGATAGAAACGTAAAAGGCTTTTATTGGGCAGTTACATGGTGACAAACTTTCCAGTTTTTGAGGGAACTTGTCATATGGTAATAAACTGTCCTGTGATTCTTATGGGTATTGGCACATGGACATGAAACCTCGACAGAATGTTCGTTGGCATAACGAGACAGAATGATGAGGGCTTTGTGATGCTCATTTAGGTTTTCAACTGATAAATTGTCTGATCTACTCATCATGAAAAGCTGGTGTCTTGCAAAATTTCTTACTTAAAACAGATCGCCAGATATGTTATTCAAATATATTAACATTTCACCTACCTCAACCAGATAGGATTATGTTTGCCTGTGGATAAATTGTGCGTGTTTATGATGGGTTCCCTTCCAGTGAAATCTACATTTGATCGTCGCACAGGTAATAAAATGTTTTCCCTGGAATGTTGATTTTTTTCTGAGGGTCAGATTTACAACTCAAAAACATGTTTGGCTTCGATTTTGGTCACTAGAGGTGGAATGACGGAAACACGGTGAACAACTGTGTTTCAGTCATAGAGATTTGCAGGAACACACAGAGGAGAAAACGACAAACTTTGCAGATACAAACTTAGTCTAGTTCACTATGAGCATGGTGGGGATGAAGATGAGACCAACACAAAATAAGTGCACGTTACCTATTTCCGAAAAACCTATGGCATGGCAAATTTCTTTGTACGTACCGTTTGTAACTTTACCTTTCATTAATTACACAGCTAAGACTGTTCCCAACCAAATCATGCAGCTGACGGCACTCTGCCTGGGTTTTCTGTGGCTCCATCACGCAGATTACTGGTATCATGTCACATCACTGCGTTTATCAGCATAAAGTTAAACTGAGTCCGGTAAGTGTCGATATCCAGAATTTCAATTCACTGGATACCCGTGAACAACATTTCAGGATTTCCTTACAGTGAACAACACTTCTGTAAAAATCACCTTTAGGATCACTTTTGACTTATCCTTTTGCCGTGTGCACCCGTTAAAACGTATTAATAACCTTGTCAATTGCATGTGTGATCAGATTGTAGCTTCGGTGAATTCAGTCAATATCGCAGAATTACATGCTTGAGCTATGCGTGTGAACCAAACCGTCAGCACGATGGTGCGTTAATTACATGGTAACGAAAGAGAGTTGCTAACAATCAGTGGCCCCCTCTGGTAGCTCCGATCAATACCATTAGTGCAAATATTTCCAATAAATTATCTGCTGCTCTGCAAATACAAACCCCGTGGTATCTTGTTTTCATTAACTGTGTTGACTACCATAATTAGAATGCCGTTCGTATATATGAATGTGCCAAATAAAGTATACCTTTGGTCGAATGTTGATACAGACCGGATATTTTGATTTTTGATAGAAGTTAGCTTCGATAAACACCCTCTGTCGGTCAGTGCTTGCATATTCCAAATCGATGATTGAATGCGCCAATTTATACAGAATTAGAGCCATATAACATAGGCTATTTACTTAGTATAATTTATTATACTTAATTAATAATCGAATGATGTAGAAATCCTGTAGGAATCCTACTTAAGCATGTCATGCACCTGGTGACACCAGTTCTACCAATTGATAAGGTTGCATATTCCCAATAACACAAGGGGTCTCTTGTACAACTTATATAATACACGTAACGACTTGTCATAACACATATACACACTCTCACACAAAAAAAATCACAAAACTAGAATATGGAAGCAAAGAGTAACCAAAAAATTGCTGCGCTCTGCTATGGTTAGATAAAGAAGAAAACTTTGTAGGTTGGAAATACTTTGAATAGATGTTTATCTCACGTCGTTGCGATATTCCGTTGCATTTAAAACTGCTGTGGACCTGTGGACTTAATGTTTGTTGTAATTTTTTTGGTTTAAAGACAAAAATCCATTCGTGAATAAGTGTGTCCCAGCTTTCAACAGGGACACCATTCAGATGAGACTACATTTTAGGGAATTTGAGAGCATTGTTTTGTACACGAACAAACACACACACACACACACACACACACACACACACACATATATATATATATATCTATATATATATATATATATATATATATATATATATATATACATCACGATTTAGCCTTGTGATTATCAAAACAGGTCATAAGCTTCTTAATGTTATCAATATTTGTGGGTTATAATCAAACGTCTGCAGTGCTTGTCTGCAAACGTGCAAAAAAGTGCTGGAAGTCACCCTCAATAAGTCATAAAAATTTACATCTTTGTTCAAAAAACATATATGTAACGAAAATGTTGCTCTCTTTGGAGATCATTGGTGAGTCCTGGCAAATATCATTATTCCTTCTTCACGGGAAGCTTGCATAAATGTCGTCTAAACACTCACTCAGTCCGCGCAAAAACATAAAAGAGCAGCTAAAAGTCTCCAGACAGAGGCTGTCAGCTGTGTTCTTACATTTCTGGAACCTCTTGTGAAAAAGGATGTTTTTTTTTGTCTTAAGGCAGAAATGTACTACAACCAAGCCACGGACCAGTTTACAAGTGTCGGTATACTTTGTTTTTGTAAATGTCAGCGGGTGCACTGTTGAACTTCATATTTTGGATTCAGCCGATGCATCGATTTACTCTCATTTTGGCTTTTAGTCGATGCATCGATGTACTTTTCTCTTGGGGATTAAGTCAAACGTTGGAGCGTTCACCAAAAACAAACTTTTCAATGTAAAGCCCCTTTCCTGGAATCATCATATTAGAAAATGTATTTAGATATTGCTGTTTAGTTTTACAAAACATGTAAAAGAAACGACGGTATGAATGATTACATGTATGTCTTGTATATCTTGGTTTGAAGCCGACGGAAATTTAGGAGGGGTGCCCTCTTCAGGTAAAATAGTACTTTAGCAGTCAATAAGTAGGTTCGTCTTCAATGTTATCGGGGAAGAGTGAGGGGTTTGGTGTCAGATGTAGCGGAACTTCTTCATGCAGAATTTGAATTGTGTAGGAGGCCGTCCAAAAATGTAGACATTTTCACAAGTGTACAAAACGCACACTGGGGGAGTGGGGTCAATCCCACTGTAATTTATAATATAATATTATTCATATGAAGTTTAAAGCAGACAAAGCTTTTGAGGGAAACAGACAGACGGAAAAATTATGAGTGAAGCAGAATATGTGTGTTTTGCATGGTACAACCGTAAACATTCAATTCATTTTTTATGTATTACAAGCTTTGTAGGTCTTATGACTGTGCACCTGTGTTTAATGTTTTCATCACCTTGTCTTGGCTCACGCTGCGTCCAAATGGGGACAAAGTGTCACTGAAAACACTAAATGCGAGTATAAGGGAAGTTAGTTGACACCTCCACTAACGCTCCATCTTAATCGCTTTAGTCGCGCTCAGAAGTTACAGGCAAGCAGGGTACGCGTGTAGCATCCTTGTTACATGTAATTGTGGAAGTTGCCGAATGAGGAATAGATTTTGCTCTATATAGACCCAATCTGTTGCCATGGAAGCTTCTGAGCTTTTGACTTCAACCTATGTAGTGGGCTTGGTACATAAACTGTGCCAGTGTTCATTTTAAAATCAGGCAGCCAAAGATGGAGGTATGTCTTGATGGTATTGATGAACAGTTATTGTGAAAAAGAACCCAAGGATGCAAAGTGTATGGTTAAAAAACCCTATTGTTTTGGTTTTTTTTGTTTTTTTTTTTTTGAAGAAACCCCTCTCACTAGGCTCAGGGGATGTTCCAACAACAAAATTAAAAATGTTGATTTATTTTTATTGCCAAAAAAGTGAAACTTTTGTACATTTGTGAAAATGTCTACAATTATGGACGGCCCTGAATAGTGTGAATACAAATATTTTACTGGGCGAAATAAATTTTACAGAGAACATTCATTTTATAAATTCAGAAATAATTCATATTTGAAAAAGGAAGGCTTTCTGTCACTATTGCTAGTAAACATTTCCCTCGCTGTCACGGCCCATTTCACATGGTACGATCCGGAGCAACACGTTAGAACTTGATGAGGTTTTAGTGTATCAATCAATCAAGGGCATATTTGTTGCATGTATTCAATATGCACGACTTCATACGCACACATTCAGGGTAAAAACGCATTGAACTGACAATAATTCACAATGATGTAGAATTAATGATCAATTGCTACGTGTTGATAACACACATTAAGAGATATTGTATGAGATGACTTGAATAATGATTGCACACATCTGAAATGATTTCCACACATAAAATTTCCATGTTGATTTAAAACTGATGATGAAAATCTAAAAGCTGGCCAAATGGTAAATTAGATTAATCGTCTATTTCTGGATACAAAAAAGTCATATATTATTTACTGAATTTCTTTCAGCGTAAAGCGGGTGCATGGAAACCAAGTAAAACCTGACCCTTTTACACCAAGGTGGATAGATGACCAGGACATGCTACCAAACGGACTCTCCCCTAAAATGTGTGGGTACATGTGTCATCATTCTTAATGAACATCCGTATGTATACCCAGCCAGCAGCGAGAATTGCAGAATTACAGCAGTGGATACCAAAAAGAACGTACTCATGGTAGGCAGTCTTGCCACCCACTCTAATCAAATGCAATTGATGCTTGGAATTTGTACATGAAAAGATATTTAAGTGACGAGAGGCAACTATTTTAGCAATAACATATTTTATCATTGATTATTTTTTGTACGATCGTTTTAGATGGTCGTAACACTAAGGATAGTAAACGCATACGTCAAAAAACCCATGATTGTTAGGGTGCTCTCTGCTCGCTACACACTTCAATCTACCAATTCTACATCGTAAGCAAACTGTCAGGCATTTGGCTCTTTGACAGTGCCCTCACAGTCTATCCAATATCGAGTTTAAACAATTACGTTTTGGTTTTGCTGGCAAATTGAAAAAAACGCTCTGATTCTTTCGACTGTAAGAATTAGCTGCGGCCGCCATTCAAATATATATATCAGGCGTGAGAGGTTGTCAACAAACAGAGATTCACACGTGTATGAGAAACTTTATTTGGAAAACTTACCCGAGAACGTTTTAATCCTGGTAAGTGTATCATGTGCCCCAAAAGTTTTACAAATTTAAAATTGGTTTGAAAATACACAGCTGATTTGACATTTACATGAGGTCCTGTCCCTGTTAACCAAACTCACGGTAGAAAGTACCTTGCTTGATAGCCACCAATCATCATTAATTATCCATGATCCAATCCCAGTGGGCTGATAGTTGCCATCTCTGGTCTGCCAGTCCACCTGGCCAGAACGTGGTGTTGCATGTTGGCTAGACCGCCTGAGCCAGCTTTGGCAAATTGACGCCCACCGGATTGATTAAAAGGCCAGTTATCCTTATCGGATGAGGCAGATACGAACTGTAGGAGGTTCCATATTAACAAACCATGTTTGTAAACCAAGGTGATTGTAATCAACCCTGCTTTACGTATGAAAGAGTAGAGCTATATCTAGATATACGAGTGAAACTATACACTTTCTCCGTCATATTAACGCAACAGTGTTCTAAATGTTAAAAATGTTGATGAGTTCAAATCTATATCCGATTCATTATGGATTTTATAGGTTTAATTATGCCATGATGGGACTTTGATCGTTTATGTTTGTCTCGCTTAGCAAGTCATGCAAACACCACACATTTTATACACAGCATGCTGGTACTTGAAGGAATTTTAATATGCCGCCGAATATTGGTCTAATGCGTCCATCAGTACCATAAGTGAGGGTGTCAGTTTTGGCAGCAATGATTTCGCCATATCAATTTAATTAACCTACCCTATGTGTGTAATTGTATAAACAACCAGCTCTCTGATCAAAAATTAAAATGTAGTAGTAATATACTTTATTTCTTTAAAGAGGAACGGACGTGTAGCTAAATATAGCTAATGTAGTGTCCTCTCCTCGTGTACAACCAAATACAATACTATCTGTCTTAAATACACATCGATGTAAGAAAGAAAAAAATACAATACGAGACATATGAACTCGGAACAAAAACGAATTACATGACAATTAAGGTAACGTAAAATAAACAGAATAAAACAGACATCATTATGAAGAAGAAAAAATCACATGAATTGTCAGCGACTAACGAAAGTCGTCCTCGTCATCAGAATCGTTAGACAAGATATTTGAGAACCTGTTACTCAATTGTATAAATTTCATAGTAGCATCTAAAATTTTACAATTGGAAATACAAGTGAGATTATTATGACCATATAAACATATTGATACCTTGTCAGGAACTGATAAATTGTCAAATATTATTGCATTCTCACTGGTTTCTAGAATTTCTGTAATCCCTGTCAAGAAAGTTTGTCTTGGAATTGCAAATAAGGGACACTGCAATAGAAAATGGGAAGTTGTTTCAGAGTGATGACCACACATGCATGCTTGGGTATCACACAAATGACGCGTGTAAAGATGGGCCTTTAGGGCGCTAAAATCAACCCTTAATCTATTCATAACCATGTTTAACCTTCGGGGCCCGTGACGGAGATGGTCGAGTCTTGCAGAAAAAAGCAACCGTTTAACATAAATTTTAAATACATTAACGGAACGAGCACTACGAATGTTATTGGGTAGGGAGTTCCAAAGTTTAGACGCAGAAGGAACAAAACTGCGAGCAAACACATTCGTACGAGCAGCTGGTATCTGCCTCTCAGTGTCATTGCGTAACAAATAATTATGCCTCTCCGTGTTTTGAATGGGGAGTAACGCACTGAGGTGAGGTGGACAAAAGCCTTTAACCATTTTGAAATAAATTAATAATTTGTAGTATTTCCTTCTATCTGCAAGGCTCGGCCACCCCAAGCACTTTAAAACTTTAATTCTACTGGACGTGTTCATACAGCCTGAAACTGCTAAAGCCGCTCTATACTGCACCGACTCTAAAATACCACTGCTCCTTTGTGAACAATTGTCAATGATTGGGGCAGCATATTCAAGTATGGGCCTTATACCACAAACATATATTGACTCGAGAGCTGATACAGGTAAAATATACATACATTTTCTTAATTTACCAAGGCGACTTGAAGCTTTGGTACAAACTGACTTAATATGAGAGTCCCATGATAAATTGTGTGTTATAATAAGACCCAGGTGTTTGTGTTCCTGTACCCTCTTAACTGGTTCGTCCTTAAATTTTAATTGAGGATAGTTCACTTTTTTTACTTTACGTGAAATAACCATTTCCTCAGTCTTTGAAGGATTAAAACCTACTTTCCATTTGTCACCCCATTCTTGTACTACGCTCAAATTATCGTTTAAACTTATCACCGTTTGTTCAGGAGATTCCACAATTTCAAGGAATGAAGTGTCATCTGCGAAGATGTAAACTTTACACGTTAAGTCATCTACAAGGTCATTGATGAAGACAAGAAACAGTAGAGGGCCAAGAACACTACCCTGGGGCACTCCAGATTCTATTGATATCCATTCAGAAAATTGTCCATCCAATACAAAATTAAAATGTGACATGCATATACAATTTTGAAAATCTGTCTTACTGGTTCCACCAAATTCTGAAGTGTTCACAGAATAACTCTGACTGGATGTGTAGCTAAAATACGTCTATTGGATTTTCTTTATTATTGTTTGTTTCGCAATTATGAAAGCCTAGAAAAAGTACGTTGTTTTAGCAGTTAGCTCAACTTTGACAACCCCTAAGTGTAAAGTAAACGCAAATAAGAGAATATATGGGTCGAAGTTTGTCCATATATGTGATCATTTTTTATGTAAATAATTTAAACTTTGATATAATCATGAAGAAGTTATTTCAACATTTTCATGCACAAGCTACGTCTGACTTTCAGATGAAAGGAGTGGTAGTTTATTCAACAATTACTTCCAAAGGTTTACTATTTTATGATTGACATAATTTATGGATCTATCCTATCCAGAAATTTATATTTTGCATCAATCTGTAAAAATACTTTTTATTTTATCAGAATGTGAAAAGTGGTAGGTTTAGAGGCATAGGCAGAATATCTAATTTTGGTTTGTTACAACGACAAGGGGAATTCATATGGATCTAAAATCAACACACCAGAGGCAGATTCTCTAGCATTGTTCAATACTGTTGTCCGCTTCTTTTTTTTTTTTGTGACATCATCATTTTATGTTGTCAATATCATATATTATCACCTTTAGATCCAATGAATAAAGTATTGTTTGGTAAATATTGAAGTCTTGCATTTCGGTGATGTTCATATTGGTAGCCTTGTCAAGATTTGGACGGTTTTCAACTTGAACTGATTTTTTATTGTGATATCGACACTTAATAGTGTCATTCTGCTATTAGGACAAAACTCTTTCAACAAGGAAATGACCCCCCCCCCATTTAACTTTTTACATTACGCTGGTAACAAGAAGTAAACCTCTGTTTTTATTACCTCATTGCCCACACCAGTTTCAATTAAAGGAACACACAAGGTAGTACAGGGTATCTTTAATAATAAACACTGGCAAAACTCCCCTGATGTCCAACTGTCAGTTCTTACCAAAGTTTGGCCATTGTGTATTCAACGAGAGAAAATTGTATCCAGTGACACTGACCTGTGACCTGAATAAATGTAAAGCTTCAATTAGCATGCTCAGCAGAAGTGCTGATTTTCTTATTCACAGGAAGACTTTATGGATATCCACATATTGTTTTATTAAAAATGTATTATCCTTGACCCTGTTATCTTTTTTATTTCATTCACGGAAATAGGAAGCTATATTTTGTGGTTGACTATTCAGTGTTACCTACATGCTTTTCTAATGCAATTTCAACGTTCAACACGTTCTGTGTTCCTTGGGCATACCAACAGTACTTGAAAAGCCTCTTTGAACCCATCTTAAAATAACGCGCACATCTGCCTGTGTCCTGTTTTTAACGACATCCGCGTGACTGGAAAATCCAAGAATTGTGTGCAAGAGTGCAATAAAGTTGCTTTACAGGCACAGCATGCATAGAAAGTGCCATAGACACAGGGCAATTCTGTTGTGATTTGCAATTCTGTAAATAGCGTCTCCATATTGGATTCGACACTTAAGCAAATGGGAATTGGTTCCCTTCCTAAAACTATAAGCATTTCTTTTAACTGATTAAATGGAAGTCTAGTATATAGTAAGCCAAACATGTCCACGCCAACTATGATATTTTTTGCAAGGTGCCCATATGTTACTCAAATGAAGCCCAGAAATTTATCATGTAAATTCATCCTCAGTTGCAGCTTGTAATGAAAAGTTTGTCACCGTCATTTACCCGCAGAAGCAGTAATTCCTTTTTTTATTTGTTTATCATGACATCATATGAAGCATAAACATAGGTTATTACATCGAAAAGATAGAAATGGAGTTTATTTCTTATGCATAACCATACAGGGACTGGCTAAACCCGAAACTCTTACATCAATTTTCTACCGCCGCTCTATATGAGAAACCATGCAAAAATATTTTGCAGTTTGGTCGAGATGAAAAAAATCAAGTACTCTATTTTATTACAACTGATGCTTTGCATTACGCCCTATCGTAGAAAACTTAAATACCTACAATGCTTGCTTTAAATTGACATCTTTAAGCCTGCCTAAATGGCTTGACTTCCTAATAATCTATATTCCACCTACGATTACGTCAGTTGGTGTTTAAAAATTGCGGTCAATGCATTCATGTGCGAGCATAATCACGCAGAGCACGCGTTTTGGTGTGGAAGTATGTATCGATATCAATTTTTTAGTGTATTGAAATGGTAACACCTTGAGGCACACTTGAATTCATATCCTATTACGACGATATATAATGTCGTTAGATCATCTCTCAGTAAATATCGATGACAAATTTTAGTGTACATACCTTAAATAGTAACACCTTGAGGCACACCTGAATTCATATCCTATTTCGATGATATTAGATCACCTGTCTCATTTTTGTATGATGCATATAGGTTCATGTGTTTCCTCACTGGAGTAATAGAGGCCATTTACTTTGTGCGCCAAATGATAGCACACGGCCAAGGCCATAAATTAACAGTTAGATCGAAAAAGGTCAAGGTACACTCATTCATTCGTAAGAATTTTTTTACCTGTCTATGACGTAAAGCATATGGTTGGAGACTTTTGCAGCTATACTAACTATTTAATAAAAGAAAATCGGTATTGATATCTATCCGAGGTATGTCAGGCTTTAATATTTATTCTGCACTAAAGGGCAAGGAGTTACCCATTACGAACAACATAAACTTGTGAACCCTAATATGACGTCGTAAAACATGAAATTTTGTACCACAGCAGGTCACACAAAATAGAAAACGTCCACCACCACCTCAAACAACATTCAGTCATACAGCACATAAAATTAATAAAATGCTGAACCCATACAAGATAAAATCAATCTTCTCTCTCTCCCTCCCTCCCTCCTTCCTTCTCTCTCTCTCTCTCTTTCTCTCTCTCTCTCTCTCTCTCTCTCTCTCTCTCTCTCTCAATCTCTCAGGTACCAATAAAATCGTGATCCACTTTACCGACAACAAATGTAGATTAAAAACGGCGATTATATATTGCCACCGTGACCCGTAACTGCAAACTCCATTGCTAAATGGAATTTGATTTTCACAAATCCGTAAAAAGAATACAACATAAAATGCGTCACTCTATGCTGTTTTACACATGACAGATTGGTTGGTGTAGACACCACGCACAAGACAAGCGTGTGAAAAATCTACCCCCGCCTTGCAGAAGGTTATTGATAAACTAGCCATTCAGCAGCCTAGTCCAACAAACAAACAAACAAACGGAAGTGACTGATTGGCTCTCCAATGCAACTTTGCCATGCAATGAAGATGCTGCAGTCTTTTCCCGCTGCAGTATGCATATAGTGTTGTGATTTTGTTTGTATTGTATTTTAGTATTGTTTCCATAATGCTGTCTTTCTCTGCAGGGATGTGTCAACAAAAGGATATCCCCGGGGTTTTTTTTTTAGTTCTACATGGCGTAGTGTCCGTGGTATTGTGTCATTGGTACTGGATCTGTCGAGAGTGATGTGTCTATTAACTGTTTTCAATATTCCTTTGGAGTGTCTGCCTCTCTGTTACTCTCTTTGTGTGTTGTGCTTTGATGCCGAGATTCTAAAATTGACGTGTCTGTATAGCGCTGTTACTATTACAGCTATTTCTGGCGTATATATGATAGTATCACTGATATATCAATGTCTGATACCTGTATAGGGCTGTTACTATCATGCCAGTGTCTGGTGCCTCTCTAGCACTGTCGTCACCATGTCTGTCTATGTAGTGGTGCCACTATCATGTCTGTATTTGTATAGTACTAACACTGCCATCTCTGTGTCTCTGTAACGCTGTTACAATTATAGCTATGCCTGGCGTAAGTATGGTAGTGTCACTATCATGTCAATGTCTGGTGCCTGTATAGTGCTATTACTACCATGCCTGTGCTTGGTGCCTCTCTGGTATCGTCACTGTCCTGTCTGTGTACACTGTTCTTACTGCCGTGCATGTGTCTCGACAGTGTCGCCATAGCCATGTTTGTGTCTTTACAGTGTTATCACCGTCATGTTTGTGTCTTTGTAGTCCTGTATCTGCTGTGCCTGTGTCTATACAGTGCTGTCACCGCCATGTCTGTGTTTGTAAAGCGCTGTCACTATGCTTTGTTTGTGGTGCATTGTCATGGTGCTTTGTCCTGGATGTTTTGTCCATGTCCAGATTTTTATGGGCTTGGTGCAGTTACTGTTACACTGTCGTGCTTCAGTAGTGTTGTAGACCATTTCTGATGGTAAAAGAGAAATTCTTTTATTCTTAATAATATGTATATATATATACATATATATGTATATATATATATAAATATATATATATATATATATATATATATATATATATATATATATATATATATATATATATATATATATATATATATATATATATATATAAACAATTTTCAGGCCAATGCGTATTTCAAGTCTAGCATTATAGCCTGACACTACGTATAAGGGCAAAATGCACTGACGGTAAATGTATTCACCACGTTGTTTGGTCACATATCCTGCCACAGAAATTTCTTCTACATACGGCCTTTAGAGATCATGCCGACATAAACTATTATGTCATTTGACAATAACGAAATCTGATACATCACGTAATTAAAAGGAATAAGGAATATTCCAATAACAACAGACAAATGAGATGATCGGTGGCTAGGTATTACTTTATAGCAACGCCACACCAACGGAGAGTGCGTTGCAATAATAATGCAGTTCAAGAATATATGTGTCGCAAATGCTGTTGTTTTCAAAATTGAATCAGTTCGAGTGTGTGGGTTTTTTTTTTTTTTTTTTTTTTTTTGTTGTTGTTTTTTTTTTTTATTATTTTTGGTTTTTTTTGTTCTGTTTTGTTTTTTGTTTTTTGTTTTTGTTTTTGTTTTTTTAATTTCGTTCATTAGAATGAAAATGTATGAGTCTTTCTTTATAATGCAAAATGTGCTTTTTGAAGGTTGCTATTAATAGACAAACAGTTGTTACGCATTCCGTTAAAAAAATCGTAACTAAGGTCATGTGTATCTTATTTCCTGTCTATCATTTTAAAAACAAAATCAGTGGTGAAGCTAACATCAAGCTGCGGGCAGAGGATGGGGATATACAGGTACATTTACGAAGGCTGGCTAAAAAGTTCTAAGACCAGCTGTGAAAGACCCATACAAAGTCGATGGTTTTCATTTATTTCTCTACATAGTCTCCTTCCAGGTTTACACACTTTTGCCAGCGATGCTGCAAGGCCTGGATGCCGGTCAACAAGAAATTTTCTTCAACCACCTTAAAAAGTCATTCACAGCAAAAATGACGTCATCATTACGAAGAAAATTGCGACCGGCTAGTTCTTTTTTCATTTTGGGAAACAAATGGAAGTCTGACGGGGCTAAATCGGGTGAATAATGGGGATGGTCAATGAGTTCAGAGTCACAATCATGGATTGCTGACATGGCAACCACCGATTTGTGGACAGGAGCATTGTCTTGGTGGAACAAGACTGCTTTAGTGAGCATTCCCCGTCGCTTAGCTTTGATGGCTCACACAACTGTCTGAGTAGGTCAGCATAATATCTTCCATTGAAAGCGTGGCCTTTTTCAAGATAGCCAATCAGCAGCATACCCTTGGAATCCCAATAGACTGAAGCTACCACCTTTCCAGCAGAAGGAACCGACTTGGTTTTTTTGGGGGGGGGGGGCTGTGATCCCGGATATCTCCATTGTTTAGACTGCATTTTGGTTTCTGTTTCAAAGTGATGAATCCAGGTTTCATCCATGGACACAAATGGCGCCAAAAAATCAGCAGGATTTGCTTCAAAACGACATAAATTGTCACGGGACGCAAGGAATCTGAAACGTTGCTGATCCGTTGTCAAGAGCTTTGGCACCCATCTTACAGAAACTTTGTCATTCCCAACTCCTTGGTGATAAGGTGCGCAACCCTCTCATCAGAGATGCCCACAGCACTGGCAATATGTCGAATAGTCAATAGTCGATCAGCCATCACCATGTCATGGACCCGCGTAATGTTTCAGGGAGTGGTTGCTGTTCGTGGCCTTCATGGACATGTGTCATCGTCAAGGCTCTCTCTGCCACGCTTGAATTCCGCAGTCCTCTTCTTAACAATGGAAAAGGGAAGGGCATCATCCCCTTAAGTGGGGACCATGTCGGCATGTATCTGTGTTGGAGTTTGCCCTTTCAGTTGCAGGTACTTTATGACTGTCCTATAGCCCGTTTTGTCCATTTCTGGTGATTTCAATGGGCAGGTTCCCAAGATGGTCTTGTACAAAGACGCTAATCACATTACAGTTGCAGTTCTTATTTCTATGATTCACTAAATGATTGTACTTGCTGGTTGCAAAAGTTTGTTTTACTGCAATTGAGATATTCCACTTAGCACGTTTAGGCTTAGAACTTTTCAGCTAGCCCTCGTATTAGCTATAGAATATGGTCAGATTTGGAAGTTCTTTTTTCGATAATGAATTGATTGCTTGGCATGAATTTACCTAATTCTTTAAATGTCGATAGGTTAATCCATATTGTTTGTATTTACACACCTCCTGAAAATTCATCATATATGGCATCTTGACGATGCTTTAAAATATTTCTCTGGAACTAATAATCGTCTCGATTAACATGAGTCTCCATTACAGCATGATACTGTCAAAAACCTTGCACTTACAAAATGTTACTCTAAAGACCAGTCACCAAAAAAATGTGGCAGAGAACAGCTAGTAAGTCACCAAACCTCTTACTTTGTTGGGGTTGTTGTGGGCATGATAACGGTACTGGGAAATTGACTTGCTGCACATCATGTAGCAGCAGTGTTGTTGATTATTTGATAGCATCGTATTCAGCTGTGCAGTAAATGCAAAAGTTCATAGTTAAATCCCTTCGAGCAGAATCAGATCATTGTCTGATTGCACACGGTCTTGCTGTTACATATACCAAACATATCATTTTGCAAAAAACAACCGTATCACATCGAGGTATCACATATTATGAATGGAAGAAGTCACTCATCTGTACGAAATTTGAAAAAGTAACATTCAACATTGCCTCCATAACATCTTACTGGACTCGCTTAGGTTTTTTAAGAGGGCGCTTGACGAGCGCAACATTTGGTATTGTCTCTATAACATTCCCCGGGACTCGCTTAAGTTCCTGAAAAGGGCGAGCGACGAGCAGAAAATCCGATATTGCGTTGAAGATATTGCACCTATTTCTTGACCAAATTAAAATGATATTTCACCTGATGTTGTATGTAATAACTTATATGCATATTTAGAACATGCAATAAGTAATATTTTTTAGAAATGCAGTTCCCATTCCAGTTCATGTTTCTTACGAAGAATGTAAGACATTTAAATCTCTATCGCATAATGTTGTCAAAAATCATCTTTTCAGATAGTTATAACGTTGTACGATACACTAATTTTAAGAAGAAATACAGGCAGGTTATGCAGCGAAAGAACAAAGTCTGTTTAAGGTTCGTCAAAGCTTAAAAATAATATGGTTTTATAATCCCAATAATTTTTTCTCATAATTCTGAAGCCAATGACACATTTAAAAAACTTGTATGCACATTTTAGGGAGACAGAACTTCCACTAAAGCAACATTATTTGAACATTGATTTCATGGATAGTGGCAAGAATATGGATTTGGATGAACTCGATTTACATGCAGATTTTGAGTCTTGACAGAAAGGAAAATGCTAAATCCATCCATTACAGAAGACAAATGATTTTACTGAAAAATACTAAAGCGTCTGGTACGGGGATCATTTTCACTTAATTCAACAAATATGCTGAGGTTTTACCGCAACTAAACTCACTTTTATCTCCGTATAACCAAATATTGGGGCCTGGTGACTTCCCATCTGAGTGAAGGTATTATTAGTCCTCCTCACAAGAATGGAAGAAAATCTTATCCTGCCCATTATATAAAGGTGACTGTCCATGTAATACTTGCAAATTTTTTAGAATCTATTATGAATTAAAGATTACGATACAAGAAAGCAATGTTCATTGATGATGATATTTTTCTGACTTTTTTTTGTAACAAAAAATACAACAGTTGATGATGTATTTGTTTTGGAAAGCATAATTGAAAAGTAAGGTTCCGTTATACCATTTTGTGTATGTTTCATTGCTAACAATAAGGTTATTGACGATAAGGTTAGATCTTTTTGTTCAGAACTATACAAGAAAGATGCGGCACTATTGCACCTGTTTGTATCATACATTAAAACAGAGGGCCATACCAGGTTCCTTTTTTTAATGTTTTAAGAATACTGTTTAATAAATCTACCACAAAGGTTAAATAACAAGGATTGTTTTCCGACTAGATTGGCAACTGTTTTGGTGTTTTACAACGTGGGATCGTTAATCCGATAGTACTTAGCGAATACCTCTCCTATGTTGGTCAGGCTCTTTGTGCTGTAATGGGTATTTATCTTGATTCATTTTTGCTGTTATCTTACGTATGCAGATGACCTGGTTTTATCCTCATATACAAAAGAAGGTCTCCAACCGAAAATTTACATGTTATTTCAGCACTGTAAGAATGGCATCTAATTGTGAGTCTATGAAAGACTAAGATAACAGTATGTTATAAGTGTAGCTAAGTCCAACGTATTTACGTTGATGATAATTTATTGGAATTTGTTCAGCAATTTAATATTTTCTGGGATTTATTTTCGACTTTAATACAGAATATCTTTAATCAACTCCCTCGCTTCTGGCAAATGAGCAGGCAAATAAGACTATCTTGCCGATTTCCAATAGTGCTGCTGCAATACGAGTAAACCCTCACCCACCTCTATAATTAAGATGCTTAACTAACATATTCTGCCAACCCATCAGTATGGAAGTGAACTTTGGGCTACTACTTTACTGTTAACTTCCCACTGTAAATCAGACAAGTAAGATTGTTCACATATGACAGCATATGTTGCTGTTATCCACTTAACATCCGTACAATACGTTGTTGTACTTTTTCTTCTCTAACATTGCTTGTCTCATTGCTTTGTAATTGCAGTGGAAAACAAGTGGATAAGCCTCGGATCTTAATTTTTACCACAGGTGGATCTGAACTATTGTTTGTGTCGTGGGGTATTTTTATAATTATCAACTTCTCCCGGACCGCTTACCACCAAGTTCTCTTTTAAAAAAATCTGAGATTGTAACTTGACTCTTACCACCAAATGTTGGGTTCACAAGGGAGCGCTGCTGTTATTTTCTGATTGAAAAAAAAAGTCAAAATTACATTCAAGGATGGTTACAATTGGTGTATTGTGTGCATGTATGTATGTGCATTTATCTCCAAATTAGTTAACCAGATCCACTTTAGACCTAGTGGCCATGTACCTTGAGTGAGTTTGTGATTTTGTTGTTATTTTGGGGAAAATCTTTATAAGGACAACTTTTCTACAATGGCTGTGCCAATTATTTCAGAAAAAACACAAAGCACATCTTTGGGGGACCAAATTTCAAAGAACATCAGTAAAGAGAGAGAGAGAGAGAGAGAGAGAGAGAGAGAGAGAGAGAGAGAGAGAGAGAGAGAGAGAGAGAGAGAGAGAGATACTATTACCTTGAATCGAAAATGCAGTCAAGTGATATGACATGTAACTGGTTTATAGGTCGGAAAATTGAAGCACATGACTATCTAAGTTTTGCGTTTCATGGCTATTAAAGGACATTTTTGCCTCTAGAATCGGAGATTTTAATTTTCTCAATTATTATTTTTTTTCTTAATTTTCATACTGTGTAACAAAGATAAAGGCGTATGACAGTGTCTCGCCGCTACCATAATATCAATGTACCACTGGTTTCAATTAAACCTTTTTTTTCTGTGTGTAGCTTAATTTCATGGTGTTTTCGCAGTTGATCTTACAGATCACATGATAAAGTATGCGAGTTTCATTTTAGGATAACGCGAGACCTGTCGGAGCTGGAACTTTGATGGTCATCTATCCCCCAAGCTGGGACAGCACATTATGACTTTGATGTAACTCGACGAAATTATCAATGTTATAGAACCACTTACGTCTGTGTATCCTGTGTCAGCGGCACACGAGACACAATCACCGTGGCTTTTTGGAGGGTTTGCTTTTGTGGGATTTTCCTTTTGATTTGTGTTTTCAAAAGCAAATAGTTTCCTTCTGCTAATTATACACCGATAAATGTTTCATTTTCTTACATAAGACACGTGTAGTTTTTCTGTTCTGTTAAAAATATCGAATTGCAACAAATCACAGAGAAGTCGGTATTGTTAATTTTACGCTGACATAGTCTGAAAACCACAGCTGTGTTGTTTAGCCGATATTGAATACTTAGGACCATGGCATTTTTTGCAGATGCAGCGGGTAAATTGCCAATCCCTCATGTCCAAATCCAAATCCTAAACCTACACACGGCTTAGATAAATTAACTGAATGATCTATATTGTTTTTTATTACCTGGCTATGTCGTAATGATCCATGTAACATAATTATTTAACCGCTGAAATTTTATTAGACGTGCACATATTACAGACAGTCCTATATAGCAAATTAACAGAGAATCTAAATAAAGCGAAACTGTAGACAAGTATACATGAAACCTATAACGCGACTGTTTCGCCCCCTTTTTAGGCTATGAATCACAGCAATTTTGTATGCACATCGAGGTTTATATATTGGCTCCTTGGCACAAGTAATCTAGATTGTT
Source organism: Hermodice carunculata (assembly GCA_964020975.1). Classification (NCBI taxonomy): domain Eukaryota; kingdom Metazoa; phylum Annelida; class Polychaeta; order Eunicida; family Amphinomidae; genus Hermodice; species Hermodice carunculata. Next base: position 46,719,230 of record OZ026629.1, on the reverse strand, counting down.
TTAGCTCTCAAAGGGTTGAATTCTTACGCCATGACTGAATCCAGACATCCAAACGGATAAGCTTGCGTGCCTGGCTTGCTTCATAACTTGTACTGGCAGAGGTAGGGTTGTAAGCGGATACAGTGAGGCTGACCGTCCTCATTATACATGATGTAATGCGACTTATGGATAATACTAGCATTTCGGTTTATATTTTTTCAAGTGTTCCAATAGTACACAATAAAATTAATATTAATATAGATGCCTACATGTGAAACAGAACGGAATTTTAAAAATCTGAGCTATTTAATATGTGGTGAACCGACAGCAGTGACATTTCCTTGGCTGGTCCGTAAATCGTCATTGTAATATATGTGTCTTGTACCTGTACCTGAATGACTTCCTGTCCAGACCAAAGGAAATGGGTTAGCGCTTGAGTCTTCCATCTCCCAGGAAATTTAGAAAATACAACGCTTTTTGGGACAACATAAGGGCACCACTTTCCCTCATACACCATATGTATGTATGTATGTATGTATGTATGTATGTATGTATGTATGTATGTATGTATGTATGTATGTATGTATGTATGTGTGTGTGTAAGTGTGTATGTATGTATGTATGTATGTATGTATGTATGTATGTATGTATGTATGTATGTATGTATGTATGTATGTATGTAGTGTATGTTGGTAGGTAGGTAGGTAGATGGGTGGGTGGGTGAGTAGGTATGCATGAATGTATGTATATATGTATGGAGTTCTATTTGATAGCTTTCAACTGTAAACGATTACAAGACTGCGAATTTTATTTAATACTGAATCTTAAGGAGCACTTTTTCTCGTCGAGGTTGCATCGAGAATGCGCATTATAATCTATGTCCTTAAGCTTCTGTACTCATGAACACTGTTTCTAAATCCTTTGCGGGTATTTTTGTATCAGCAAATTGATGAAGTTATCAAGAGACATACCTTGAGGACAGTTAAGTAATGGTAGTAAAGGCACCGATTGCGTGTCGTGTTTCACTAAAGCATTTAAATGTACATAGTATTCAAACTATTAAGGCCAATTATTTTTTTAAATTAAAGAAAAATATGTACTCACCCGAGGTTTCTTTTCAACGTAAACTCTGGCTAATAAATATGACTCCTATCATATCTTGCATAGATGCGAAGATTTTTTTCTGGTCCACACTAATCGTATATATGTGAGTTACGCTTTATGTTATGTGATATAGTTTAACAACCTTCTATAGCAACTACGCCTGCGTGACACCCAGGGCTTAATATGAAAGGCCCGTGCCCTGTGCTATGGACAACCGACAGCTTAAAAGAAGATAAACAAACGTCTCTTATGTTTAATCTACAAGAAAAATATTACCACATGATGTTGTGTGTACAATTGTGATCAGCAGACCATATGTTTACACAGGAAATAGACCTCATATGTTTAAAGCCCAAATAGATGCAACTTACAGAAGAGAGCTTTCATAATGAATTTAAAGGTATTCAAAATGACCATTAAGGTATTAAGGAATTCGCAAGTGCTATGCAGGCTTGGTCAGTCTTATACTGACCTGGTGACTCCATTTGAAACAATATAAGCAAGTAATAATGAAATATTAGAAAAAAATTCAGAAAAATTCAGGGGCTTTCCATTATGAAGGAGGGGCACTTGGCATGTCTGTTTATACCATTTATGAATCTTGTAACTCTTCTGCCTCTTTTTATGGAGAGTCATGTGCAAGCACCATTTTTTTCTAGAGTTTGCGTTCGAACTGTTAAGTTTACCGCTGTGTTGATCTTGCTTTTTTTAGGGGGACGGTTTCTCGGCTCGACTATCCATTTTAATGCCTAATGTATACTGTGCTCGGGTTTTCTTTCCACAAAAATATTCATGTGGCTGGTTGTAGTGATATGCATTTGATGTACAAAAATAAGTGTCTTATGTACATATAAAACTCACCTATAATGACCATACGCAAAGTTTTCAAGTTTCATGGCTGTCCGTTGCAATATTAGTGGCATTTAATGTAGATCCTATTGATAGTTCCAACACAATTTACTCTGAATGCATAATCTCAAAGAGACAAGTTGACTCCCATTAATATTTTGAGTGCGATTTGGGCATACGATTCCATGTAAATGTACAAGTAAATCTTGCAGGTGTCATGCATGAACAAACCAAATTTTGAAAGTATACTTCCTCAAGAGAGTTCACCTGTACATAATTAGCAACTCAAATTATGTAAACAACTACTGTATCATATACGTAATTGAATATTAACAATTCTTTCAAATTAGACCAGAGGCAACACATCACTTATTGTGATAGACAATTTTTTTATCTTACAGTACTGGGTATCTCATAACCAACCATACAATATCAGCCATGGTTAACATGGGAACATCAATCCAAATACCCGGTCAACAGCAAAAATAAATTATTATCATATTGCCAGTCTTCGAAACTACATTCTTCAAACTGTTCATATCTGATAAGGATGCACCTTTTTCCATTTGGAACGCAGTTGAAAACAAAAGATTTGTCTCATATGTGAAGATTTTGAGACTGTTTCACTTATGATAAATTATATAAATGAGACTGTTGTAATAAGGGGATCCTTGTGAACGTAGGTAATGTATCTATTTAACATCAATGTATATTCTTTGGTTTCTTTTTGTGAGGTTGGATTGTGTGTATTGTGCATGTACTGTGTTGTATTTGGCAAAATACCTTTCCTGTGTATTGAAGGTGCAGCTAATAAAGATCCATTTATATCCTTTGGGGATGATAAATGAATGTCAGACGCAAAACGCTTGAATTAAAACTTTTCTGTTGGTCGAACATTGGGTACATTGACACCATGAAATGTTCTCCTTTTTTTGTGTCAGCTATCAAATTGTTTGATGGGCCAGAAAATTAAACTAACCTGCATTACGAACATGAACATCAAAAACTGGTCGTATCATATATAATTTAATTGTCAATAACATGTGAATGACATGAAAACTTGTACTGAGTTATGGCAATAAGAAACTGGATTTGATTTATGGGACATGTTACGATGAAATCTGGAAATATGTCTGAACGTGAAGCAATAGCTGTTTATACATGAGAATTCACAGGAAAACTTCGTGAGACAAATGCATGGTTTGCGTACCGACACTGGTGAAACACGTCGTTTGTAAGTTGAATTTGATCAAAATTTGGATGCCTTTTTAATAAAATGCCAAATTTAGCAGTGTTTTTAATAAAGAGCATTTTCAGTTGCCGTTCCCAAACTGTGAAATACTCCCTTTGACCTGAAAACTGCATCATCAACTATTGTTTAGAAATAGTTGAAAAGTATACTTTTCAAAGAAGGTTTCCTCTAATCTGGTGAATTGAAGTGTTTTTAACAATTTGATTTTGCCATGACACTATTTGAATCGCCTTGCCGGTTTGCTGGTCAATTGCGCTATATAAATGTCGTCATCATCATCATCATCATCATCATCATCATCATCATCATCATCATCATCATCATCATCATCATCATCATCATCATCATCATTAAAATAATCATTAAATCTGAAAATTTTCTTCTGGCGCATCGTTTTTTTTTTTTTTTTTTTTTTTTTTACTTACTTATTGACACAGGATTTACACAGGGGCATACATTGTTGTGGCAATAACAATGGTGCATCCAGCTAGATTATATTTTTACAATAAAACGCATTTACCTGTAACATGTCTAAAATTAAGGAAAGGTATTCACATCAATCTGTCACGTGAACTATATAATACAGATGTACATTATAAATGCGGGTCGCCCTGAACAAAAGCTACAGAACCAGCCATCATGGGAACACATGCTTGAAAAGCTGGTTCTACGCTCCAGAGCATCTTTCAGAAACCTACGGCCTTATACATCGAAAACCTTAAATATATTCTCCCCAACTGCATGGCGGTATCGCCCATCCGTGCTCTGAACTTGCACTGAGCACCACGAAAATCCTTTACATCCAGTAAATATTTTTTCATTTTGAAAGGGGTTTTTTAACTTGTGTACATTTTAAGAGTTCTCATACTCTCAATCTGGTGCAAAAAAATCCAAGTTAGCACCGCAAAGTGTGACAGTGATTAGCTTATGTGTATTTCTACAGTATGGATAAATGTACATTGATAACAGTCAAAGGGGTGAGTTGAAACATAATGGAAGGGGAGTATTGAAATATGTTTCAACTCTGCCTTATTTTCAGCTTGCCCTGGGGTAATATGAAACATGTTTTCACTTCCTCCTGGGGTTAGGTGAAGCAGTTTCAACCTACCCTTGGGGTTAGATGGAGCAGGTTCAAGCTGTCTCTGGGGGTCAACTTTCATTTATGTCCACATATGCATACTTATTTACACACACATGCATCCAGTAATACACAAACATACAATAAAGATTAGCAAACACATAAACATTTATATTTCAAGAATGAAGAAAATTAATATCCGGAGAGAATGCAGAGACTTGGAACATGTAAGAGTTCAGGTCATGTATTATCAAATATATTCTGTAAAATGTCCTGTTGTCACATTTCAATGGCACACAGGTCTGGCCAAAATGAACATTAATTGACTTGTTTAGGTAGGCTAATAATATTTTGTTTTAATGAGAATGTTTCAACTTATCCCCATTGTATGTTTCATCTTACCCCTTGTAGTGGCGATATGAAACATTTGACTTGTTTTCAATGTATATCTTCATAATGCCCCATAATATCTGAACGAGATAATGCCCAATAATGCAAGATCGTTTTGTTGTTTAAATGTTATCCCAGAATAAACCAGTGATTAAATACTTGTGCAGATACAGGGCCTTGACTCTGAAGCGTTCCAACTCTCCCCGGTCTCCCCTAGTTAAGAATTACTTGTATTTCCTTGCAGTGTGGCCACGAGGAAAAATACGACAATGTTCACAACGGGAAAACTTTTGGTCCAGTACAAGTTTATAAATTCTTTCCCTTCAGCTTTGTATTTGAGATAATAAGGGAATTTAATTCTACGCGTGTCTGCTTCAAACGACAAGGGCAGCCACCCCAAAACCCCAATTGTTGCAATATAAGCGGGGGGTAGATTTCACCTTAAAAACTGTTCTTGCAATATTATACTGAGACGTGCGTATTTGTCTTTTACTGGTTGTTCCAGCTTCAAGCCGAACTCCACAACCGTGCAGCAAAGACGGTAGGGCTGCGTGTTTGTAAATAGTGCTCCCAACAAACACTCTGTTTATGTCCTCGTGCTTAGGCAAAATGCTGCTGACATAACCTCTTAGTTTACTTACTTTCTGACTTAAAACCTGCTCAGTGAGAGCTGAGTTATATATAAGGTTTATAGTTATTTGCCCAGGAAAACACATGATAGATACGGGTCATACAATAGTTAATGTGATGACATATATCCAATAATACACTGTTGGAAAGTCATTGGACTAGTTTTATAAACCAGTGCAAATGATTGGTCAGGAGATATTAAGTGACCCCACTCTGCCAGTAATCCCAGTGTTGCAGTCTTATCCGTCTCCTGCAACCTGCCTGCATCAAGTAGTTGTGCAAGTTAGATAAATTGGAGAGGATCTCACAAAATTGGACCCACGAGGAAATGAAGAACGTTTCATACAGAACAAATAGGTCTGGCATAACTACGTTACAATTGTACCATATCGTGGGTAACCTTCCCCCACTAAAGGTAGCGTTTTTGGGAATCCACTGAATCCGATAAAATACGCTCATTTCACAATCTACTTTTGATATGAAAAGAGTGGTAACCTTATATATATATATATATATATATATATATATATATATATATATATATATATATATATATATATATATATATATATATATATAAAGTCAACTCTTTTAATCCGAATAGAGTCAGATTGTGGTGTTTATTTATGTAGACTGACTGCTTTTGCAAGATATGTAGAGGTTCTAAACTATATTGACCTTGGTGGACATATGCAAGAGTTCTTTTCTGAATGTGGATAAACAAAATTTGGCAGAAGTAATCACTGAAACAATTGAAGCTGAATTTACGATGCAGGTGACGGGCTACAGCCAGTGCGCCTGAAATGTTCTTTAATTTGGATATGTGTATTTAAGTGCACTGAAATGAGATAGCATTCTTTCCAAGAGTAAATGTATAAATCTGGCAAATCTGGTTTCAACCAGTGCCACAATGGAGATAGCCCCGTGTTATAAGTCAGAACAAAGGTATACGCTGTCATTAAAGTGTGTGTGTCAGCACACACTTTTTTGTTTTTCCTGAAATTCTTTATTTCTTTCTTTCTTTCTTCTTTCTTCTTTACCAGCAAATTTGTCCGACACTTTTCTCGGACACTATTACACATAGAAACTCCACACTTGGCATGATTGTACCTCCATACAAGGAGTTTGACCGTTTTATACAAAAGAATGAAGATGTTTAAAATTATGCAAATTAGGGGCATTTGAAATTTTAAATCTTGAAAATCTTCAAAAGTATAATAGATAGAGATGTCATTCCAACTTCTACTAGGGGGTTATTGACCATTGCACGTCTAATGAATTTAAAACAAACAATGTAGCAATTTAAATTATGCTAATTAGCAGCATTTGAAATTTTAAAACTTGAATATCTTCAAAATTATTATAGATAGAGACGTCATTTTAACTTCTACTAGGGGGTTATTGAACATTGCGCATGTAATGAATCTAAAGCAAAAGTTGCAGCAATTCAAATTATGCTAATTAGCAGCATTTAAAATTTTTAACCTTGAATATCTTCAAAACTATTATAGATAGAGATGTCATTTCAACTTCTACTAGGGGGTTGTTGACCATTGCGCCTGTAATGAATCTAAAACAAAAGTTGTAGCAATTTAAATTATGCTAATTAGCAGTATTCGAAATTTTCAATCTTAAATATCTTCAACACTATAATAGATAGAGATGTCATTCCAACTTCTACTAGGGGGTTGTTGACCCTTGCGCACCTAATGAATTTCAAATAAAAGTTGTAGCAATTTAAATTATGCTAAATAGCACCATCAGAAATTTCAAATCTTGAATAACTTCAAAGCTATAATAGATAGAGATGCCATTCCAACTTCTACTCCTCTGTTATGGAATAGTTGTACATTACCATACCAATATGCTTTGAAGACACACACACTGATTTGCTATGCAGCAAATCATCTTTCCTAGTTTGAGTTTGATTTTCGTTTGTCACGTGCCTTTTTCAAGCGAACATGGACTTTACTTCTTGAAGCAACACACGCATCAGGCTCCAGTCAGGTTCAATATGTAGTTTAGTCTCATGGATATCTCTTGGACTGTTCCCTTCTTTTCCTCGTCAGTTGTTCTACAAGAGAGGTTTGCCTCTCTCTGGCATTTTTTTAAATAAACCAAACTTACACGTTGGCTTTATGTGGCTAACATATATTGTGGCTCGTGTTTCCTTTCAAATGTTCAAGTTGTGCACGAAGTGTCCTAGTGTTATTTATTCTGTCAGTTCCTGAAGAGGGCGCCATTATACGATGTGGTGTGGCATTGAGACCCGTGGCCGGGACACCGTTTCTGTCATTTTTTTGCTTTTGGCAATTTTAAGATCGAAAAGGGCTTACAGTTACAGATGCACTGGTATTTTATATTATATCTTATAAATAAATAATGGCAAACCAGAAGAAACATATCACTTTGAAAAGGTGCACAATTAAAATTGGCAGCAGATTGTTCAGGGTTTTATAATTGACATTATGATTAAAAAGCAGTCTACTGCCTTCTCCGACAAAAAAATAGAAACCACGAAATGTCCCCAAGTGTCCCAGTACATGTGGTCTTATGATGCTGTCAAAGATTTCCCAATATCATCGAATCAATGTTCTATCATTTTTTATCATCTTTAATGCCTCCAGTCAACAAATAAAAGTTGGCCTTGTATGTATAAGGGATTTTTACCTGGGATATACAAAAGTGCAGCGACTACGTGTTGGGAGCAAGTCGTTCCACCTATTGCTCTTCACTGTATCCATTTGAAAATTCTAGCTGGAAATGCCAAGGTGGAATGATACAGTAACCCTCATGACTGATCTGGAAAATTATACGACGTCCTGTCGAACCACAGTTCCACTTGTAACTCAACCTGATTTTACACATGATGGAAATTTGTCTTTATATCGATCGTTTGTAATTTCCAGAATAAAGCTACTCTCATAATTCTCGATTATGCAACATATTCTGTCGTGTTATTTACTGGGATCAATGTTATACATAGAATGGTCGGTTACGGTAGCCAATATACAAATTAATAATTCCATTTGCTTTGGATAATTCGCAAAATACCAATTAAACTGTGATACAAATGCAGAGTCTCCAGAACAGCCCGAATATTTCATAAATATTCTGGTTATGTCATGTTTATTTCCTTATATCAAACACTGTTATTTAATTCAATCAAGCAAGAAAATGCCTGATTATGATGAACAGGAAAATAAAATCAGTGCACATGTGTGAAAACAGAAAACCCGCGATAGAGTTTAGTCGCCACAGAGCGACACCTGACGGGAAATACACCAAATCATCATTTTTGAGTTAAGAAAAACTTCAGAAAGCTCACATACTGAAAAGTATCGATGGTTTATCTATATACATGTATATGTATATGTATACATATATATATACATATATATTTATTTATTTATTTATTTATATAGATATATAAATATGTATATATATATATATTTATATATACATACATACATGTGTATATAACGTATATGTGTGTGTGTCTGTGTGTGTGTCTGTGTGTGTGTGTGTGTGTGTGTGTGTGTGTGTGTGTGTGTGTGTGTGTGTGTGTGATTCTCAGAAAGGTCCATGGCATGCCTTCATCATTGTATGTGCCCAACAAATTCTGTGTTATGAAAGCTTTACTCCATGAATCATTCCGTCAGAGTTAACCTTGAGTACACATTTAGCTGATGTACTAAAGAAACAATCAGAATAACCTGTTGTAGGGAGACAGTAGGAGGAGGAGGAGGAGGAGGAGGAGGAGGAGGAGGAGGAGGAGGAGGAGGAGGAGGAGGAGGAGGAGGAGCAAAAAATTTTTTTAAAAAATATGAGGGCTCCTACTTATCGGACCAAACTTTTGACGGCCCCCTTCACATTTTAGAGAATGTTCATGTTTCTCAGCGTATACGGACACATTATAGTTGTTACTAAAATGCTGAATGCCATGTAGTCAATCCCCCTCCAGTGAAACTTCCCCAGAGATGGACCAGCAGATTCTCTCGGTATCCCATGCTACTGAACGGATCAAGCAAAGTGCATGATGTGACTGTGGGCCAAATAGCCGGTATATCGTTACGTGTTGATAAGATAGAGATCCGGAAATCTTGCACCAAAATAGCAGAATATCCGATTGTGAAATTGTGTATTGTGAGCCATTTTAAGCCAAAAGCACATAAAAAATTTAAAATGTGTCTATGATTCTTAGAAGATATAAAAAGATTTGTAGGGGTACACCTGCACATTCAATGTACACTCGAGAACAATTTGTGGGGCTCTTTGAGAGAGAGAAATAAAAACACCACTGTTTGTATGCACTTAGATAACCGAGCCTCTGCAACTAATGCCCAAAATTTAGACATGCAGAAAATGGACGACTGGACACAAATATGGCTTGTCGCTTTTAATCTTACCAAACAAAAAAGCATAATAGTATCCAAGAAAAGAATACCTTTCTATTACACAGATTTGTTTTTTGTGAACAAAATTGTGCAGGATATATCAGAACATAAGCATTTAGGGTTAATTTTTAGATCAGATCTGGCTTGGTCCAGTCCTGTCAATAGTTTAGTTCATAAAAGTATGAAAATGGTTAATATATTGAAATATCTTCAATTTCGACTTAGTAGAGAATCTTTACAAATTTTGTATAATCGCCGAGTCAATTGTATGGAACAGCTGCACAGCGCTGCAATCGAAGCAGCTGAAAAAAGTTGACTGCTGCTCGTATTGTAACAGGTGCTACTAGAGGTACCGCGCATGACCTCATTTATGAAAAAGTTGGATGGGTAAAATTGTCTGAAAGGCGGAAAAACGCAAAGTTAATCCATTTCCATAAGATCCTGCATGGCAATACTCCATAGTGTTTGAGAAACTTAGCACCAAATAATGTTGGTCAAGTAATTAGACCACATGGCACCTTCCTCGAACAAGAATTGAATATTTAGGTCTTCCCTTCAGTTATCAGGCAACGGAATGAATTACCCCGTGATACCAGGAAAATTGAAAGTTCTCAAGAGTTCAAGTCTAAACAAAACCAGACATGAATGAATAAATGAATGAATCACCTTTATTGCAACTGCACCATTTCATACATATACATGGTATTTTGTTGATGGGTCCAAAAATAAAAAAAAAATAAAAAACAAAAACAGTAGAAACACAGTCTACATCATAAAGATCCCCCATCAGCAAAACCTGTTGGGAGCATAAACAATACTTACAAATACATACATAAAAAGATGATAATAAGAATTGTATATATATATATATATATATATATATATATATATATATATATATATATATTATATATATATATATATATATATATATATATATATATATATATAAACATGCAAACATATGTGTATCGAGTTGAAGCAAGAGAGTAGGATACCTTTCCATCACAACTTTCCTCTGATTTTTACAGTTTCTGTTATAAATTTTCCTAAATTCCAAATTATTTCCATGTAATCACATTTCATTAACTTAATAAGTTTATCTTCCGGAGTTAAATATCCGAAATCGGCTAGAAATTCTGACACGTTATTAATAAGTTGTTTCCTGGCTTCATAGAACCTTTGACAAATTAAAATGCAATGAAATTCGTCTTCCAATTCAAAACACAAGTCACATATTCTGTCATTCATTGGTTATTTAACTTGCCTTTTGTGTCTCCCTTTTTCAATATTTAAATTATGTGCACTGATTCTTAATCGGGTTAAGTTTCTTCTTTCGTCTATATTCTTGAATACCAGTATGTAATTTTCCATTTGAAACTTTGATTTAAATTTTGAATATGTTCTTACTTTTTTACCTGGAAAAGATTGTCTAGAAAGGTCAGTGTGCCATTGAATAAGAAATTTCTCCTGTAATAATTTTTGTATAATATTTGCCGAAAAGCCTCCAAATTCATCGCCGCCATTGTTCCAAATATCGTCGCATTTGATTAATTTTAGGGTGTTCTTCACAGTGTTAAGCCAGTTAGAGTTAGTCAATGACAGAATTTCGGAGTTGCATTTATACGCATCATTCAACAATTTGTCATGGTCAGAGTTTATAATTTGGTGCCAGTTTTTATCATACATGTCTCGCAAAATGTTATAAATAAAATTTCCCATATCGTAATTCAAACATTTGTAGAATAGTCCATCATGCTACACAGTATCGAAAGCTTTTTGGAGATCGATAAAACACACAAAAAGAAATCTTTTCTTTCCAGAAATTTTGACATACCTGCCTATATGAGATCGAAGCACGAAATTGTGGTCAGTCGTTCAAATGTTTTCTACATGCCTGATTTGATATTTATTATTGTAATTATGTTTTTCCCTGTGAATTTGTATTAGTTTTTTTCAAAACTGCACAAAACAGTTTAGATAAATAGATACTGAGAGAGATACCTCTGTATTAATTACGATCCTCCTTTGTGCCAAGGTGTTAGCAAGCTTACTGTCCGTAAACAGGGGGAAATATCCAGACATGTGAATCATGTTGTATAACTTTTATAAAATAGGAAGCAAAATATGTCTACCAGATTTGGCCATCTCATTCAGTATGCCATCATTACCTGGGGATTTACCATTTCTTAACCAATCAATGCAGTTATCTATCTCTTTTGTAGTAATTTTGAAATCAAGTTCCGAAAACGTAAGGGTTGTATGACTATCTAATTTATGTCCCATCTCCTCGAACATGGGGCTGTTCTCTGCTTTCGATTCATCAGACATGATTTTGGTGAAATGCCTGAACCATTCAAGTGATTCAATTTTTTCAGATGGGCTTAGTTTTGGACATACTACATTTTCCAACTCTTTGACTAATTTCTAATACCCTCTAGGGACATATAAAGTCACTAAAGCCAAGAAACTGTTTTACATAGGAATAAGTGCCTTCGGCTGTGCCCAGGTAACAAATTAAACTAGCGTCAAAGTAATCAATGCGTAAAAGGGGAAAAAACATCCATTTTAAACATGTTTCAACAAATGTTCAAGTCACTTAAGGCCAAACAAAAATATATGTGCGGTTCCGATAACCCGATCGACCCCACTGAAAATGCCCGAGTCCCGACCCTAAATAATTTTTATGAAACATATTTTTTTTTTAAAGTTTCAAGGCACCTTTCCCTAATAAAACCCTGGCTCACAGCTATTATTGAGAAAGTGGCCGTCGTGTGCCGTTATTTTACAGTAAAGTCAGCTCAAACACAGCATTTTATTTCAAATTATGTGAGGGTAACTTGGTCCGTGGAAAAAGCATAGCTGCAAAGTCACGGTTGTTCGATGATCGTTATCGTAATATTTCGCTAGATTCCAGGTGTACGTTCTCCGAGTTACCCTGGCAAACGGTCGTTATATTACTTTTCAAACATGACTTACTATCTTTTAATCTTCCCGCTTGGTTGTGTCTGAAGCAGTTATCACCGTTAGTTCCAAATCGGAATGCGACACGATAGCTGGAGCAGGTGAATGATGCACCATTTTGAAAATGACACCATGCATTGTGGGACAGTCGAACAAAATTATAGTTGATTTGGATATCAAAGCATATATCATGTCATTACTAATGCTCTGAAATATTTGCAAGTTATATACTTTTGGTTTCATACATTAACAGACTTTGAGCCCAAATGAGGCCAGCAGTTATAGACCTATTACTTTGTCGTCTGTTCACTCCAAACTAGTGGAATTGTTTATGCTACCAGCTGACAAAGTGTCAAACACACAGTTTGGTTTCCGTAAAAGTCGCGGCACTGGCTTTTGTAATAGTTTTCTTAACGATATTAGTGCCTTCTCCAAATCCAAAGGAAGTGCTGTGTACACATGTAGTTTAGATGCGGAGAAGTGCTTTGACCGCATTTGGCATGACGGGCTGTTCCATAAACTTTGGGGTGTTTTACCAATTGAGCACTGGCTATTTCTATATACCTGGTATAACTCTTTGTCCGCCATGGTGAGGTGGAACGGAGAATACAGTACTTCGTTTAGTATCACTACAGGCACGAGGCAGGGAAGTTTGCTCTCTCTTTTCCTGTTTAATATATTCTTAGATGACTTACTGGTTGAATTGTATAGGACAGATATTGGTGTGCGTGTCGGCACCTGTAAGTTTAACTCGTACGCTTATGCAGATGACATTACCTTGCTTAGCTCTACAGTAACTGGACTTCAGAGTCTGTTAGATATATGCTACCGCTACGCAGATCAGTGGCGATTCTCCTTTAACCCTGCTAAAACAAAATGTTTTATCTCTGGTCAGCATCCCTTTTCAACTAAACTAAGATGGTGGTTAGGTAAAAATGAGATAGAAACTGTAGATAAGCTTGACAGCTTGGGTGCCCTGTTAACTAGTAATGGCTCTGGTGGTTGTCACGTGGACCGCCGTATCAATTGTTGTAGACGATCCTTCTATGGACTCGGAGAAGTTGGAATGGTCTACCCTGGGCTAGATTCCCAAACAAAGTGTCATCTCTGGAACACCATTTGTGCCCCTGCTCTTCTGTACGGCATGGAATGTGTTCATCTTGATCGTTCATCTATAAATAAAATGGAGTCTCTGCAGGGCTGTCTCCCTAAACAGTGTCTAGGGATTGGGAAGCGACATCACCATACGTGCTCAGTGAAGGCTCTAAATGTAAAGCCTGTCGAGTCTTTAATTAGAGAACGTGCCATATCACTGTTTAATAATATTTTTAAGGTTGACACATGTGTACGTGACTTGAATTTGTATTTGCTTTCAGAATATGTTTTAACTGGTTCAGCTGTACCAGGGACACTTTTAGATCACGTAACCCAAAGTGGGATCTCTCCAGTGTCTTTAGCGTTTGGAAGTCGGCCTAAATGCAAGCGTTTAAACAGACAAGACGGCATAGTCGACTCTTTAAGATTTTTATTGCATCACGAAAATTTTATTAAACCGTATGGGGAAGAACACATGCTTGTATCAATGCTGACGAAAGCTTTTTAGTTTTACGGTACGTTTTGTTTGATCCTGTATTAACTTCTGTGTATTTTACTTGTATTGTCTTACTGTGATTATCTCGATGTATCATGTAGTTTTTCCTCGAATTCGGGGGTTTTAATAAAATTATTATTATTATTATCATCATCATCATCATCATCATCATCATCATCATGATTATTATTATTATTATTATTATTATTATTATTATTATTATTATTATTATTATTATTATTATTATTATTATTATTATTATTATTATAAACCCCCTATGATCCTCCGAATACCCTGTATCCTCATCTACAAACCACTGGGTGCGGAATCAAAATGGCAGCGAAGCTTGTGGGTTATTCCCAATTCGATATTTTGAAGAGGTAGTATCCAAAATATATGTGTGATTAATGTTAACGAAAAGTTAATTTGTCGAATGAATGCAATATAAAATATAAAATGGGACTTTTCCAGTGTGAGGATTACCCAAAAATGTGCACTACAATGGCTTGAAATTAATACCAGTTGTTGGCGACAGTGGCCCCAGAATTTGGGATACTGTGTCAGACACTGAAGTCGCCCCCAGGCTATGAATTAAGTAGCAACTCTGGTCGGACCTGCCAAGCTGCAAAAGCGCCCCTGCTGAGTGAAAGATGGAGCTTAAAGGAGAAGGTTGCCCCGATAGTGGATACAGGTCCGAAAGTACCGGCGGGTTTTTATATAAGTGGTTAATAGGCGACTAGCGACCGCACACGCTCGGCTTTATATGAAATGCAGGAATCTCAGAAGTGATCTTTTCAGGAAAGGACTTGTTGACTCGCCCGAGTGCTCCTGTGGTCATGCTGATGAGGACATTTTCCATTATTTTTGTGAGTGCAATAAGTTTTGTGTACATAGGGACATTTTACAAGGGAAAGTTGTTGTCTTGGCTTACGGACACTTTTATATGGTTCAAATACAGGCACAAAGAAAGAAAATGAATTTATGTTTCACACTGTTCACCATCATATCAAATCCACGAGAACGCTCGGGGCAGTAACCTGAGCAACCCGAATATTTTTATTGTATAGTACCTAGTTATCTGATTACATGTACTTCAGAACGACATATTTATATGCTTGTTTATCCATATATCGCTTCATATATCATGTAACAATATCTACTTCCTCTACAGTAACGTAATGTCTTGGTCATTCTTAACATGTCTGTTGGCATTTTGCTACCTGTATATAGCGTTTTTGGGGGGTGGGGTGGTTTTGGGGGGGGGGGGTTGGAGGGGTGGGGGGTTTTGGTTTTGTTTTGTTTTTTGTGGGTGGGATTGGGGGGTTGGGGGGTTTGCTTTTTTTTTTTGGCGTCTTTTCTTATTTTGCATTAGGAATTATTTGTGTTATAATGTCTCTCATCTCTGCACTTTTATATGTACAGAGGGATTAAGTTAGGGCACATTCCTCTTTCCCTATTTGTTTGAATAAAACATGTTTAAGCCAATTAAAAACATGGACCTTTAGGATCGATTGCTTGAAAAAAAGGAGTCTTTGAGAGCGACAAGTGGTCAAAAATGGGGGACTTTCCCACGGAGCCTGACGGAGCCTGACCGTAATGTTAAGTAAAGGGAGTACCCTCCCCCCCCCTCGTTTCAACATCTGTCCGCACAAAAATATGAGCTTTCCATGGGGTTTTAACATCTGTCCACGCATAAAAAATGAGCCTTGCATGCATTCACTCTGCCTGAAGGTATAAAGCAGAATAGACAAATAATGGGTATGAAGGATAGTGAACCGGCAATTTTAACCCAGCGCAGGGATCCGAGGGATGACTGTGTTTGCTCTGTATAGTTACTGTCATTCTCGACCACCCCCCCCCCCCCCCACACACACACATACTCCCATCCCCAACCCTTTAGCAAGTCTATCTGGCCATGTGCATCGAACTAACAGTTTAATTGCTCATGATAGATAGAGGAGAGGCAACATTGAATAATCCGTCTGTTTATTTTGATGGACGCCCTCCCCCCTGCTGTGCTGCGTGTGCCAGACAACACAACATGGACTGTTTACACTTTTAGTGCATGCATGTGGACCCTTTACATACCGTAACATTTAAACAGGACTAACTCAGTCTAAAGAAGTCACTATCAGCATAGAAAACACTCATAAGTTCCCGTGTTTAGATCCAGCTATTAGCGGTTTCTTTTATACTGAGTAGATTGAAAAAGAATGCCTGTTTGCACTAGACATGGAATTTAAAGCAATAAAGGATGGGAATTGGAAATTGGAAATTGGAAATTTACAGCACACAAGGATATAAATCTTTCGTGAATTGTTCACAGGACGACAAGGCTGGCTCTTCGTTATCTCGGTAACGTAACAGTTCTGTTTCATAATTTGACATTGACTTTTTAGGATGATGAATCTGGTGCGGCCCCAATCAATTCACGGGGATGGTAAAAGCAATACTTGCGTAGATTCCGGTTGCTGCGTGTTTTTGCAAAACTTTTGCTGAAAAAAGGAAAAAGAAAGAAAGAAAACCAAAAGCATGTCATGGGTTATCTGGAGCTCATAAATAGTTCAGTTCATGCTGAGCACATACCTCCTTTAACTCCCCCACAACGACAACCAGCAGTTTTTACGTAATTTTCATTATCGAACCAAAGAAGTGCAAAACATGCTCGCATATCACTAAAATGTAAATCTTGCAGTTAATCATCCCTCCCCCAATTATCGTTAGGCTTGCGCAGTGACCTTGAATTAATGGACGTTTACGGACATGTTCCCGAAATTGCGAGTCAATCATAGGTAACAAGGAAAAATAAGTCAACATCATGTCATGCACCATGTACTGGTCCAGTTTGCATTTTGCCTGTTTGTTTTTTTCGCTGGTTGAATTCAGAGTTTGATGTACGTCAATTGCAATACATGTTCTTTATAAAATTTCAAGCCCGTCACATCGCAAGTGACAAAGTGTATTTGATATTATCTTATTTGTGTGATGCGGAGCATGCATTAATGGGGGTTCATCTTCAACGCAGCCATGCTGAGTTTATTCTGCAGATAGAGAAAATTTTTCCGTAAATCTCGTTTTGCAACTCATTGACTGGGCAAAAAATGCAGAAAATTCCCTGACATGGTCCGTTAGCCACTTAAGGTAATGGTCCAACCCATTTTGGCTATTTTTCAGGCATTTGGGGGGATTTTTCATTTTTGATAAGATTTACTTGTTGTGTATACCTGGACAGAATTTGAAATCGCCAACTCGGTTATAGAACACGAACAATGAGAAAATATATACGTACTTTTACCAAAGTACGGACCAGCGTGTGTTTTCTTGCAGACCGGAACTGTCATGCGATATGGCCTGCTGCCAATCAAACGGTCGAAGACGCCCTTGTTGCGTAATCATGATGATGGTCATACGACCCTCCGACACGCAGACATGTGACAGTGGTGGTTACGACACAAACAGCACGCATGGTTATGAACAAGAGGAAATTTACAAACTAGAAAAGCAGCAAATCTGTCTGGGTGCCATCAAAATGAGAACAGTTTGAAATGTTACACTTTGCCATTGTTCAACATAATCTATATTTTGTGAATTAACCTAATTGGCATAAATTTAAATGCTACAACTTTGGCTCCTGGTTCATTGGATGTGACCATGTCACAAACTTATAAACATAAGTTTTAATGACACCACTACCTATAATAGTTTTGAAGCTACTCAACATTTTAATTTTGTGTATTTGCCTAATTTTCATAAACTAAAAGCCAATAATTTTGGTTAGTGGTTCATTAGATGGTGCTATGTCACATACCTATACATTGAATTTGGAATGGCACCTCCAAGTAAAAATAGTTTTGAAGTTATTCAAGATTTAAATTTTGTGTATTCATCTTATTTGCATAATCTAAAATTGTACAATTTTATATGATGGTTTATTGGATGTGGCTATGTCACAAATCCATAAATTCAGTAGGAATAGCACCTCTGTCTATAATAGTTTTGAAGCTATTTAAGATTTCAGTTTTGCATATTCACCTAATTTGCATACATTAAAATCACACAACTTTGGTTCATAGTTCATTGCATGCAGCTTTGCCACAAACCTCTAAATAAAAGTATAATGGCATCTCTGTGTATAATAGTTTTGGAGATATTCAACTTTTAAATTTTTCAATGCCCCTAATCAGCATAATTTGACATTTTACAACTTTCACTTACTGTCCATTATATTGGCAGGTGTCACAAACTAGTATATGCACATTGAAATTTTTGTCTATTTGCAATAGTTTGTAAGATGTAGAGCTTTTAAAAATTTTAAATGCCACAGTTTTAAATATGATGACTGTTCCAAATCAGATGCACAGTTTCACAGGTAGGTAAGTCACCATGGCAACTTTGGTGGTTTTCAGAATAATAGTATCTGAAAGAAAGAAAGAAAGAAAGAAAGAAAGAAAGAAAGAAAGAAAGAAAGAAAGAAAGAAAGAAAGAAAGAAAGAAAGAAAGAAAGAAAGAAAGAAAGAAAGAAAGAAAGAAAGAAAGAAAGAAAGAAAGAAAGAAAGAAAGAAAGAAAGAATTCTCGGAAACAAAATTTCTGGGTTGGCACATAGACATAATTAGTAAGTAAAATGACATGAGTCTGATAAAAATAAATTTGTGTCTCTTTGGGGGGCTGCAAATTACTCCTAGGGCACGTAAGTAAATAATAGTTTGTGTGTGTGTGAGGAAACGAAACAGTATTTTGCGTGGGAACGAAATACAAACTATTTTTCTCTCATGTCCCCTCCGCGGCTCCGTATTTAAGTGAAAAGATAAGATAGCATAAGTGAAAACGCAACACAATCGACCGGTGGCAGAGTGGTAAAATTGGCGGTCCAAAATTGGGACATTGAAATCCCAAGATCTGTGGTGCGGCTTGTTGGGACACCGCAGACACACGCGCCGTCCTTGATTAGTGTTATCTTCGCACTATTATGATAAATATTTGAAGCAGCGGGACAACATTATGCGAATAGTATTTCATGGGCTGTGCCTTTTGCGATCCGGTTTGTTTGGAGACCAGTTACAATAACGTGTCAATGACTAAAGTCTTGTATCGTTTGCAACTTAGGTCGACTTCCACAATGACGCAACGAGCACACGAAGCGTTTGAAAAAGTAAAATAATGAAAATAAAAATGGTAATGGTTTGAATAAATATTACTAAGGTTAGATACGGAGTTACTCTGCCTCACAGTCACACTGTAAGCATGAAATTACAAAGTTTACTAGTCAGTTTCTCTCTCTCAAAGTCGCTGCTGGGGCAGACTACCGATAGTTTCTACCAAGAAACTTGGTCTACTTTCCACACCCGCTATCATGACAAAGGTGATAAAAAGTGAAAAGCAGCAAGAGGAAAACACTTGTTGATAACATCAACGTGGGGAGGACCCTATACAAAATGAAGAAGTTGTGTCTGGCAGCCAAGAATTGGAGACTTCTGTGACAGCGATCGTTGGGTAACTTGACACAAAGTTACTTTATCTGAATGTTCATAGTAGGATAACATGTGAAACTATGCCCTAGGTGCAATGTAAAATTATACAACAGAGTTTAACATCAGAAAAACGCTGCTGAAAAAGCGTTAATGGAACATGGATGTAAACCAAGGTGTAAACTTTCCTCCTAACATAAAGGTTGCCAGTTGTTGAGTTGCTCACGTGCATCAGATACCGCGGCCAGGGCCATCGTTAAAGGTGAAGTCCGCCCCATTGACGTCAAGCCACAGAGCCCAAAAGTTGGATTTCAATGGGCAAAGTACACGTATCTGTCAAAATTGGCTTTTGATGTCATATTTACCGGTCATCCGTCCTGTGCAAACTTTTGACATTTTGCAGTGTAATCAAACACACAGAGAACTCTCGATCACTTAAAAAAAACGTGTTCGGTCGCTCCAAGCTAATTCTATGCCGCCTTTTTCCGTGTTCAAAGGCCTTCCCTGCCCTTTGAAGGTTGATTACTCGGAATGATGGTGGAAGCAACAATCTCAACTTTGCAGCGATATTACTAGAGTTTTTATTGCTCGATTTTTTAGAAACGAAGACTGAGCTGAACATTAAAGTCTTAACTGCAAATAATAATAATAATAATAATAATAATAATAATAATAATAATAATAATAATAATAATAATAATAATAATTTTATTAACACCCCGACGAACGCGGAAAAGTAAGATACATGAAGATAACATACATATCAAAATAACGGACGAAGCACAATCACATCAAATCATAATCACGTAATGAAGTCACATCCACAAAATACCCCTACGAATGAGAAATAAGATCATATCACAGTCGACGCATAATCACATATCACATCATGCCAGTAGTCATAATACTTTCTAAAACGTATCAGCGACTTTTTGTAATTTCCGTCCATATGAAAGTTACTGATACACAAAAATGAAGAGTTCGTGTTTCTGTACCAACATTAAAGAAATGAGCCGATTGTCAACTTTGACCGTCTCTGACGAGAGAATAAACGCATTTAAAAGGCACAGAATCATTTTTACTTCAACATATACATATTAAAATGCTTTAAGAATAAGCTTTTTCATCAAGTAGTTTTAGAGAAATAATGCAAAAACGTAATGCAGTCCCGTTTCACCACTGTCTGTTTGTTTATACAACAGTCGTCACTGTCTAGTGGTATCTGTCGGTCGCGGTGCCTTCGCAAGTCATTAACGGGGACACTTACTGTTAAGCACATATATATAATAATAATAACTGTGTTAATCATGACTATTGCAGAGATATTTGGCTTTGAATTTGATGCCCTGAAATGGGTTGGCCATTGCTTTAATCACCATGAACTGGGGCATTTCAAGCCAGTTGTTGGCCAGTCCCTGAAATTCATATGAATAGTACAATCTTAAGATATGCGAACTATTTTCGCCCATACTTTGTACAACGTCTCAGACACATGTTTTATTAGATTCGTGACATTTCCTTCAGAACCAAGGTTTTTTATCAGATTCTATCTGCCTTTACCAATATGGTATGTTTGATAACTGCTTAGACAAATTTGCATTATCTTAAACACTTGTAATCCATGTCACTTCAACCTGTGTGTCGACTGGAAACACTGCCTTCAACAAGAACCAATTAACAGAAAAAATGTCAAGTTTTAGTCTTTCTTTGGTTAGTTTGTTCAAAACAAAAACAAACAAAAAACAAAAAAACAAAATAAACCCGCAGAACACTAGAAAAGTCATAGTTCATATTTCATTATTTATTAGGCAAAGCTGCAACATGTGAACACTCAATAAGTTTTAACTTGTATCAATATGCTATTGTTTTACAGCACCTCCTTGTTCTATCAAATGAAGCTCATCGCACTCCAGTGTGTAGCGGGTTAAAAGAGACATAATTACAGACAAAGATCTGGAGCATTAACAATATATATTTTGTAATAGGAATATTAACTCGAAAAGTCATCAAAATTATTCCATTTTATGAGATCCTAGAATATTAATAAAAAAGACAAATAGTAAGAAATTGGCAGGTGCGTGTAGCGTGCCGTACAAGAACAATAGATTGTGGTCAAACTCATTTCTTTTCTTTCTCTTCTCGCATTGTGCTTATAGAAAACAAAAGAAAGATAACATCTCTCTACATCTGTCTTTGTGTTTACTATGCCCTTTTTTCCAAAAGTCTCTCTCTCTCTCTCTCTCTCTCTCTCTCTCTCTCTCTCTCTCTCTCTCTCTCTCTCTCTCTCTCTCTCTCTCTCTCTCTCTCTCTCTCTCTCTCTCTCTCTCTCTCTCTCTGTGCATTTCTTTGAAAGAAAAAGCTTTTGACGATTACCGTGTCTCAAGGCCTTGCTGCCCAACAACTATGATATGCTTTAACCTGTCTGTACAACAAGCCTGCTTAAACTGAATGAAATGAACACATTTATCACAGTTCTATTTATCAGAACAGTGTCCTCTCACAACGGGTGATAGCGACACGTGGGTAAGCGTTGTTTCTTTCAAAGGTGTGTATTTTAACTCCAACGTCCATCAAATAGTGTGCTTTTTTATATGTATAGCTGACGCCGCTGACTTTCAACGTCACGTTTCCTCTTTGTCAGATATTGCTTCATCGTCAGACTCTTCTGTTTTTCCCGCCTTCTTCCGTCGTTCCATTTGCTCTTTTTCTGCCCTGCAAGTATGACGTAACTTTGTTGCACATAATTTTGTTCTGAAATTGCCCAAATTGAAAAAAATGTGAATTGCATGGAACAAAGTACTCCAAAACCACAAAATCGGAACACTGTGAGATTGATTTAACAAACATAAAAAAACCCTACAATTTGGTTCGAATAGATTAATGAAAAGAAGGTGTTTGTGTATCAAACCGTTACTACATACACCAAAAATGTGAACTGCTTATAATATGGCAACACTGTGATACTCATGAGACCAATCATGGTAATCAATTGGCCGAAATAAATGTTACAGTTATTACAATGATTGGAATCTAAATGTTTATATTCAAAAGTCGCTAGCTACGGTATTAAATGAATCTTGTATCGGGAAACATAATAAAAATCTAGTGTGTTCCTCTTCCAAGAGAAGAAAAACTTTCAAATATATGTCCTTATATCGGTGTGTAACTAAGGGATACTGGGTCATTTACAAAGGTTCATTTTTACCAGTTATATGAAAACCGTCCGGTACTTTCGGACTTGTATCCACTATCTGGGCAACCTTCTCCACGAAGCTCCATGTTTGACCTAGAAGGTGATCTAGGCTCCTGTGCCCAGCGCTGCTACTAAATTCATAGCCTGGGGGCGACTTCAGTATCTAATACAATTTTCTTATTCTGAGGCCCACCGAAGCCCAAAACCGGCAATATCAAGGCATTGTATTTACATTTTTAGGTAATGCTCACACTGAAAAAGTCCCTTCACATGTTGTACATTAAATTCATTCGACAAATCAACTTTCCCTTAACACTAATCACACATATGTTTTGGATACTACTTCTTCAAAACATCCAATCAGCACTAGCCCACACGGACTTGGCTGCAATTTTGAAAATTGTGGATTCCGCACCCAATGGTTTGTAAATGAGGCCAGTAATGGGACGATGGGGGGGTTGTTATGATACATAAAACCAAAAGCATATATTTTGCAAATATTCCAGAGCATTAATCAGGATAAGATATATATGCTGTGACCGCGATTCACTTTGAGGTATCCAGAATAAACGTTTTTTGTGCGACTGTCCCACAATGCATTGCACCATGTTCAAAATGCGCCCACCAATACGTGCATGATTTGCCAGGGTATCGTGTCGCATTTGAATTTACTAACGATTATAGCTGTGTCAGACACAACTGAGCCGGCAGATTAAAGTTCAGATAGTAAGTTATGTTTTAAAAGTACTTTAACGACCGTTTGCTTCAGTAACTTGGAGAACGGACACCTGGAACCTAGCGAAATATTTCAATAACGACAGCCACTTTCTCTATAAAATCTTTCAGCCAGGTCGATCAATTTTTACTGGGGAAGGGTGGCTTGAAACTTTAAACTTATGCAGGGTCGGGTCTTTTCAGCAGGGCCTATCGGTTAGCAGAGCCACACATATATTACGCTAGGCCTTAAGTACTTGGACATTTGTGAAACATGTTTAAAATGGATGTTGCTTCGCCGTTTACACAATATCTCCCTTAAAATCAGTTTAATTTGTTACATGGCCACAGGCGGTAGTACTTGTAACGGATAAAGTCTTTGATGAAAAGAATATTACATAATACCAAAACAGATGTTCAGATGGCAATGTCTATTTGAGAAATAATTTCCCCTATCCTCATTCATGCATGGGAGATATGAAGAGTATATGTGATGCTAGTAACAGATTAAATGATAGAAATGTTATTTTTGTTTAATTCCCCTTCGCATCCTAAGATACTTTTTTTGAGAGTTTACAAGAAGAAATCAAATATGGTAGTTGTAAGTATACTTGGTAAATTCTAATTAAGAATGCAGATATTCACACAAATTTGCAAAAACAAAAGGCAAATTTTTGTCCACATGAATCCTGCCTCCCTATTGTACGATTGTGTCAGACATAAAGTTGCAAATATTAAAGCGGATATATTTTAGTGAATGTTATCTTTACAATTTGCATTTTACCAGATGGTTTCAAAACGTGTGGGAGAATATGGGATACAAAACCCATGTTTTTTTTTCTACCAACGCTTTTCGAAGCAATTTTAAAAATCTGTCAATCAATATTGAAAGTGACAAGAAACTGCAAACGTGTACAAAATTAAGGACAGGTTTTTATCTGGACCAATATCTCATTGTTTATTTTGATCAGCACATAAAGAATATTTTATGTTTAAGAATACGCGTCCATTCTTTACAAATATAAATAAATGGACATAAATGATCGTTTTGATAGTTCCGAAAATATGTGATCAATTTCATAACAAAATCATGTTAATTGCTTGAAGGATAAAACATACGTAAAAATGCCATTAAACAAACTAGCTGCAATCCCACCCATCATGAGGTTCTCAAAAAAATACAGAGAACATCTTTCTGTTCATGCAAGAACAGATCTGCTCCATGCTGCAATATGTACCAGGCAGGCTAATGTTCCCACTATTGCTGGACAGAGCTGTCAGTACACTGTGACTGAGACATGGTGTCCTAGCTGGTCTGTTTTTGCCTGAGGCTATCATGAGTCTCGTGGGTTATCAATCCCAAGGGGCCGCACTTCTGGGCAGAATAGGAATGTTATGTGTACCCTCCATTAATAGACTACATACAGTGCTGAGTTGGCTGGCTCCAGCAAAGTATGGTCTTCTAGTCCTCAATGACCGTTTTCATAACTTTGTGAATTTTAAAACAGTGTGTGGATTTGTTTCATCTCAGTGGACAGTGAGATGAAGTCTGTTATTATTATGAAGCCCGTTCTTCATAGCCAAGACAAGGAATACTGAGACAGTAAAGTTTTTGTCTCAGTTCACAGGTACATGTACATTTGGTTTTGTGACAGCGTCTGTTAAAATTTGTTAATGAAATAAAGGAACAAAGACAGTTTTGAATTGCATGTATTCACATCCCCCTGAATTATAATATGTATACATTGTACATGTATATATGCATGTATGAAAAATGTACATGCACATGCGCATATACTCATCCATACTGCCCAGAAGGGCTGACCCTCTCAGGAGTGGGCACTTTTCTCTGGTCCCAAGGGTGCCCACTTTGGAGAGGTTTCACTGTATAAGTAAACACTGGAACTGTGTGTTTGAGTAATTACTATTGATGTTATTCAAGTTTTAAAATGGGAACATTTCATATGCTACAAGTTTTATTCCCTTCATATACATGTGTACATCACTCATAACGGTACCAGTACCATTTGGAATGACACCTCTATCTAATAATATTTAGACGATATTCAAGATTTTTTAAGTTGGAAGTATGTGCACTCCTCGTATGCATACCATTATGTGGGGTTTATGCTGTTTGCAAATCCGATGACAGGAAAACATAAATGTATACGTGTGCATTGAATATCCTCAAATACATTATGCATAAAAATGTCAATCTATCTATCCTTCATAAGTTTGTACTATGAGCACATTTGATGAAATAAGAATGCTAACTGAGTTGGGGACACTTGAAAATTTTAAATGTTGATTATCTTCAAAAGTTCATGTATTATACACAGAAGAGTCAATCCACTTCAATTCATTGGTTTATACTATATGTGCATCGAATGATATTAAAATTAAAGTTGTAAAATTTAATTTACACTAATTATGCACTCTTGGAAAAATTTAATTTTCATAATCATTTCTCCAGTATGATTATGGTTGAATGCGAACCCTGCTATTCTGTTTTTCCAAGAATTCTTTCTTTCTTTCTTCAGACCGAAATTTGTCTGGAGTTTTTCTCGGAAAGTATTATCCCGAAAACCACCAAACTTGCTATGGTGACTGACTGCCCACAAATGAAATTGTGCATTTTATTTGGAATGGTCATGATGTTTAAAATTGTGCAAATTAGGGGCAATTAAAGATTGAAAAGCGCTATATCTTTAAAAATATTACAGATAGACACAAATTTCCTCATACATGTAGGTTTGAGACAACTGTCAATCAAATGGACAGTGAACAAAACTTGTAAAATTTTAAAATATGCTAAACGGGGCACTTGAACAATTTTAAAGGTTTATATTTCCAAAACTATCATAGAGGTGTCATTCCAACTTCAATTTTTGTTTGTGGCATAGCCAATGAACCATGACCCAAAGTTCTAGGTATTTAATTCATGTAAATTAGGTGAATAAACATAATTTAACTCATGAATATATCCAAGACTATTATAGATAGAGGCGCCATTCCAATTTTCAATTCATATGTTTGTGACATAGCGGCATCCAATGAGCAAAGAAACCAAAATTGTAGCATTTTAAGTTATGCATATAAGGTGAAAACACAAAATTTAAATCTTGAATAGCTGTTCTCATTTGAAGGCACTCAAAGAGATTTGCTGTCAAGCAAATCTTCTTTTCTAGTTTTTTTCTGTATCCTGAATGGGTATCTATTGTGTTTTTTCTATGTTGTCAGTAAAGATCATTCGCCAAACATCAGATGTTCATATTTGCATTGGATGTGTTGAAAAATGTCGGCTCTCAAATATACACCGAATTTTCATGCTGGACCATCCTGGCTATATACATGTGTTAAATATTTGCATTTTTTTTTGCTACACACGTGTACGCTTATCAAAAAATTAATGCGAACTTTAAAAAAGCTAGTCCATTTGATATTATTTCCTTTGTATGTATTTTTTATGCCTTGTGAAATAATGGATCCTTGCACTACCATTATTTTACAGTTACACATGATCTCCCCCCCCCCTCCACATTTGAGTTTTGCAAAAATGCTTTAGAGCACATGTGGTATCAATCTGATTTATGTGGAAATACTCTGCGTTGAAATACTTACTGTATTAAGTAATTAACGCAGTCGTGATGTCCATATGATTCTGCAAGTCTCCTTGGAGTATCGCCATATTTATCTTTTTTGTTGACTGGAATGCTTGCAGTATGCAAAGCACGTAAAACTGTCAGCTTGCCGGCCTCCGCGGCACAGTGTGCTGGTGTCCACCCCATCTCCATCCGCGCTGTACCGTCTGCTCCATACTCAAGTAATAATCGGATGCAATCTACAAAACCTTTAATGATATGCAATATTCAGCTGATGATACTTTCAGGTCATTGAACATTTTTTAGTTTGACCGACTGAGGTCGAACTATATTGGGCCAAGATGGACGGCAGGCTAGGTACAAGTGGTTCTGCGAATGACAAAAATGGATTGGCAGGTTTTATTATTATAAACACATCTATTTTCTCTGGATTGCCTAATAGTACACAAAGACTAATCTGGAGGCTCTCCAGTACAAAAAAGGACGCACAGGAATATATACAATACACACTGGACGGGAACAGAAGACTAAATTTACGATACGATTGATGGCAGATAATGGAGACTTATAATTAGATCATATACTAAATTAGTAGATAAAACGTCTAGATTCTGATAAGAATGTCTGAACAGCCTCAAAGATGAATACATTATCAGTGTCGGGCAAGTGCTCACTGCCTTTCAAGAGAATATTTAGTAAAATGTCACTAGAGCACTGAACTATTAAAGTCGGATTTACACCTGGAGCAAGTAAGTGACACACTGCCTCCAATGGATAATGTTCTTAAATCCTCTGACTTCTACATGTCATTTTAAACTGAACGGTATTGGAAACAACAAAGTGGTCAACAACAGACGAGAAAAAGGAAAAAAGTCTCTCTCCCAACAGGCAATAAGATCATACAGAACATATTTTCAGTGTATCCGCAACAAATTTTTCTCGACGCTAGGAAAAAAATACTAAGCGAATAGGAACACAAGATTAATCCTATGTGCAAGAACTATCATTTATACTCCTTGTTTTTTGTCAATGGTGGGGGTGGGGGAAGTTATTTCATGTCAGAGGTATAATACCCACATTTAATTGTACACAATTAATTTTCTCTATTCTTGCTGTACCGGTTTCCTATTAGTTAAGCCAAGCATAATCACAATACGCATCTCACAGTCGTGAAGAATAAAGGCAAAGGATTAGACTGTTTTTAACAATTGACTCAATAGTTTAATTTACTTTAGGGCCAAAGTTTATATGATGCAGTTAGGGAAAGCATGGCGTCCGTAACTTTACATACAACCTCTTGTCTGGTTAACCTGTCTGTAAAACGTGTGTTCCCATTCTCGATATAGGGACACTAAGGATGAAACTTTTGAAATTTCGTGTAGAATATCTAGTCAACCGACATATATTTTAAAAAAATGCAATGAACAGTACTTTCATTTATCGTGAAAGTTGTAGATGTGCACTATATAAAACTAAAAATATGGAGCGTTCACTAGATTGTCTGCAAATATCTTAGCTGCAAGACCAGCAAAGTCACGTTTAACTGCACAGCTGAGAGGCCACGATGTAAATATTGAATTTTTTCTCCCTCAGGTAAGTTTTACTTCTGTATGTATGTAATGACATAAAACTATTACCTTGAAAGTTAAAGTCTACACATTTTTACAACCCTATCGACAATAGGAATGTATCGAGAATACTAGTAGGTGCATTGACGAATGTCTTTGAAGTCATATGTACCACATCATATTGTCTTTTATAATCCTCCTTGTCTACCACGCCCCGACGCGTCTTTTAGAAAGAACACCTGTTACAACAATGGCTCTAATTCTTACTATTTGAGGTTAGTTGAAATATATTCCAACAGCATATATATGACTTTTTTTTCTTTTTCTTTTTTACATTTTACATCACACTGCTACTGAGAAAACTGCGGGTTTCTGCATCCGAAAAAGATTGTCAAATTGAAAAAAATGACTGGCTTCGTATGTAGTTTTAAATTGTGGTTGTTTTATGGGTCCGTCAGATTTTTATTGAATATTTCTTATTATTCACCAATTGAACATGCAAACTGAGCGGTACCAAAAGTGAACTTGCCTTTCGCACATGCCCAATGCAAGGGTGTTTTCAATTTCCAGTCCGGGTCCTTCATATTTATGTCATACTTGCCAGATTTCAAGTAATCTTCTAAAGAGTCGTAGTCGCCCGTTGAACATGCCTCGTGCAACTCCAAGCCAAACCCACTCATCCCTGCGCCCCTAGGACGCTGGTAAAAAAAAAAACAGAATTCAGTATTGAATATAGGCCCTAGATAGTTAGAACAATTGCGGGTACTTCATGTCGCAGCATTGAAAATGTCAGAACCTACCAATCTAAAGTATTATCCTTTCATACATGTTGATATTTTAGACCCATAGACCCTTCTTGATTTTGATTTATCGATATCTACATTTCGGACCACTCGACATGTTCTCATTTCGATGTACAAGTGTCGCCATTTTTCAGTGACATTATGTTGTTTGGATAATTGAGTAAACCGCATCTCATTCTCTGTGTTTGCCAAGGTATAATTTTATTCTTAACTCTTTCAGTGCCAATTTCAACAAAAGTTAATGTGCTCTGAATAGACATATCAATACCAGTACAGATTCTTTGTCATGGGACCTTTCATTGAAGTACCAGCATGTCTTCCGTTACCATAAGAAAGCAGAGACCATGAGAATGGTCAACAGGTTCCCCAGACGCTCTTTGGGCGCATTGCGCTCAAAGCGCGCTGAGGAAAGCTGTTGACTCCATCATAACCTGACGCTAGAAGAATTAATGCGCATAAGCAGCAACTTCAGAGACTAAAAACGAAAATATCATTTGCAAATTAACCCTTGACATTTTTATACATGCTTGCCAGCATATTTTGTATGAACATCCATCTATCATGTGGTTTTTTATTATTATTAGTAGTAGTAGTAGGTGCTTATAATTATTATTGTTATTATTATCATTATTTTTATTATTATTATTATTGTTTTTATTATTATTATTATTATTATTATTATTATTATTATTATTATTATTATTCGTGTGATTTGCATCATACTGTCAACTGTCAAGCCACTTCCTATGCAATATGTCATCATGAGTAATAGATCCTAATATAAGCAATCTTGGTGCTGACATTGATAACACTGACATTACAAAGCTTTTCACACTTTACGTGCTAGCATGTTAAAGTGGTATATGTCCAGTGGTGACCCGATGGTAGTTCAGACGTTATATATGTATATGGCATATGACTGTCAAAAATGACGGCAGTCCGCAATATTGTCATTCAGTGTAACTTAGCCAGGCACGTTCTTCAATATAACAGCTGAACACCCATTATAGTCGGTATAATTATGCGGCAAAAATGATGCGCAATTTTGGCGTAAGGTCGTATCTTCCTATTGTTTGGATCATCAGTGGCAAAAGGTCACAGTAATTGCTAGAGCCAATATGCAACGAATGAAACACGCAAGTAACGAAAATATTCTGTATTGAAAAAGTGATAAATGGTATGTAATTTTGTTAAATATAGGCTTTGGGCCTCTTGCATGTTTTGGATTCTGAGTATAAGCCACGTGTTTACTATGTCCTACACCCATGTATACCGGTACTCTACATACAAAAAACGTTGGCTACGGCCGTATTCATAATTAAAGCGCTCACTTTGAAGTATATTATATTCCTTTCAAAGATTTAACGGTACTTTAACTAAGTACATCTTAGAGCTCAAGAATGCCAAATCCCCATCGGTCAAGGACATTCATTCGGTCTGTGGCAATAAAAAATAACAACACATACCGTCTAATTGACTACATGGATTCAAATTTCTGCCGCTGAAACCAGATGAAAAAATGTAGACAAAAGTACAAATTGTATGTATGGTACAAGTACTGAAAAAGGCGATTATGTTTTACCATGGTGAACTTGAACCTCTCTGTAGTATCGGTACTTGACATGTCACAGGCGATAATACCAGGTTCCTTAGTACCTCACACTGTCATGGAGAACACAGGCACACTGAACACGCCTCGACCTGTTACCAACCCCCAGATTAAGTGGTGCTTTGATACTTACTCAAGTCTTATTATGCTGTAACTGGTTCAAATAGTCTTACCTTGGCCTAGAGCTTTAAGTATTGTCTTTGCCAAACGATAATTCTCGGTTTACAGAAAGCTTCACTGTATAAATGCTGTTCCAAGCATGAGCATTGATTTATTTGTTGGCAAACATTCCATGGTGATAACAGAGGACGCGCATGCGCCAAACACATTTATCAAAGATCGATAACATTATAAAGGTTCGAAATGCTAAGGTTGTAGTAACTTAACACCAGGCCTCCTTATGATTCAACGGCAGATTGTACATATACAAATCACACAAAAAAAGTTATTTACAGCAGACATAAACTATTCCAAGGACACGTTCTTACGCTCTTCAACTGCGGAGAAACTGCAGTATCATATAAACAGAAACTGAGTTGGAAGAGTAATACATTTTATGCTAAAACCTTACATCGCTATTTCTTGTCGCTTGTTTTTTCCACCAGATGGCAGTATTACAAAAACAATTTTAACAGAACATATTGATACCAATCGATTTTGATTTGATTTGGTAAAACAGAGTAAGTGGCAAAGTTTCAAAGAAGGGATCGCAATTTTAAATTCATCGATGTTTGTATTCAAATCTGTAAAAAGGCACTGTGCCATGCTATTTTCATGCTAATTTTGCTTTCAGGTCCGATGTACAAAGGTATAATTTACTGGGTAAAGAAGGTCTTAAATAAAACAAAGATATTTCATTAAACGATTTTTCTAGATAAACAGTTGGCATTGTGGTTGTTCGTCGTTCAGGGTCACTGAACTCCCAGTCTTTCCTGGTCAGAATAAGGCAGATTCAATGCTCACAACCCCCGCCGCTGGCCGCAATTGATGTCGTAGTGCCAGCTTTATATATGTTGTCTGCAATTGTCATCAAAAAAGTGTTCTTTTAACATGAAATATACGTAAAAACATTAAAAAGCAGAAGATGATTTGCATCCAGTTGCTTTTCGTCGATTTGAGTGTGAACGGGTTCAAGTTATGTTCGAAGCACTCAAAATTATAGTATGAGTTACAACTTACCATGGATTTGCAGTGAAATCTTGTATGTTTTTTGCGAGTCCGAATGCTGTATATCACATAATATCTATTTCCATTTATACCATAATCTACTTATCGTATTTTGTAGCTGTAAGTATAATGTTTGCTCATGTTCTAGTGCGAAGTCACATGCTTCGAATATTGTTTTCCAGCTTGCATGTTCTGTATTTTGTTTCTTTCTTTTTTTTTTTTTTTTTTTTTTTTCTTTTTCATGACTACCAAATAACCTGGAAACTAAGTGCACGTCCCAATTACCAGCGTACATCACCTATTCGTGCGGCATTTATATGCTAGTAACTTTGGTTTTTGATATATCCCAGATTTATTAGCATTATTTTCTCACAGTTACCTATGCAAGTACTTTTGTTATTTGCATTAAGTCTAATTTGTCGACCATGTTTTTGTTCTAGGCATTTCTCACAGTCCGTTTTAGTTTTGTGTTCTGCATTGGTTTATTATCAAGCTACCATGAATTGTACATGTGTTCCTTCTAATACTATCATTGTTCTATGTTATGTTACTATGTTACATCACTTGGTATCTGTCAGCAAGTCAGGTATCTCTACTCACTGCTCTATGCGCATTTTCTATGTACCTACAACCCACCCAGTCAGTGACACTGGTTCTTTACCTCGGGACTTCATTTTCATAGATTTGAAATATTTAACCCTAAGGGTATTGCTATATTTTATACACTGCCCTCACATAATCATCCACATGTCAATATGTCCAATTTTCGTTTTCCTCCTTATCATCAATGGGATTTAGTCTTGCTCAATATAGAATAACTATAGGTCTTTTTTCCACCAAGTCCATTTCTCTTACAGCCCCCTTCAATCGGTTTTCACTGTTGACAATCAAATAACTATCTCCTTTTGCCTCATAGCACTCTCGCTTGTTAATGTCCTTTGCAAAGGATTCCTTGTTTGCAACACATCCTTTCATTTCTATCTTATGTCTTCTCTCTGCCTATTGATGTCCACCCGAATACCGGTCCTAATATATCTTCTCAAAATCAGTTCAAATTTTGTCACGCAAATATTCGCAGCATAAAAAGTGCCGGTAAAGTCGATGAAATTCAACTTCTAGCTCATTCTGAAAAAAAAACTTGATATGATCACTATATCTGAAACATGGCTTGCCGAGAGCTACCCAGACCAGCATCTACTTATTGACAACTTACAACCGCCCTTTCCCAAAGACCGCCTTACAGGTAGATGTGGCGGGGTCATGACTTTTCTAAAATCCTCACTTCCATGTCTTAGACGTTTTGACCTTGAAAGCTGTAACAGCGAATGTATTTGAATAGAGATATCCACTTTGCGTGGTAAAGTATTAATTGGAAATTACTATCGGCCACCTGGCCAGTCTGCTGAGGTACGAGACGCCTTCTTCGAAGCCTTGACCACTTCTGTTGAAGTGGTCAAAGCTATTGAATCCAATCCGTTTATCTTATTGTCTCTGGCGACTTTAATGACAGGTGTGAGGACTGGAACTCTGTACATTCTGAAAGTGAACTTGGTTTATCTTTTGTAAACCTGGTATATCAACACAATCTTTTTCAAGTTATTAATGAGCCTACCAGAACCAATGAATACTCAAACAGCGTATTTGATCTAATTATCACCGATTCACCTGGTGTCGTCTTAGATAGCGGAATTCTCTCCCCCCCCCCCCATTTCCAACTCCGACCATTCTGTGGTATAATGCTGCTTTTCTCTCGCTCATCATAAGGATACATCTTTCAAAAGGCCAGTATCGAACTTCAAAAAGGCAAATTTCCATGATCTTAATACTGCCCTCTCCTCCGCCCCGTGGCCACTGGCCACCAAGTGTACGATACGGTCGACGACATCGTGTCATTCTGGTCGGAAGTATTTTTATCAACTGCAAAAGACTTCACCCCTTTCAGGGAAATCACGATTTGGCCTAGAGAGAAGCCACGGATAACTTCAGTAATTAGGAAGCATATTCGTCAAAGAAACCGAGCATGGAAACGCTTCATGAGAGTATCCAGTGTAGTCCATGTCCTTATACCTATGACACTTACACGAAGATTGATAGATTTTATCAACTGTACAAAAAAAGTGTCGTAATCGAGTTGTCAACTTAATAAGACAATCTATTCGTATTTACGCAAACTATGCAGCCAACTCAACGACAAGGATTTTAATCCTAAGCAGTGGTGGAGTCTCTCGAGGTCTGTTTTGGGATTCAAAGCTCACGAAGACATTCCTCCACCTATATCGAGGATGATAAAATGGTGTCCTGTGTTACCGAAAAATGCGAAATTTTTAATAAATGCTTTGCAAGCCAATATAGAACTGCTCCCGATACTGACGCCCCACCCCTGCCCCAATTTACCTTTCGAACAAAGACACGCGTAAATTATATCATCTTTGATGAAGAAAATGTAAGAAAAAATCCTCTCCTCCCTCCGGCTTTACTTTGCGTCTGGTCCAAATAATACAGGAAATATTTTACTTAAAAATACAGCTGATTCAATCTGTAAACCACTTACTAAAATCTTTGAGATCTCTCTCCGCCTTTCTTGTTTCCCTGACTCATGGAAGAAAGCAACTACATGTCCCGTATTTAAGAAGACCAACAAGCAGATTAAAAGTAACTATCGCCCTATATCTTTACTGTGTAACGTCTCTAAAGCCTTTGAACGACTGGTCTTCAATGCCCTCTATGAATACCTATTTGACAACAATCTTCTTACTTCCCAAAACTCTGGGTTCAAGGCGGACGATTCCACAATAAACCAACTGGTATATATTGTTCATAATATTTATAATGGACTACAACATTC
>OZ026629.1:46364029-46679029 GCA_964020975.1 Hermodice carunculata | reverse complement strand
TGCAGTTCTCATTATGCTCCACAATGGGTTCTCTTTCTCTATGGCGGTCATAAACACATTGGTTTGATCCTTTTTAAACTCAGTGACACATTGCCACGCCAAGGCGACCAGGGGCGTGTCTAGGTTTGCATGGGTGGGGGGGGGGGGGGTCAATGAGTTCCAGCACTGAGCACCGAAGCACTGCTGGGGGGGGGGGGGTCCGGGGGCATGCTCCCCCGGAAAATTTTAAATATAGCTTTAATTGGTGCATTCTGGGCGAATTTAGGCACATAAAAATCAATTTGAATTGGCAAGTTCTCATGATTTTTTGACATAACACGATTACTAGGCAGCTGGGGGGATTAAACCCCCTACCCCCCCTTAAATCCGCTACTGGTGACAATTCCAGATACACAGTTGACAGTAGATATATATATGGGAGTATTTAAAACTATCTAATTTTGGAGAACAACTTTCCTATGATTTGCAAATATCGAACTCTGTGCATTTGAAGTGTATTATTGGAAGGTTTTTTTTTTTGTTTATTGTTTTTTTTTTTTTTTTTTTTTTTTTTTTTTTTTTTTGGTTTTTTTTTTTTTTTTTTTGGTTTTTTTTTTGTTTTGTTTTGTTTTGTTTTGTTATTTTTTGGGGGGGTTGTTTTGTTTTGTTTTGTTTTTGGTTTTGGTTTTGGTTTTTCGGGTTTTGGGGGGGTTTTTGTGGGGGAGGGGTGAATTACAAGTTAGTATGGTATATTAACTGACAGTAAATTGCAGGAAACAGATATGCAAGTAGAATACCATATGCTCCCTGACAGTAATGATTGGCAGCTTACCTAGGGCCCAAATATTTAGTACAATAGAGGGAAGGTCCAAAATGTGCATGGCATTTCTAAGCGATATGAAACTTCCAATGAAGAATTTGCAGCTACCAATTTACAAAATTTGCTCTGACATTCTGAAACAGGCTAAACATTAATAATTGGGTTCTGGTATTTGTAATGTGACAAGTGGCGATTATTGGCTACAAAGACGTTTATTGTGAAGGTGAAAGTAATGACTGGCCGTGACATTTAGCATGACAATCAAAATATTGATTGGCTGTTATGACACATTTAACCAGGATAACAATGAATGACTAATTTGACATTCATTATCTCTTGCAAATGAAATGATTATAGTAAATAAAAACAGGTTATTGAATAAATATTGCGCTTTGAGAAGGAAATTAATACACGTGCTACGTGTACAGGTTGAAACACAGGTGTTGACCTGCATGAAAAGTAATGGGTTTCCACGGCTGACTCTAATTTGCCGAGCGCTTCAACGGAACGGGATAAACGACAACACCCAACTTCAAATGTGAGCTACATAAAGTGCACATGTGTGCTGGGAAATAGCCCGCCGTTATTTATATGTGAAAATCCCCCTTGGGCCTTCATTTACATTAAACAGCCAAATTTTCTGCAGGAAGTTAATGAAGGAGATTTTGTTTCGTGCATACCTACAAGGGACCAGCGCTGGGACACCATGTGGTGCATACAACGAGCGCGAAAAGATTGGCATTAAGGCGATAGCTTGCGATGGTGAGCCTTGCCCTGTTTGTCCACGCCACGGTGATGGATGATGGATTGGAAGCTACAATTCATATATATAAAAAAAAAAGAAAATGTACGGTATGCTAGATATAGGTGAAAAGTATAATTTTTACTCACGACATAAAATTATGTTGTGGGTCTCAGGCTATACCAATCCAAAATATATCAAGGCAAAGCTGAGAAAGAGCTAAGGCCTAAACATGCAACGTCAAGGTCTGCCGATCTAAAATTAGTATTTTGAGCTGTACAGGTGATAAATGATTATGGTATTTATCATTAGATATGTAATTACAGGTAAGGTATTGCAGGGTTTTTTTTTTTGTTTTTTTTTTTTTTTTTTTGAAGAGATACAATAGTAAATCTAATCCAACAATCACTCTCCGTACGCACAACGTCTCTGCCACAGGATACGGCACCAGTTCAATGGCGAATACTGCTGCCAGGAAATGTATGGTTCATGACCGGTCGTACGCTACGAGTCCACGAAGTGGACAACCAGGAATACAGCCGGTCTTGAACGAGACATTTCCTGGCAGCAGTATTGGCTGCGAGGTTGGTTTTACTTTAAGTTGTATTCAGACAATAACTAATTAATCAAAGGTAAAAATCACAAATAGAAATAGTATGCTCATTTTATCACTACCACTGGACAACATTTTTGCTCACTATTTTATTGAAAGTGGTTCCAAGAATTTACCATGTGAATATGGATTTTTGCTGGGAGGACATGGATAGGGTTATCTCCGACTCTGTATTTTCCTGTGTTTGAGACTAATACAGCTATAATTACTGGATAAAAACTAATAAGGCCTAAAGACCATCCTGAAATAAGTACTCAATGCGGGGTAAATTAGGTGTCATCTGGTCTGAATGTTTTCAGCATGGACCGTATTTCTTTACCAGATTGAATAAACGAAAATACATTTCTGTCCGCTCTGGGACAAAGAAAGTTTCCTACCACCAGTCTGCCGTGTTATCGTGCAACCAAGACGGGTCAAAGGATGCAGAACCACAGGATGTCAAGTCGACGCAAAATGTAAATAACCAACAAGCTTTGAAGCCACAAAATGTTAAGTCTACGCAAAATGTAAAGAGGCAAATTGACAGTGATCGTGAAGGAATTCCGGCCCCACGGGGTGCAGAGCCACACAAGGTGAGCGATGCACATCCTAATATACGTTTCATAGAGTTCGTTTTGGGTAAGACATACATATTCCCTGTCCCATACTTTACTCAACATTTTTAGATCATATAAATGATTTAATAGAAATTTCGGAATTAAGACAAGATGTTAATATCGATCGATGAACGTTCCATGAATGTAACTACGGTAGTTCTAGAAATTTTCGCGCTCGACTTAATTTCTCGCTTTTTGCCTTAGTACTTGATGCGCGAAAATAAGATGCGCCAAAATCAATTGACGTAATGAAAGATTATATAGACAAGCCATTGATGCGCGAAAATAAAATGCGCAAATATTTTCCAATTTACGGAAAATCAAGTTTAAGCACACGCAAAAATTTATAGAACTATAATATTCACATAAATCCATTTTGAAAAATCTCCAATAAATGCAAGGTCGGGCATCTTTTTAAAATTAGGTCTACACCCTGAGCAAGAAAAACACGGAAAAGCTGAGCACCTCAATCTAACAGGTGCCACGGGCACATAACTCCTTTTCTCTTACGTTAGATTCGTATTTAATTCGAGACTTATGATTTTATGTATTCATGTAATCTGAAGTGTGGCACCTACTTTAAATCCGCCATAAATATTCAGGATCGAGAAGAAGAGAATTGAAAATGGGGAGCAAATAGTTAACTTTTCGAGTTTGCGCTGTGTTCGAGTTCACCCTGAACGCCCCTCTAAAGTGACAATGCCTGATACTTTACATCATTATGTGGCATCAGACTTTACGTTTTGCGTTTTCTTACATTAAGTGTAAAGCAAAATGTAAAGTTGCCAACACAAGATGTAACCTTTACATTTTGCGTTGACTTGACATTGTGTGGCTCTGTACAGCCGCAAAGTGTAAAAACAACACAATATTTGAGGATGCTTTCTACTGGCGCTAAAGGTAAAGAAATCAAAGTATTGGACGCAGAGTGTACAAACCCAAGATTTACTATGAGGTTACAATGTATACACACATACATGCATACATACATACATGCATACATACATACATACATACATACATACATACATACATACATACATACATACATACATACTCGGCCAAAATATGCAATGCAGCAGATTCTGAAACTTCGTTTATTTGTAAAATACCATAAATAATCCAAAAGCTGATTATAATAGTATTACGTAACAAAGTTGAATTTTTATTTGCCAAATTTGGGATGTGATTATACTATTGAACGGAATATCATTTTGACGTAATTATTCGTAGACATATTGAGAGAATGGTCACTTGCAATCTGTGGTCACATCTTTTCAATCATTTTGACTCTGTTTGGTTCAGTTTGAAAAGAAGCTCTGCGATTAAAGGATTCAGGCCATTAACTATGATCGACCACTTTTTTGGTACAATAGGTGACCGTATTTGGTTTAGTTTTCACAATTTTTTCGGCGATTAGATTTGAAAATTTGTTCTTAAGGAGTTGATTGTGACCTTGATAATTAGGTCAATACCATCCACATGAAATCGTATGTCTTCTGCGTTTCACAAACTAGCCCGTTTCTTTTTTCTTTCTCAAACATGACCAAAGTATTATACACATGAATATAAAACCTTTAGAATTAGGTCAAAGTTATACTGCTATTAACCCTGAGGTGGTTTTTCTTATAGGGAAAAACATACTAAACTCGTTGCGCGTCATCTTTACAAAGTCAGTAGAATTAAGAGTATCACAGTACAATTGTCTATGAAAGTGAACTTGTCTTTTAAGTCATTTCATGATTTAAAATTAAACGCCATGCAAAAACAAATATTGTTTAAAATTTGTAGTACATCGATTTTAAGTAAACACTAGTCTTTCCTTCAGAGAACTCGCCTGTGCCAGTTTCCCTAGCTTCGAACCTTTTCGGTCAGACATGCAAACAATAGTTTGTCGAATCATGAGATTTTAAGCGCGAGTCCCTTGCGGATCTGATCACTAACCCTTGAATCGCACTGAATCTCAAGACACAATAAAAGCAGGCTACACGAACAAAATTACACAATATGCCAATATATACTATATCATATCATATCATATCATATCATATCATATCATATCATATATCATATTATATTATATTAAACATACACCAAATTTTAACAAAATGTCTTTTTCGTACATGAAAAAAATGGCCTATTATGAATCCTTCGCCAGTATGGTATTCGTGTGTGCGTTTAAATAGAGTGTAACCAGAAGTGTAGAAACCAACAGCTGTTCAAATTGTGTTTGTTCACGGTCTTTGTAACGGCCATCGGGATCATCTTTGAAAGGACATGTCCTTCTTTGAAATACTTTTTTTCGGTTGACGAGCCATTGGACATTTTATGGTTATGGTATACTTCTTAAGAGGAATGTGTTAAAAACAATTTGGCAGCATCAGCGGCCTACGACAGTTGCAAGCTTGCCTAATTGTACTTGATATCTGGTTAATATTTTTATTGCATTCTCTTGACTTAAATACAAATGACTTTCATTCTTTTCTGACTTGCCCTATAATTTTACTGTTAATATCCAAAGATTATTAGAAAGTTTAGCCACAATAATTTACAGTTTTTAGACTTGTCTGTGTTTCTACTTTACTTTATATTCTGGCATCTTTCTGTTTTAATATTCACTTTCAGACATTTAGGCTTACATGTTTTCTGTCAGGTTAACCCCCCCCCCCCCTGGGACTATCGGTAGCAAGCAGCGGCCTACCACAGTTGCATGTTTGCCTAAGTGTACTTAAAATCCTGTTTAGAAAAATTGTTTTGCTAACATGTTTTTGGCATAAATGCTAAAGACTTTCATTGTTTTCTGACATGCCTAAATGCACATTTACTCAATATTAAAAAAATACTCAAAATTGACAGTATTTTCTCAAATGTCACAAACCTGACACATTACGTTGATACATTGACTCAGGGTTGGCACTGAAATAGAGCTTAATTGTTTGAGGAGTAGGTGTCATCATGGAGTTTGTTTTACATCTCTGGTGCAGGATGTACATTGTTGCAGTCCTTGTTAAGATTTTCCTTGGTTTATACAGGTGGTCTAACTGCAACTGTTTATTTTACAATCACTGGGACTGAATATAATGCCCCAGCTTGTTTCCACTTCAGTTAAACACTGGTGGATGGTTTAACTAGGATAAGCTGTCCAGCTAGAAAGGGTACATATTGGTTCAGGGGTAAGTCAAATTGTTCTTATCTGCACCTGTACTATACAAATTTGGTAATTATGGTTTGTTTGACAGGTATTCTTCTTTCATAATGAAGCTCTGCATTTATAAGCAAAACTTCACGTATTTAGCTCATTCATCAATTGCCACATTCATATTTATTCATTATCATGTGGGTTGTCTTTGCTGAATATTTAGCTTAGACGAGGAGCCGCTACTCAGAAAGACATGTACGGGTAAAAGGCTCCGAAACATGTTGAGTAGTTACCCGCCGAAGACCCTTTAATCTATTTGGGCTGATACAGCCTATGTCAAAAGTTTACAGAGGAACGTGTGCAATATGGAAATTAGTAATTCCATATGTATATAGGTTAGACAGGGACAGGTCAGCTTATGGAGAGTAAAGAGTTTGGACTGCGGAATAGGGTAATGACTACTAGGAAGTGGTTCTGGGCAAAAAGACTTAAATACAATTAGTTCAAAATTACTTGCTTATGTTGTGCATACGTTTAGAACACAATGTATTTCCGAAAATCCAGATGATTGCGTCACAGGGCTTCACACGTGTGATAAGGCCAGAGGTTTTCGACTGCACGTCAACGTCTCAGACAATGCTACATCAGGTGCTGCACGACCTTCATAATATCGCATAAAATTGTTGCAGAATGTGGCAACAAACATATTACTGATACCTTAATCGTGTGGAACATTTATTTACCCAGTACTTATAGCTGTGAACAGTATTTCTGTCCATATTACCCTACTAAAATCCATATTACCCTAGTAAATGGAGCCTTTTCATTGGTTCCCTTTGCAAGTGCCTGGAACTCCTTTTTGTTCCAGTGAATGTTTGTAAACCGAAGCACGGCAATGATGCTTATAAAATTTGTGAAAGATTTGAACTTTTTTTTATTTATCTATTTTATCCAATGAATACAGCTACATTTACTGGATAAAAATAAAACAAAATGCATCAAGGATTCGACTAGCAAGGACAGCCTCGTTCTTGGCTGTCCTTACCAGTCTTATCCTCTACTTGGTTGGGACAAGGACATGTCAAAAGATTGGTGACAGATAAGCAATCATTTTATGGTTATATGGCTTTAAGATGGTCGACCGGTAAGAACTATCTACGTGTTCATGGCTCTCGAGTTTTCTGCATATATATATATATATATACACATATGCGAGTGTGTGTAAAATTCCTGCTAATTTAGAGATCTGTGACTTTTATTTTGTTAGAAATACATTGATAACTATTGATTACTACTTATTTGTCTCTCTATTTTTGGCCTACGCCTTTGTTTTCTTTGTGAGAAGCCAAAAAAAGCCAAAATTTGAGTGGCTGATTATTTCAGTGCGGGTCATATAATGTTTAAAATGGATGACAAAAGTACTGCCAACATTCCACCCTCTCTGCAGCGATTTTTATTGCATTTTTTTCAGCAGATTTTTCCTCCACTCAAGTTGTGTGTGCTTTCTGAAATGCCCCCTTCTCGCTTCTTTAAGGTCCTAGCAAAAAGTCCTGTAAAAGCTTTGTGTATACACTAAAATATGGTCGTCTGATGTGAGGAAAGGTTTTGCGTGCTGTTGTTTGCAATGCGTGGAGCATTCCCGCTGTTCGCTGTTGACATTGCCATTACTCTTTGTTGTATTCACATTTTTCTAGCATTTTGTAGGCTGCCATTATTGACTTTCATTGCGTCTGTGTACCCACCTACACTTTCATGGTATTTACATTCAGCTTTAGACTGTTTCAAAAGACATTGGCGTTATTGATTTATTACCATGGTAACTGCTTCAGAGCCTGATTTTTTATTTTTGCGCTACCAGGATGCTTGATCATTTTTGTATTGTCAAAGCTATGGAAACATATCTTTTCAAAAAAATAAATAAATTAAGGAGCGATTATTCATATTTATTTAGTTCATACAGGGCTATGACCTGCTCCCGAATCCATTCATTAAGATTGTTTAAACCAAAGAAGAGATCGACTTTATTTTCATCTGTATGATACACGACTAATTTGCGAAATATTAATAATATACCCAAGAATCCTTGGTAACATGCAATACGATACTGTGGCAGGAAAGACCATGCATGGAGTGGAGGAAGTAGGTCTTGATAGAGAATGGGCTTGACTACTCTTTGCAGGAAATGTTTGTTGTAAAATGAACAAGCAACCTACGGTGAAATATTTGAAATTAAAGAGCAAGACCCTATCTTCGGGGTGCATTGCCCAAAAAGGGTTCAAAATGTTGAAGTGCGATACGCACGGAATAATAGAGCGAATTAAAAGCATTTGTTGCAGCATTGCTGGCAGTTTGGATCATCCTTCACTCTCTCTCTCTCTCTCTCTCTCTCTCTCTCTCTCTCTCTCTCTCTCTCTCTGCCAATATTGGGTGCGTTTCATATAATTTGTTATGCCTGTGAACCAACTATCACTAACTGAACCTGTCAAAAGACACACAATTGACAGGGTATGGGGTGCGCGATCACAACAAAGATAGTCTTTATGTGTACAGAATTGCCTATTATTTCTTTAGCAAAGCTTAAACCAAATATGACACGTAATTTACCATTGCTGTCACTCTATCACGAATTCAGCTAGGAAACGGCACTCAAGTGGAAGTGAATCATCCTACTTTTTTCCGGGGAAATCTTATGCATGTACTCAGTTGTCTGAACAGCCGAATCTGAACCCCAGATTCTCATCAGCCATGCCACCGCAGACAAAACGAGACGTACAGAAGAGAGATTTATTCTGAAGATTCACACATGAGGTGTTTCAGTCCATTGTCCCTTTTTTCAGTGTATTTCTTCATTACTTGTGTACAGAGTATCCAGCAGTCAGTCTACACCAAATGGCAGACGGAACACATGG
This sequence comes from Hermodice carunculata, assembly GCA_964020975.1. Lineage (NCBI taxonomy): Eukaryota > Metazoa > Annelida > Polychaeta > Eunicida > Amphinomidae > Hermodice > Hermodice carunculata. Next base: position 46,670,231 of record OZ026629.1, on the reverse strand, counting down.
GCCAAGTTTATGCTCGAGTGCATGCCACAGGTAAGGAATGTACCGCTGGATTCACTTGATCCTGTGGAGTCGCTCGAGTTCGGTCGCTTTTTGGCATCAAAAACAGTTTCTATCCTGTGGAGCGAGTTGTGTGTGGAGCGGCATATTTCATCATAATATAGACCTATCTGGGACGTGGTATATCTGTGCTCAAATCGATGGATAACAAGTGGATTAGAAGCCTTTATGTAGGCTAGGTAAGTATTTCGTTTGATTGGTTTGTTGGTTGCCTAGAACACAAAGCCACGATTTTTACTGAGCTGGCCTCCTTTTAAACTGGCTAGCGTTTTTGTGCATTGAACATTTCAGAGTACACGATAGCAGTCTTTGAAAGGCTAGTGGTTTGCCTGGTACACTTATACAAAGTTAAATTAACTCCCTGCCCCCAAAAAATTAATGGCAGAATTTTGTCAGAGAAGACACAATGTACGACAGGTTTTACAGTAAGAAGTTTTCAGCTGACACGCTTTCCACGCTTTGGGCACGTAACTACAGTATTTACCTGAACAGTTTGCTTCCGAGTCAGCGCATGTTTAGTAGATCATTGTGTACTCATGAACAGCCCGGTCGGGTTACTGTCCAATATGCTGTTTTGCTGTACGAAACAAATAAGCTGAAAGCAGCGGGGAACCCTGGTCGGATCCGATGCAATTATGCTTGCATTAGGCCAGGTTTTCTTTGTTTGCTCTCATTTATGCCCGGGACATTTTTCTCGGTCATCTAGCATGGGTCGTGTACAACTTTTGCCAATGAACGCGGGACTGGTAACTTTAATTTCTTATTTATCTGGCAGCACACGGCAGACCTGACTGGTGAAACTTGAGTGGTTCAGGGCTCCTCCACATTCATGAATACGTGTGCTGAGTTTGCTGGCCAATCTTCGCTGCAAGGGTATACATACGTTCAGTGCCGTCAGCAAGAGATCACTGGCACCGTACTTGCCTTCATAATGCCAGAGAGATGAAGCTCTTAAAGCACCTATTGAGGAATATCAAGGTCTTTATTTTTCATGTTGTGCTGCTGCGGATTACAGCAAGCGACATCTGCAATGAGAAATGCACATGTCATAAATTGGCGGAAAAACTTTCGGTTTTCTGTGTTAAGAAAGGACTGTCGAAGGTACCTGAGGCAATTCCTATAAATGTGAGCCGTTTATATTTGTCATACAACAATATCAGTTTCGTCGGAAAAGGTTCTTTTCCCAGACTTCCACATTTGGATCGCATTGACCTACATGGGTGTGGAATACAAACGATTGAGCCAGGCGCTTTCGATAACTTACCTGAACTCAAAGAGTTATTCTTGGACAAAAACCGTATACGACACATACAACCTCGTACATTTGCCAAATTGCCTGGCTTAGATATTTTGTCACTAAACGACAACGAACTCGAACATCTTAGGAAATTTGTTTTTGGTTCTTTGAAACTAAAGCATTTGAATATTCATGGCAATAAACTTCTGACTAAAATTGATCCGACCGCATTTTTTAATGCCAGCATCCAAGTACTGTCATTGAGTCAGTGTAATTTGACTAACTACAACAGACACTACTGGCTGGAAGAACTGCGTTCCAGCCTGAAATCATTATATTTGTCCGAAAATGGCCAAGCATTGCAATTTCATCGTGGTTGCTTTAGTGGATTTAAAATGGATGATCTGATCCTTACAAAGAACGGAATAATGAATTTGGCATTCTTAAAAGGATTAGTCGTTAAACATCTCCACCTCAGTGGAAATCCCTTGGGTCGGGTCAACTTCAGCGAATATACAAGTTTACGTTGGACGGAAACTCTGGCATTACGTGCTACAAAACTAAAACAGATTTTACCAGGACAACTTGATGCCCTGGAAAGCCTCCAGCAACTTGACCTGGCTGAGAATGAGTTAATTACATTGGACGCGGGAGCATTTATTAACCTGATCGCCCTAAAACATGTTTCTGTGCAAGCAAACAGACTGCGAACACTTCCTAATAATTTGTACGCCGTATTCAATAGGTTGGAGGACTTGAATCTTCGTGACAACATATTACAATGTGATTGCCGAGTGGAATGGTTAAGAAGATGGCTATTGTTTCCCGCAAGGAATACCACAGTAGCAGAAGCACGCTGTGCTTCTACGAATCACGCGGTGAAATTTGTAGAACTTTCTCGCCTCAATCTATTACGTTGCGTTGCACCGCATATAATGAGTTTTACGGAGCATGTCCGTGCACATGCGCATCAAAATATTACTCTCACTTGCGAGGCCTACGGCATTCCTTCGCCCATGATATCATGGACTTTTAAAAAAAATCCAAAGTTAAGTGATATTGTAACTATAACTGAGCGTCATGCCACACATAGGACAACAAGCGTGTTGGCATTTTTACACGCTCCTGAGACAGGAAAAGTGATCAAGTATAGCTGTATAGCTAATAATTCAATAGGCATCTTTCGTGCAGAAGGTACACTTTGCATTGAAGACCACCGAAATGTATCTGACTGCAATTTTAGAAACCAAACTCAATTCACCAACATTCATGTGAAGAACACCTTATTGTCAACAAACAAAGAAGTGCCCTTGCTGGCTGGCATGGTTGGGCTTTTGGCTGCTTTAGCATTCCTAACTGCAATTCTGGTTCGATTGCGGCGTCAGGGCCCGGCTGGGCAGACCGTCAGCTTCTCTTTCATACGACACAATGATATTGATGAACCGCTCGTAGAATCTGAGGATTACCTGGATGAGACACAGGATACAAATAGCATGTAGGCATGTCGCATCGACCTAGTGCCCAGGTCTAAATATGGAGGGGGAGCTCTGCCACTTCTACGGACAAAATGGGTTCATTTAACATCACCAACCAAAATGGCAAATTGGCTCCTTCCCATCACATTATTTGTTTTTTATATAGCTTGGACTGTCAAAAATTGCAATGATTTTTCTGGATATATTTTCGCACGAGGGTAGCTTAAATCAATCTGGTCGGAAACAACGATGGATATATATATATATATATATATATATATATATATATATATATATATATATATATATATATATATATATATATATATATATATATAAACACATATATACACATATATATGCATATATATATATATATATATATATATATATATATATATATATATATATATATATATACATTCATTGTCGGGTACCCATGGTACCGGTCGAGTACCTAGGTAAGGATTTTTTTTCCGGGCATCCGCTTCCAGCAATCAAGAACCGGATATCAGAAAAAAGGTACTTTTCTTGAGTGCCAAGTTATGAAAAGCCTCGTATGCCATAATAAGAGAAGGTTGCCAGTGTACCTTGCCTCCAAAGCAGACCCAAACTGCGTATTTTGTCTACTGTGCTGGGTAGTAACACGGAACTTGGTTTGCCTGCAGGAAAACAGTCTACCTTGCCTAAATAAAAAAATAGGGCCGCACTCGCCTCCATCAGCAAAGCGAACATTCATCGAAACAAATTACAGAGATCAATCTTCAATGAACAATACTGGATCAGTGTTAGTTGCCGAAAAACCCATTGAATCAGCGGATTCCGGGATAGAGCTGTCTCAAAATTTCTCAAGGGCCCGCGTTGAGTATTAATAAAAGCCTTCTAGAGTGTTGGACCGGTGCACGTCATTTTCTACTCTTGCCGGTGTGTTCTTGGCAACGCCAGAGACCAGCGTTCCGTGTCAGTGCCTTTTTTTCTTTTCTTTTTTTTTTGGGGGGGGGGGGGGCGATGGTGGCGCGTTTTCAAAGAAAAGGGCAAGTTTGTAGCCACTCATAACAGAGATCATCACATTTTTCCATTACAACAGAGGAAAAATGCCTTCTGTTGAACAATCATCAAGTAGCATAATGAAGGATGTGATATTACGCTTACCGATAACTGTACAATGCAGATCCTACAATCTGATCATTATTTTACATAGCCCATGATAGTGCATGTGAGGATGAATTTAAAAAATGATAGAATTTGTTTTTATTGTTTATTGACTGTTGATTTTATGTGCACTGTCTGATTGGTGGAATGGATGGTCGCTCGAATGGTTGCTGTTGCATGATTTTTTTTTTCTTTTTTGTAGAATCGTGTAATACCCTGCCGGGTACCTTGGTATTTACTTTTGATAGCAGACAATGCTCATATATATATATATATATACATATATATATATATATATATATATATATATATATATATATATATATATATATATATATATATATATATATATATATACATACATACATATATATATATATATATATATGTGTGTGTGTGTGTGTGTGTGTGTGTGTTCAGCATCTGAATGTCATCAAGAAGATTTTATCATCTGAAGACCGTCAGCAGCTATACTGTTTCGAAGCATGATAGGAGACGTATTCACAGCAAGAGGTTTCGCAATCAAATTAATACATAGATACAAATAGACCAAATTGACAAGGTTCTGCGGATACATCCACATATTGAAAATAAAATAAATGAAAGTATATTATTGGTTGCGCCAAAATTGGGATTTCAATATTTTTTTATGTGTAGTTATTGTTTGAAAAGATGAAATTTGAAATATGTCCAACAGGATACAGTAGCCGTATTACGCAGTAGCCGTATTATTTGTTATTTTAACATGGTTCCTCGTTTAAAATGAGAGTAGTCCGTCTTTCTTCATTGATATATCACAGCTTTAACTGCCACAGATCAGGGTCTGATTACCTCATCCGTTATATGGTTACCTCCACTTTGTGGTTTCATTCTTCTAGACGTAAATTCAGTCAGAATTGCACATGCCACCTAGCAAGTTACGAGTTTTTCAATGCCATAAGTCATAGTATATGTATGAAAGTAAATGTAATTTATCTTTTCTGGCGCCATGATTTATTTGCAGGCCTTCAATCCCTTCTAGTCTTGTATATGTCTGTGAGTGTAGCAAGAGAGCTGTTCAACATCACGCGAGAGGATGCAATGCCCGTATACTGTATGAGGGAAGCAACAAATCAATCTTGATTTGAGCCAACATTAACATCCCTATCTGTTGAGTGTATCTTGACAACACCCTCAAAAGAAGCTAGCCAGGCATATGGCGGCCAGGTATATCCCTTATCTATGTGTTCCTTCCTGCCAGTCCTTCCCGAAAAGTATATTCTTTGGACAGGTGAGATGCACGAAGCACGAGCGAGTTGTTTGCACAGCATATAAACCAAAAGGTATACCGGATTTTAACCGTCTTGACCTGGAGCCTCAAAGCCATTTTGTAGCATTCTTGGATGAAACATTTGTTTGGGCTGATGGATCAAAGTTGCCCGGGGTCATGTCACCAGTATTGACGATGTACTTGCATAGCTTTGCAAACACACCAGCATCCCGATAGGTAGTTTGCAGATTTTTCCCTTGCGCTTGCACCAGTTAAGTGTCGGCTATAAGCTAGTCCTCGGAAAAATATATTTTCGTCTTAAAAATATATTTTTATCTTTAAAACGTCAAGAAGATTCCTTAGCCTAGTTCCGTACTCACCATGCCCGCCCTTGCCACTGCAAACCTGTGAAATATGAATACAAAATAACAGAATTTGCTTTTTTCCTAAAATTTACCAAAGCACAATAGAAAATTAACTCTTAAAAGAGGCCATATCAGTCTGAAATGAGTCTCCAGCGGGTAACTATCCTATCTCTATCTATCTATCTATCTATCTATCTATCTATCTATCTATCTATCTATCTATCTATCTATCTATATATATATATATATATATATATATATATATATATATATATATATATATATATATATATCGCCCATTCTACTTTTTCAACATAATTTTATTTACCACCATTATCATGATTATCCAATATTGACCTAAATGGATTTTTATCATGTACAAATATTAAAATCTAGACTCTGGTTTAGAATTTCCTCTTGTTGCTATAACGTGATATATTTTCTCTCCTTCATTGTACAGCTATTATTATTGTTCTGGAATTAACCCTCCCCCCTCCGAAGAAAGCTGCTTTTGACTTCCGTTAATCTTTTAAATTTGAAGAGAACTGGGGCATAGAATGATCGCACATCATATGTTGTCCCTGAACAAAACAATGCGCAGGATAACATGACAATTTTGCTGCATATTGTCTTCATGCAGGTCGCGGCCCACCCACCGCACTCAAGCCAGGTATCTGGGCTGTTTTCACGGTCATCGACAGCCAGCACTAACAAGAAATAGGAACAACATGCGCCGCAACCTATTGCTTTGAACATTACTCCCTTTTCGGTCTACTTCTGGGAGGTTTCGCTTTTAATTAGTTTTCAAGTGAGTGGAAATGTAGTGCAGCCTTAAAATGCAAAGGTGCAGATGTTAAGAGGTCTGTTTCATGATAGGAAACAGAGCATGAAGCACAAACTACCTTCTTACTTCTCTTTACTGAGTGCATCAATTTTGTCGGCACACATTTTGATATTCATTGAAGCAATGTGAGAAGAAAGTCAATTTGTCGCTGCAAACTGAAAGGATGTTTTGAGAGCACAATAACGCTGTGTCATCGGCTAACTTAACTGAGCCAATATGAGACACAACAACAAAGTTTTTGTATGTATTGTACTAAATATAATATATAGTTCATGTATATATACATCAGCCTCATTCTTTTTTATGGCTAAGCGGGCCAATTTAGTTTCATCAAACACCACATTTTAATGTCACACAGCTATGATTGTTCCTTGTTGAACTGGATAGCTCTCTTTCCAGTATTAATTTATTTTTTTTCGATCGGACATAATAAAGTGAGCACATCTGAAAAAAGTAGTTTTGCTCCTCGTGCCCGTAACGGTCCATGACACCACAAAGAAAATATTTATGCACATGTTAAATACGATACTTTTTTAAAATGTAAATAAAATGTTTTTACAAAAGCAGACAATTTTACGTTGAAGTGTATTTTGATATCTGTTACTCATTCACAAGCAGGCAACCTAATATTTATGTTTTCTGCACATAAAATACGTGCAGAATTTAATATTTTAAGCACAGCAAATTGAGTGAACATTCAGACTATTTAGCCATCGCACAGGCCTGGTGTTGCTCAGTATTCTTATCACCTAATAGTGCACTGGACAACAAACTTTGTTTTACATTTTTTGCAATTAGCAAAATGTATAATTAGCAACCCCTGGATGTCTCATGTTCTTTTATCGAAAAAGTAAAACTGTTTATTGGTGGAACAAGCTGAAAACGCTTATATCCGTTGTGTTTATATTTTATGTGAAACACTTAACCCTTGCCAGTCAGAGTACTCCACATTTCTTTAATAATGATGACGCTTACGTTTTCCATAATACCGTTACAGCCTGGTGACAGAACTTCACTGACCTAACTATATATATATATATATATATATATATATATATATATATATATATATATATATATATATATATATATATATATATATATATATATATATATATATATATATATATATATATATATATATACATATATATATATATTGCCATGTAGAGGAGGCAATTATATGTGTATCCATCTAAATGTACAATAAAATACACAACATTCCTGCGGATGTATGCAATGCAACTGGATTAGTGATTAACTGAAGGGTCTACCTTTGCAATGGGTCCGTCCCGTGAACCTCAACATGAGGTCAACATCACCAAAATGTAATGAAGTCAAGAGACAAAGTCAAGGTACGAATGAGGTAAATTTTGAGTTGCAGCTGGCTGATAAGTCTTGCGATATCATGTTCATTAACTAATTGTGGACAGACAAACGGATGGAAGGGGGGGGTGCAAGGAAAGTCAGACAACATAAAAGCGTAATGGGTCCCTCCTTGGGGTGAACCGGTAAAAATAGGGGCCTGCATATGCTCAACTGACAAGTCAGCTGAGCTAAAAGGAATTATACTTTCCTACAAAACGGAAGACTATAACCATATGGCCTGCATATGCTCAACTGACAAGTCAGCTGAGCTAAAAGGAATTATACTTTCCTACAAAACGGAAGACTATAACCATATACAAGAGAAATAACAAACGGTATTATAATTTAGCTATGATTAAATTACCAAACTTCAAATTGAATGAAAAAAAATCAAAAGTTGAATTTTACATTGTTCTTAGTGGATATTTAGAATTGTAATATAAATTGTCTGCAGAAATGAATTCTTTTGGTGGCTCTTCAGAATTGTAATTATGAACTCTGTGAAGAAGTTGATATTCAACTCAGCAAAGAAGAGAGAAAATGCCTACAAGAAAAAGATACTTGCTATAAAAAATATACAAAAGTACAGAGACAACAATAACCCAAAGCACGCATGGAATTATCTATATGCCCTAAATTCCCAGTGCAAAATGTCAGAGTCTGTCATTAATCAGTACATTCTGTTGTATTTTTATGGACAACAGGGACGGTTAAACCCGCTTAACTTTGAGCCACTGCAAGCAGCTTCAGCTTACATATGATGGCATTTTAACAAAAACATACCAAAATATTATGTTTATTATCATTAACATAAGTGCGTTGATAAGTGTTATATGTGTATGTACGTACATATGTATGTATATATGTATCTATCTATCTATCTATTTATCTATCTATCTATCAATGTATATATGTATATATATATGTATATATATGTATATATATATGTATATATATACATATATATGTGTATATATATATATATATATATATATATATATATATATATATATATATATATATATATATGTATATATATATATATATCATGCCATACAATTAAATAATGTCAATATAAATAATCAAATTGTTAAACATGAATTTCAAACAATAATATCAGAACATTTGCTTTGATCTGCTGTTTCGAGTCATGATCTACTTGTTTGACCTTTGATATTTTTTTCGGTCATTATATGAAAATATTTCATGGTCATAATTTGAACAGATTTAATGCAATTTTAAGCAAAATTGAATTTTAATAGCTAATGGAGAGGAACATTTTTATTGTCTATATAGAAGCTCATGGTCATATATACATTTCTGTCATGAATGCTTCCCCTCCAGACTCAAATTTTTCAAATGATTATCCCAAAACTAAGTTCAATAGATAGCTCGCGCTAAGGAACCTTATTTGGTTATCATCACTCTATTCCTAAATGTTGGAGGTCACTGTCGCAGGATCATCCACAAAAAAGACACAGTTTTCCCAAATTTGGAAAGTACTTGATGAGGCTAAGATCAGCCAATAAGATTTCTGAGTTACTGTGAACTTTGTACACATATAAAATACTGTGACTTACCTGGTGATGAAAGTGCATCAAGTATTAGGATGTGTCATCAAAGACTGAACTGACTTTCGTGTAATTATTACCTCAGGACATCATAAGGTTATAAGAGGGCAGATTCAGAGTTGTGTCACTAGGGGGCAGGGGAAGCATATCTGTTAGTGTGGGCATTTGAAGCTACACTAATTATTTCCAAAAAAAAAAAAAAAAAACTCGTATCAAGCGCATGGAAATATCAAACACTATACCAATCAGTGAAATATTTATCTGGAGCAGAATTATGGACGTCCATAATTAAAATATCTTGAATGCAGTTCTTTAAAACGCACATTTGCATAATATATGTACTTAAACAACTTGATTTGCTTTGAACTTAAATTTTCCTAGCGATAGACTCAACATCTCAATGGAATTATTACATAGATGTTGGGTTTGTCACCAAGAGGCAACTAATGATTGCACTATTATTACATAGATGTTGGGTCTGTCACCAGAAGTCAGCTAATGCTTGCATAATTATTACACAGATGTTGGGTCTGTCACCAAAAGTCAACTAATGCTTGGTTTATTAAAAGCACATATGTTGTGTCTGTCACCAAGAGTCAAATGATGTTTACTTTAACTTGGAAAAAGTCAAGTCAACTGCGTCCATGTCATTGTCAGGAAACAGAAAATTGTACAGTTTGCAATTGGTTGATCACATCAAATACAAATGACTGGTTTTCGTTTTAGCCAATCATAAAGGAAGTACCAGCAGATAAAAACAGTGTGCAATTTAATGCGTGTGTTATCTTAATATATAACACTGTGTGTGTTCAATAGCAGTACTGGAATGTTGTTTTTGTGTCTCAGAAATATATAATTAGCATGTAATTCATGTTTAGATAAGTTGGTCATTCATAATGATATTATTTAATTGTATGGCATGGTAAAAATCAGAGAGTCTATGAATCGCTGTTCTTAAATTAAGACATGACTCCGGGAACATAAAATAGAGAAGCCACCATAATTGCAAGGAATCGAGAACAAGAGGATCATGATAGTCATGCACCCTGCTGACTGAAATCTGCTGCTTCTGCAAGTGCAGACTTGACTTCTCTAAATATCTACGTACTGCATTTTTTCCCTTGAGAATATGGCCAAGCTGACCCAAATAAAATCCCAATTAGATGTCACCTTGATACACAATAATATCAAGTTTCACCAAGTTTTTGTAAGTTCTTTAATAATGATTTAGAGTGGCAACAGATTTCAGACATGCGACCCTCTTACCTTGCAAATCGGGTCAAGATCACTCAGATATAATCCCAACCTAGATCGTATCCAAACACATAATGCTACCAAGTCTCTTTAATATTTGTTAAAATCTTCGGTAGTTATCCACAGAAATAAGTGACTTTGTGATCTCCACTTCAGAATTAAGCGCTTCAAACATAGGTCTCGCACTGATAAATAATCCAACGACGTTTTGGCAAAAATTATTAAGTTCTTAAGTAGTTTTTCAATGGAAACTCATTCTTATAAGTGACCATGTGACTTTGAAAATTTGTTCATAGTCACCCAGATACATTTCAAGGTCAGGTCTCGCACTATACATAATCCTACCAAGTTCACCAAGTTTTTGTTAAGTTTTTCGCTAGTTATAACCAAAAAACAGGTTCCACATGTGACCTCAGCTGTGATCTTGTGAATTTGGCCAATCCCTTACATGCAATCCCAACCAAGGACTCAGCCATATACACAATGCTACCATGTTTTGTTAACTTCATCAACAGGTATTGAATAGAAACTGATTTTACATAAGTAGCCCTATGACCTTGAGAATGAGATCAAGGTCCCCAGATACAATCGCAACCTAGGTCGAACCCTGATACATAATCTTACCATTTTGTGCCAAGATTTTTTACAAGTTTCTTAGTAGTTTTCATATCGAAATCAATATCTCGGTGACCCTGTGACCTTGAAAAATAGGTCACGGTCACCCAGACACATTCTAAAGCTAGGTCCCACCCAGATACACAATCTTGGCAGGATTTACCAAGTTTTGTTAAGTTCTTTCACAGTTATTGCAAGCAAACTTATTTGACACAAGTGACCATAAGTGACCCTGTGACTCGGAGAAATTACGTTAAGATCCCCGAGAGACAATCCCAACTGAGATCTCAAGTAGATGCATATTCCTTGTAAGTTGCTTGAAGTTTCATTGAGTTCATAAAGACTTACTGCACGGTGCTAAAATTTTGTCCTGTCCTATTGTACTTTTGCCAAGCCAAACAGCAGCAAAAGAATTCACTGCGCAATGGCTGAAAATATAATTTACTCCACCTGTATTAAAAATTGGACACATTAAGTCACCAGTGTGTATAAAGTCAGTTTACATTAACAGATACAGATGTCTTTTACATATCTTTTTTACTTAGAAATTAAACATCTCTCTGTGTTGATTAATGCAGGTTATTCAGTTAACACTTGTTGCAGTTGATCACTGTGGGCATATTTGCATTTGTTCATAGCCTGAAAAAAAAATGAAAGCTTAATTTGCATCTGACCCACTTTTCCATTCTGCATCCTCAAAAACCCAGCCACACCAACTGCACAGTCGGACTGCAGCCTCTACTGAAGCACCTGCAGGTGGTGCAGCGAGCACTTTTGCTGTGTCTTTGTCTGGTGTCAAAACACCATCCTTACTCATGAGCTTTTCTGTGCCATGTCTTGTCATAATGACATCATGTTTGGGTATACTCCAAGCCCTTAGCTGCGCTCGGGAACAATTACCTTACGAACGCAGCCCATGACTTGTGTGGGCTTTTGAACTTCTGCCTGGCTGTGCCCTTTGTGGGTCCGAACCTCCCTATTGACCATGTCTCGGTGACAAAGAGCATAAACTTGTATTACTGGTTGGAGGTCTGCTCCCTCTTCGACAGTGCCGTATTGGTGGTGGAAATTTCAAGCGCAGGAAATGTAAATTACAAGAAATGTACTTATTTTCTTTACATCAAATATTTTGGAGGTAAATACATGCAGCTGAAGTAAAATGAAAAAAAAATGAATTATCCGAAACATTCGGTAAGCATTTGATCAGTAGAAAGCAGCCATATACTTTCGGCGGACAAACAACACACTTTCCCGCCATAAAGAGAAAAAGGAAAAAGGTATATATCATAAGCATGCCTTCTGGTAGCAGGCAAATATTTAGACATGAAAAAATAAATACTTTTGGGTTTTTTTAAGGGGGTGGGTATACGAAAACGTATTACCACAACAACAAAAAACCTTTTCGTTGTAACCTCAAGTTATCTTGTTATAGCTGAAAGACTTTTCGTTATAACCAAACCTTTTCTCGTTATAACTAAAAAAACTTTTCGTTATAACCAAAAGTATTTTTGCTTATAACTAAAACACTTTTCGTTTATAACCAAAAGTTTTCTTGTTATAACTATTAACTTTTCGTTATAACCGAAAGTTTTTTTGTTATAACAAAGAATTTTCTCGTTTTAATTAAACAACTTTCGTTATGGCCAAAATTTTTCTCGTTATATCTAAAAACCTTTTCGTTATAAAAAAAACCGGTTCGTCATAACCAAAATTTTTTCGTTATCACTAAAAAAATTTTCGTTATAACTAAAAATTTTTCGTTATCACCAACAGTTTTTCGTTATAACTGAAAAAACGTTTGGTTATAACCAAAAGGTTTCTCATTATAACTAAAACTCTTTTCATTATAACTGCAAGTTTTTTCGTTATAAGGAAAAGCTTTTTTAGTTCCAACGAGAAAACGTTTGGTCATAAAGAAAAGTTTTTTAGCTAAACAAATGCTTCTGGCTGTGCCCAGGTAACAAATTAAACTGACGTCAAAAGATGTAATATGTAAAAGGGGGAAGAGCATCCATTTTCAACATGTTTCAACAAATGTCCAGGTTACCGGGGCCCAAGGCCTAACAAAAATATTTTTGTGGTTCCGGGAACCTGACAGACCCGACTAAAAAGGGCCCAACCCTAAAATTAATGGGAAAAAAGTACTCCCCTATTAAGTACTGATCGACCCAGTCCAGTGCTACAAACTCAGTCACAGACCCAAGTGGCCAAAAAAAAGCCGTATTTTTTTCAGTGGCCCAAATGTGACCTACACGGCCCCCATACAAGGGCCAAAGCCATGCTAGGGGGTGGGGTCTAAGGGCATTCCTCCCACGAAAAATTTTGATTTTGAGCATGCAACACAGTATATATATATATATATATATATATATATATATATATATATATATATATATATATATATATATATATATAAATTGCAGATTCCTGATAACAGTAAGATGCTGAAACTATAGATATATAAAGCGGTCCCTCTCCAAAGGCAGTACTCCGATCTCATGCATCAAGCTTATTAACCTTATGTTTGAAAATGTTCTTACATTCACTCTCTTTGATATACCCTGGCAGGTTCTGCATGGGAATAGATATACATATAATCATGGTACAGTAGTACCTGCAATTACTGACCCCAGTCCCCACCTGGGTGTTTTTGCAATGTTAAATGACCTGATGGTTAAGACCACGGTGCTGTACAATTGCAGCAGCAAATTTACATTCCCTGGATCATTTTCTAAATAAACTTCTTCACATAAGAAACACTTATTTTGGATAAATTATGTAGCATTTTTCAAAAACTGTGATGCAAAATTTAGCTACAGTGCTCGAGTTGGACAGCCTTAGACCAGTTGCAACACGGGACTGACCAGCAAAATCACCCCACAAACCACCCCCCACCCCGTAAAAAAAAACAGTCGTTCAAATCAACCGTAACCAAGTTGTAAGACAAAGTTGATAGAAAAGCTGGCCAACGTGTGCTGTTATTTTGCAGTAAAGTCAACTCGAACACAGCATTTTATTTCAACTTGTCAGTGTGGTCAACTTGGGCCTGGCAAAAAGCATAGTTGCTGCATAAAGCCACGTTGGGTGCAGTATCAATATCCAGTTTCGCTGGGTTTCAGGTGTCCGTTCTCTGAGTTACCAGAGGAAACGGTCATGAACCTATTTCTAAAAGATTATTTACAATCTTAACTTTAATCTGCCAGCTCGGTTGTGTCTGAAGCAGTTATCACCATTAGTTAAACCTACAAATGCAACACAAAGGCATGCATGTACACACGTTGAGCACCATTTTAAACATGGTGCAAATCATTGTGGGAAAGGAAAATCACAGTGAATCGTGGCCACGTGTTTTCGTCACGGTTCCATGTGTCTGTTCTCTGGGTTACCAAGGTGAACAGTCGTTAAAGTACTTTTAAAACATGACTTACTATCTTAACTTTAATCTGCCCACTCGGTTGTGTCTGAAGTAGTTATCATCGTTAGTTACAAATCCAAGTGCGATACAGCATGCTCTAACACCATATTGAACATTGCGCAATTAATGCATTCATTGCGGGATAGTCTCACAAAAGCACACTTGATTTGGATATCAAAGTGAATCGAGGCCACAGCATATATATCATTATTGATGCTCTGAAATAATTGCAAAATATATACTTTTGGTTTCACATATTATAACCCTCTTCCCACCCCCACTCGGCAAGATAGTCCCAATGCTCATTTACAAACCATTAGCATTTGCTGCGGAACTCACTATTTTTACAATAACAGCCAAGACGATTGGCTATTTTGAAAAGGTAGCGTCCAAAATATATGTGTGATTAGTGTTAAGGGAAGGTTAATTTGTGGAATGAATATAATGTACAATATTTAATGGGACTTTTCCAGAGTGAGCATTACCTGAAAATGTAAATACAACGACAATCAGTGACCAGTTGTAGGCCCCAGAATTAGGATTTTATATCAGACAGTGAAGTTGCTCCAAGGCAATGAAATAAGGGTCAGCAATAGGCTGAGTGCCAAGCACCCCACTGCGTGAAAGATGCAGCTCAATGGAGAAAGTTGCCGCAATAGCGGATACAGGTCCGAAAGTACTACCGAGTTTTTTATGTGTAAGTGGTAACAGGAAATCTTTTGGTTATAACGAAAAGGTTTTTAGTTATAATGAGAAAACTGTTAGTTATAACGAAAGGTTTTTTAGTTATAACGATAAAACATTTGGTTTTAACGAAAAGGTTTTATTAGTTATAACGAAAAATCTTAGTTATTACGAGAAACATTTTGGTTATAACGAAACGTTTTTCAGTTATAACCAGAAAACTTTTGGTCATAATGTAACTTTTTTGTGGCGGTAATACGCTTCCGTAGTTTTTTTTTTTTTTTTTTTTGAGGGGTCGTGTCTTTTTGTTTTTATTTCAGGGAATTTTGCGACTATGATAAAAGTTCCCATATAACTGGTCTATCAGCACGTCTATACCATAAACCATTAGCACAATGCATTATAATATCCACAGTGGTTGTAATCGAGATGTGAATGACATGCCCAAACATGAAAAGAGTTTATTAAAAGAGAAAATCATAACAGAGGATTGAATGTTGTATGTTCATAGTTATGTACATCAGGAAAACAATTTAACAATGCTAAGTACCCGGAGAAGATAATCTGGCTTTACTTATGGTTTTGCAATAAGTCTTTGCACTACACAGTTGATGCTGCACAATACAGTATAATCTCCAATTAAGGCCACATCCATAAAGAGACCATTCATATAGTAAGACTACCACTTAACAGACCCATTTTTTATCCATAATTAAATTATATCTCTTTTAAGACCATTCACCTATGAAGTCCACATTTTCAGTCCCTCAGGTGGTCTTCCTAGGGACATTTCACTGTATATTGATTTTAGTTGCCAAAGTGATGAAAAGACCAAGAGACTTAGACTATAAGAAGTAGGCTACATTATATAACAGAATTGGTAACAAGCTGCACAATAAAGCATCATTTATTGTACACGGTGTACCATCATTGCAACTTGCAATATGTTTTGTTCTGTCAATGATCATTAAATCCTACCCAACTTTTGCTGAAAATCTGATGTTGATTTATTGGTGATATGTATAAGAAACAGACTTGCTCCAGACTCAAAAATACAATAAATAAACATATCAAGTACATACATAAATGTACTTTCTACACAAAAATGACTGTATTGTCTTCCCAAATTTGTTACCATGGATCACATTGATAGATAACACACTTAATTGGCTATCAAACATTAGATTGACAATATGTCTGAAAAAAACACCAATAAACAACAGTTGGTTTGATCAAGTCAAACATTTTAATGACTTGTATTTTGTTGTTACAAATCTCAAAATGTTTAAAAATCAATATAGAACAAGAAAAAAAAGAATTACGTACTTTAACCTTTCTCCTTGCATTAGAACAAAGAAGAATTAAGTAATTTTACCTTCCCCCTTGCATTTGAACATAGAAAAATAAAGTACTTTAACCTTTCTCCCTTGCATTAAAACAAAGAAGAATTCAGTACTTTAACCTTCCCCTTGCTTGATAACAAATACGAATTAAGTACTTTAACCTTCCCCTCTTGCATTAGGACAAAGGAGAATTAAGTATTGAAATAGTATTTAATTATTTTTCACATCCGTAATAAAATTAAGATGAAAGTTCCAACGAAACAGCATGCAATGAAGTGTCGTCTGCACAATGAGCACAATAACCTTTCTTTCTTGTTCTTCCATCCTGTATGCGTGAATACCTTTAAAAAAGGTCCATCAAAAGTCTTTGGGTTTTCTGGGTTTTTTTTCCTGCAAATGCCGCTTTAATTACTTCGATATATGCTTTGAGCTGTAGCGATGCTCATTAAATATCTGGGACAATTGCAATGCCTTGTAATTGAGATGAGATCAGTGGAGTTGATGTGGGAGTTTGCCATGTTGCCAACAAGTCATGTTGACGGGTGTTGATGATAAAAAGGGTTTGAGGCTATATTTGAGACATTACCTTTGCATGCACTAAAGGCAAAAGTTTTATTGTATTATGACGCAGATTTACAACAAATAAAGACTTGATTTTTCGCGTTCATGACGATTACCATACTGAAACTGGTGTCACGCATTTATACACTGAAACTGGTGTGACGTATTTAAAGCTCAAATTGGAGATACCTACGCTTTGTTTGCACAAAAAATTCTATATTTCTTCCCTAACGACCATATGCAAGCTATAAACAAAAACATGCTGACCTTGTTATTTATAAGATGTTGTGAAGACAGCACATCGGAAATTTCGGAAGCAATTTTACACAATGATTAATCCTCTCTCAGTCACAAACGAATCTGGCTCGACAATATGGTGGGGGTTTTTTAACTCTGCAGTCTAATTTTTATTTCAGCTTAAGCAAAAAGGCCGCGAAACTGGCACATCATGGCCACTGTTTAATCTGTTTCATTGGTTTTGCTAAATGTTTGGTCGGTTGGTTGGCTGGCTGGCTGGCTGGCTGACCAGACTGCTGTTGTGGTCATTGCTTCGTCTTTGTGTATGTGTATGTGTATGTGTGTGTGCGTCCTTCATTTGTGTAGAGGAGGTGATTATTGGGGTGACATATTTTCTTATACATTCCGTAAAAATCCGTGAAAATGCTTACGTCTGCATTTCAAATACTGGTAGTAAGCGTAGTGCTGAATCAAGCAACAACACTAATGTAGAGACGATATTCTGGTGGGCCTTAGATGAACCGTGCCTCTTGTATTTCTAAACATGCACTTGAGAGAAACGAGTCGCTGACATGTCAGTAAAGGCATGTTGTGAGGCACGCCCGACAGTTGAGTCAACAAGACAACTCTCATCACTATAATATTGGGAAGCAGAACGTGACTGATCACCTTATATCAGATGTAAGTTCTCCAATTTGTCAACAAAGCAGGCACCTTTATTACCGGAAAGTACCATTGGCAAGGTCAATTATTTGTATTGTCAGAGATGCCAATTGTCCCTCATCATCAGGGACAGTCCCTAAAATTAGCTGAAATTTTGACCATTCAACTGTGTTTGTTCCTGTCATGATTAAAAGTAATTCAGAATTATATACAGAATCAAATTTAATCGTGACACCGCATTGAAACGGAATGTTTTCTTGTATGTTCTTTGTTAAATACGTTCTGTCTCTGAAATGGCATTTTGAACAGTGGCATCTCTATATTATTGCAGGCCTTTTCCCCATGTATAAGACATATCGCTGCTGCCGAAGTGAGGCATTAATCCACTATCTAGCACTCCAAATATGACGTAAGCCAGGATTATTGTATATAGCTTCATGGTTTGGAGCTCCTTCGCTTTACATTAGTTGTTTAATGGAGGGGGGGGTCTATCTTGACCGAAGAAGTTAGGAAATAAACAGCGAAGTCTAATTTCCACACAACGACATTTTGGTAAACATCTATTAACAGTCACCAGCTAAGCTTCTATTCTTGTACCTTACAGGGCTAAAGATGGGTAGGAGAAAGCTCCCAGAGTGTGGTTACTCATAAAGTTCAAACAAATCCAAAGTGTCCTATCAGTTAACCACGCACGCCAGAAATGTAACTCGACTGTTAGGCATGTAGCCTTGTGCTGATACAAATGCAAATACCCATATCGTTACAGGTTTTCTCCATGCCATTTGTTTTCCACAAGTGAATTGTCTTTGAATTTTGGCAACTAAATCACTAATGCATTTTTAATCTTTTTAGGTTATTTTTGTCACATTTGATATGTTTTGAAGGCGATGGTGATTCATTGTTTCACAGTTGTCCATGACGAGGGTTAGTAGTCAGTTTATTTTCACTTCTTTATGGATGACGATGAAGGCCCCGGTGAAGCATCTTCGTCGTTTGTGCTCCGTCAAAACCAAGCTTTATATTTTGATACAATTCCTTAAATGTGTTTCTTTAGAAAATATACCTTGACGGGCGAATGATCATGAGCATGAACACAACAGCATGAATAAGTAGCGATTAAGACACAGAGAAAGTTGGCTACTGTTCCACATGAAGCCCTAGAGTATGGGTACCATGCCTTCAGTCTGGATGCACAATATATTCAAATTTTACCATCTAGCTTGCAAATTGTTCTAATGACATGCAGGTGTGTTTACCTCAATCCTTTCTCATTCTAATATGAAAAAGTAAAAGATAATTGCTGCCCTAAAATTGCATTTTCGATGTTTATCCACATTGAAGATCCACAAAAGCTGGTGTATCCGGATATGTATGAGTACGTGCCCCCGAACGGATTAGAATTGCTGATTTCCGCAAAGGCTCATGCATGTGTCAGGAAGGGACATGTTACCTGTGTGGGAGGGCTCCGCTGCTGAGCAGGTCATAAGATGGAGATGACCCTAGCCAGCCTAATCCTCGGCATAAACCTACCTGCGTACAAAAATAGGAGCACGTCACCGTAATTGCTTCCAGTTGTTAGGAATTCATATTGATTTTACTTTTTACGTCCTGTCATTCCACACTTTTGTGTCCCAATTTTTTTTCCGGATTGAGATTAAGCAGAGGAGTTAAGGATATTATCTATGGTTTGATTATCGTCTTTCATGTGAACATCCGTATCTGACACCTGGCTTGGATTACAGGAAGCATAGCCGTGCAGGCCTCCTAGAGAAGTGCATGCAGGTGTGTGTACCCCGATTCTTTATCATTCTAATTACACGTGTATGGAACATTTCAGGTACGTGGGGCTCTGCAGAAAATTAGGCAAGTTGCCTCGAGTTACAGACTCTGAAATTTGTTCATTTGACCTTTGCCATAGTTTACCATACAACAGAAATATCACCTGTGATACGCAAGTCCCTTATTTAGGCTTAAACGAGACGTGTTGTACATTGTAATACGGAGAAGCTTCCCTCATGTGGGATATATTTAGTAAAACGTAACTCCAGACAGGCGATGATCCGTTCAAACAGAAAACAACTCAAATAATTCCACCTGCTACTTTTTTTTAAACATTTTCTGAGGCACGCACCTTGTGAACGACCTTAACACAGAGAAACATTTTGAGAAACACCTTCTCCGTAGGACTCACACCTGACAAGGATTGTAACACAATATACATGGAAGCAATACCACTTGAAAGAAATACTAGCAAATTTTAAATTTAATTTTAGGAGTAGTAATTACAAAACATTGCCAAAGGCTTTTCCATTATAAATACAGGCACTGAAAGTTGTTATTTCCCTTTAATGACATTGGAATAGAAACTTGGTAATTAATTTAGATAGCCATGAAATAAAACAAGTATATTGCATTAAATATTTAGGTACGCATGTGGATGGGGATCTTTCTTGAAATACGCACGTGGAGAAACTGCATGCAAAAGTCATGGAGAAACTAGCCGTACTTAGACGATTAAGTAAAATTTTGCCAAGACAAACATTAAAATCAATATTTAAGTCAACAATCCTACCTTGTACTGATTACGCCGACACTGTGTGGGGTACTTGTAAGGAGAAGGGGCTTAAAATAGCACAGAGACTGCAAAAAGCTGCAGCCAGAATAGTCTCGAGTAATTATGATTATGTAAACTTTAGGTGTGAAGGCATTGTTAGAAGTTTGAAATGGCAGACAAAGAGAGGATGCAGTTTCATATGGCTATTCAAATGTTCAAATGCACGCATGGTCTAGCACCTATCTTTGCGACCAAATCTGCCTTCTAAATGAAATTAATCACTATTCAACACGATACGCAATGAGAAATAATATCCGTGTTCCCTTTCCTAAAAAAAGCATATTCAAACGTTCGCTTGTGTATGAAGGTGTTTGCATTTTAATAGCCTGCCAGACTTTTTAAAGGGCTGCGAAAATGTGTATGATTTTAAATGTCAGTATAAGGCTCACTTTATTTTTGAATGATGTTGTATCTTAGTACCTGTTTTCTTAACTCCTTTTAGTTTTCTAGCTTTTTAGATTTGTTTAGTAATCTCGCCTTGTCATATTAGCTTATAAGCTTTTAGTTAGTTTTAGTCTTATTTCCTTTTGCATTAAATATTTAGTTAAGTTATTCATCTAGATGTATGCTGGACCCCTTGGAAAAACAGAGCTGTGCTCTGAAAGGGTCACCCAGGGTAAACATATTCATAAATAAAGAGAGAAGCCCCTCTGAAACTGATATAAGTATATGGCGTGTTGTGTTATATGTTTCCGTGATATATTAGTGAGCTATACAGAAACATATTATAACTGAAATTAATATTATAAATTAATATTAGGCCACTACACCAAGTATGCATGTGGGTTCACAGTGAACTACTATTTTCGCGACCGTAACTTCCAGGTGCGTTTCGTAAAACCTGGCAATGTTGTATAACGCCGAACATGCATACTATATTCTAAAATTAAGTCAGTAGGTCAAATATCTGGGTCATAGAGACATCCATTTACCATTTGTGATTTTCCTGTGACAGTTTTGTCCTTTGACTTTGTTTATGAAATCTAACACATTCATGTCACGCAATATGAGAGCGTTTTTCAAAAGGGGTATTGATGAAGGTGTAAAATATTGCTTCACGTGTTTATTGCTATCTTAATACAAGCTCATGCCGTTATGACTTTGATTTTCTCTGCTCTGTTCAACTGGTCAAAACAATCACCCATTGCAGACAAATTTGCACACAAATCAGTACGTAGATCACTGTTGGAGGTGCGCACTATTATAAAATAAAATCCATCCTCAATTTTATGAGGGTTGCACATTTGACAAAATTTTAAATCCTTTTGAGTTTTGAGTCTTGCATATCTACCCGATCATATTCGCCGTACATGGGCCCTGGTTCTTAATTTGCAAAATGTGTCTCTGGTATGCACTGGGATATTGAGTTTCAAATATTTCTTCATTTAAAATTTCTACTTAAGGGTGCACAGTCGGTTGAGAGGTAACGCTCTTTTCTTCCATCTCTGCGGCCCGGATTGGGTTCTTGGGCCCGGGAAGCAAGTGGATAGAGTTCGTACCACTCTGACTGTGCACTGTTGGTTTCTCCGTGTCCCTAGGTTTCCTCTACCTCACTGTTAGGTAGGAAAGTATGCCAACATCTGTGCCATGGAGAGGGATTAATATGGGCTTGGCCTGCTTCGCAGCCAATGCAAAATAGATAGGTCCATATTTTTATACCTCTGCCTAAACGTGCCTTGTGCTCTCAATTTATGTTTATATTTGTTAGAATATGTTATGTGGTAGATAGTATTCATGTCATTAAATAGATCGTTACATGTTTATGGACCACACAAGATATTGTATTGGTAAATATCAATTAAAGTTCTTGTATGTGTACAATCTCAGGTGTAAGGTCTAAAATGCATGTTTTGCTTAAACTATAGGTCATTAGGTTAAATATCTGGGTCACTGATATCTGTATACCATTAGCTCCATATTCTACTCTGCACAGCTATGTTTTGCTCGTCTTAGCTCAGTCCAAGCTGCAGCTATAGCTCAGTTTATTTTATGTTCGCATTTGCATTGTGCAAAGATGAACTGCGCAAGGGCTGTCCACAGAGTCCTCTTGTTATTCATTTGTTAGGCATCTCGTAACTATCGTAAATTAAAGTGTGTGTGTCAACACACACTTTTTTGTTTTTCCTGAAATTCTTTATTTCTTTCTTTCTTTCTTCTTTCTTCTTTACCAGCAAATTTGTCCGACACTTTTCTCGAACACTATTATACATAGAAACTCCAAACTTGGCATGATTGTACCTCCATACAAGGAGTTTGACCGTTTTATACATAGGAATGAAGATGTTTAAAATTATGCTAATTAGCAGCATTTGAAATTTTAAAACTTGAATATCTTCAAAACCATTATAGATAGAGACGTCATTTTAACTTCTACAGGGGGTTATTGACCATTGCGCATGTAATGAATCTAAAGCAAAAGTTGTAGCAATTTAAATTATGCTAATTTGCAGCATTTAAAAATTTTAAACTTGAATATCTTCAAAACTATTATAGATAGAGACGTCATTTTAACTTCTACATGGGGTTATTGACCATTGCGCATGTAATGAATCTAAAGCAAAAGTTGTAGCAATTCAAATTATGCTAATTTGCAGCATTTAAAAAATTTAAACTTGAATATCTTCAAAACTATTATAGATAGAGATGTCATTTCAACTTCTACGAGGGGGTTGTTGACCATTGCGCATCTAATGAATCTAAAACAAAAGTTGTAGCAATTTAAATTATGCTAAATAGCACCATTAGAAATTTTAAATCTTGAATAACTTGAAAGCTATAATAGATACAGATGCCATTCCAACTTCTACTCCTGTGTTTTGGAATAGTTGTACATTATCATACCAATATGTTTTGAAGACACACACACTGATTTGCTATGCAGCAAATCATCTTTCCTAGTTGTCATATTTTCTCTTAGTGAGACAGAATAGAGTCGTCATAAAAATATTTGCAAGTGTGCTTAACCTGTAATGAAATCATTATCAAAGCGTCTTTCGGAGATATGACAATGAAAGGGACCAGCTTTCCACCCATTATTCTTCCTCTATTTGCAACTGGAATATGGTTTACCCGGAACTCCATCTATGTTCAGCGTTATATTTCCATCCACGATGACAGCCGCTCTGACCCATTGGATGGCTGATTTGATAAAAGCTAGCTGCAAGCACAGGCGCCTATCCTATTCGCTTCACGTTACCACTGGCTAAAATTTGAAGATATATATATATATAGGCAAAGTGTTGATTTTCAAAAAGGAAAGGAAAAAAGAAAGAAGCCGTCGTGAATTTCACAAGTAACCTTTCAAGTGGTACATGTAGTTTCACAAATACGTTTGGATAAAATTTGGAAGAGAAAGTACTTAAATATAGTTGGGGATTTGAGGGCTCTTTTTCAGTTTCACCCATGCCAATGTACCGCTTATGGAAGAAAAACGTTAGTTCATCACTTGTAAAACCAAGTTTTAAAAAGGCATTGCTGTCACCTTCACGCAAATCATACTTCAGTGCCGCATTTTGACATTCGTTTGATTTTAACCTTTGCTATATAGCCAGACGCAGCATGTTAGAGAAGTATCTTTGTGTTTTATATATATATATATATATATATATATATATATATATATATATATATATATATATATATATATATATATATATATATATATATAAGCAAAAAAATATATACACCAATTAGTACAAAAAGAAATAAATCACTCATCATCCCCGTTCAAATTAGCCCCCGAAGAAAATAGTGGGCCTTGCTACTCAAGTCGGGTTTTGTATAATACTCGTGTACCTGATGCAGGTCATCCATTTCGTAAATAGCTCCTTGGGTATTCACCCCGATAAAACGGTAGCTCATTTTATTGTGTTTTCTTGAGAAACAAAATAAGATCATAAAACTAGTTGGTAGATTAATGGTAGATCTAAAGGGTATATTTTCTAACTATTTGTAGCATGGCGCCATAATAGCGCAGTTGAATCATTGTGATACTCGCTACCCACCCACTTTTTGTGTGTTAAATACAGCTGTCAAAACTTTCTTGGTTTTTTTTTTCCGGAATAAATATTTAATGCAAGATCGAAACAAAAGCTTGTTGTAACTAAAGGGTCATTGCAATCATATGATTAATGAAGACGTCTTATCTGCTCTTTTTAGACGTTCATTCCTTGGCCATGAGATATTTTACTTTTATTTTTACCGGCGTCGTGCATCATGGTTCTAATAACGCTTACGGTAGTCACCTGTATATAAAACAAGATGACTATGACAGTCCTGTCACGGTGCGCAGCTGACCTTACACGCACAGACTTTGAATTGGTAATTTTTTTTATGATTTTGCGAGCAAATAAACGGAAAAATCAGAAATTCAAAAGCACTGAAGCATGACCACTGGAGCAAACTTTGTAGAGACCCACTCAAAGTACATCACCGCCAAATATTAAGTGAATCTGGTTGACCGGTTTGAAGAAGTCGAAAATGTGAATTTCCATTGCTATTCCCTTACCGGACATAGTAATCAACAAGAATGAATGCATTTACCGACAGGTACCGAATTGGAAAAATCATTACAGTCAGACTATCCAGAATATCACCACCTAGTAGACAACTCTGTTTAACCCTCCCACAACCTACACCCATCAAGTTTCAGAACAATCTGAGAAACTTTTAGAAAGAGACTTCAAAAAAAGCAAAAATTAATTATAAAACAGAAAAAATTGTGGCGCCAGCTGTTTAAGAAGTTTAAGGTCTGGGGACAAGCAATTGACCAAGTGCTTTCGGAGACTTTTCACGATTTTGTCCAAAAAATGTAACATATCTAATAATCACTGAAGCGTGACTATTTGAACAAACTTTGTAGAAACCCATCCAAGGTACATCCCAACCGAGTTTGAAGTGAATCTAGTTTACCGTTTTGGAAAACAAGTAAAAGTGTGAATTTCCAGTGCAATCCCCATTGACTTACATAGAAATGAATACATTAACAGACAGGTACACAAAAATTGAAAAATTCGTTTAAGTCGGAGATCCAGAGTATCACCACCTGGTGAACAACTTTGATTACTTTCAGTTCTTTAATTGACATAAAACCTTGGCCTCGTACTGGCGTTGGCATAAGGGAAAGTATTTGGGAATATTCTTTCCAAAAGTTGTTGTCATTGTTGTACATTCAAATTGCAATTTGAAGAGCTACATGAGAGAAAGCATGAATTTCAGGGGGAAAATATAGCAAGACAAGGCTCTTGGCATGACAAAAATCTGGTAAAAAAGAAAAGCAAGCAAGAAAGGAAGAAAGAAAGAAAGAAAGAAAGAAAGAAAGAAAGAAAGAAAGAAAGAAAGAAAGAAAGAAAGAAAGAAAGAAAGAAAGAAAGAAAGAAAGAAAGAAAGAAAGAAAGAAAGAAAGAAAGAAACAAAGAAACAAACAAACAAACAAACAAAAGAAAAAAAAGAAAAAGATTTCTGAAGAAAACAGAATTTCAAGCGTCAGCAAGCAAACAAGATTTGGTCATGTGCTGAGAAACTCTAGGTAATTCTACCGTACATTTTTATTGCAACTTTGATTCATTTGTGGGTCACTTTTGACTGCACCGTAGACTGGTGACAAAATGGTCACAATATGGTAGCATAAAAGTGTTTTGTCTGACGGGCTTGTAAACAACAAAAACTCGACCATTGCCTGTTGTATGTCTGGTCTATCGCAAATATGTACAAGCCTGCTTCTATTGCACCTAATTTGCATTATTTTAACTTCACTAATAGGGCCACACACTGTTTAGAGATTGTAGATGTGGTGGCATCTGAGTGCATAGCTCTGCACAAAATTGATGATGGACAAACCCAGGACGTGAAGTCAGAATGGCATATCTCTAGGCATAATTGTTTTGAAGGTAGATATTCAACATTTAAGCATTTAAAGTCCCCGAATAAGATATAAATACAAATTCTACAACTTTTGTTTGTGGTTCATTGGATGCGGCTACAGCAGAAACTTGTGAATTGAAGTTGGAATGGCACCTCTACCTATAAGTCTTGAAGATATTCAACATTTGCAAGTGCCCGTAATTCGTATAAATTAAAGTTCTATAAATTTTATTTGTGGTTCATTGGATGCATCTGCAGCATAAACATATGAATTGAAGATGGAATGCCACCTCTACTTGTCACAGTGTTGTAAATATTTAAGGTTTAAATTTTCAAATGGCCCGAATTTGCATAATTTACAAAACTCAACCGTTTTCACACAAAAAAGCCAGACTTTATGTATGAAAGAATAATCAAGCTAGGGTTGGAGTTTTTACCTGTCATAGTCATCAAATGTAATGTCGGGCAAATTTTGCTAGTAAATAAAGCTAGAACTAGGAAAGATTTGCTTCAAAGAAAATATCTCTGTGTGCCTTCAAAAGTTGCAAACATGGCTAGATAAAAACTTCAAAGGTCCAAATGACCTTCAAAGTTGACTTTTGACCTCTAGAGGTGACATATAAATTACAAAAATGTGAAGTGGTACAATACCTACACTTTGAGCCGGGCATAACTGAAATTGAATAAAAATTCACCTGATTATTGGTAGATGAAAATTTCAAAGGGCCAAACAACCTTGACCTTTGACCTTTATAGGTCATATGTAAATTACAAAAATGTTCAGTGTTACGAACATATAAATTGAAGTTTGATAGGTTACCTGTACCTAGAATAGTTTTGGAGATATTCAAGATTTAAATTTTCAAATGCCCCTAATTTACATAATTTTCAAAATTGTTAAACCTCTTTACAAATACTCAAGACTTTATGTATGGAAGTATAATCATGCAAAGTTTGGAGTTTCTACATATAATAGTTTTCAAACGAAATGTCAAACAAATTTGCCTGTAAAGAAAGAAAGAAAGAAAGAAAGAAAGAAAGAAAGAAAGAAAGAAAGAAAGAAAGAAAGAAAGAAAGAAAGAAAGAAAGAAAGAAAGAATTCTTAGAAAAACAGTATATCTGTGTTGGCACACAAACATAATGAATGAAAAAACTGTAAACTTGCCATTAGCTTCAGATATTTTGTTCTCAATTCCAGAATTAATTAAAGTAGATTTATGAGCAGTTGTATTTAACGTTAGGATATACCAATGTAAATGACCTACATATTTTATTTGTCGCTGGTTTTGATATTGGGTAAAAAAAAAACAATAACACATTAGTAGCGCGTAGGTCTGCATCGTAAGTCCACAACCTCGAAGCAGATGGGAAAGAATTAATTTGTATTCTGTGTGGGCGATGTAACATGAACACTTAGGCTGAAAACACTCTCCGAGACTGGCACTAAGATTTGGAATAAATTACCAACAGCATAAAAGATGCATTAAGTATAAGAGTTTAATTGGGTGGTAGGTGAATGGGACTTCAACGATCACTGCTACTCTGCCATGTGTACAGGTTAATGGTCCCTATTCTTTCCATGTTGTGCTTATCGTTTATTCGCATCAGATTCAGCATTTTGCATTTTACATGCCGTGTAATTTATGTGACTTATGCTTCAAACGTATTTTATAACATAGGGTAATCAGCACAGGATATATCAATCAAAATTAATGTTACATACACATTTAATTGTATAGTATATGTTTGGGATTCATATGACTTTTTCCATGTATATGTTTTCACGTGACCTGAGATGATTAATCTCTGTATATTATTTCAGATGATTTATGCAATAACTTCCATTATCTTTAATGTGGACTACTATCACGTCCGTTGAATTTTATGTGTAAACTTCTTTTAGCCAGGGTTATTTACCAAGTGTATTATTTTATTTCATTTCATTTTATTACTTCAATTCATTTTATTTGTGTCTAATTCGGTATAATAGCCCAAGGCTAATTTTTGCATTATTTCTACCGTACCAGAGTGTAATCAACTGCTAAATCTTGAATCCTTAAACACAAGATGGCAGCTGGGCACCTAAAATATGTTTCCATGATTTGTCAATGATGCACATTCAACACATACTATAAACGTTATCAAACTAACGTTTTCAGCGCCACTGTTGGGTCAGCCACGAGTGAATATTTGTAGTTCTTAAAAATCCAGGACTATAAACCTTATATTTGAGAGTCAGAGTGTTTCATTTGTACTCATATTGACACAAACATGGTCAATACTTGAGAGTGGGGATGCAAACAGTGAAATATTAAGCGCAGTTTTTGCGTTGAATGTGTGCCGTACGAAGGACACATCATGGGTGCCCAATATGATACCCCTTTGACTAAGAACCAATGGAACTGAATTTCAAATACTCGTGAGATTGCAGAACAATTTTAGATTACGGTAGGCTTACTCTTCAACATCTACATTTTGATAATGAAAATGCATAACTTACATGATACATTGTGCAAAAAATTATCTGTCTAACAACGACTATGAATATCTTGCCAAGTTGTGTTTCCTATCAAGTTTTTAGGTCTGCGAACGGGTCTCTCTCGCCCCGACCAGATGATTGTAATCGATTTCCATTCCTTTGCTATTACCCATGTTGATAGGTGGCTGGTCGTAACGTCTGCTCCAAGACTGTGATGCCAGGATGAGATCATTATATTTTTGGTATGAATGGCAAAAACTGACAAACGTACTTCTGGACCTGACATCAAGACTACTGATCTCATATATAATGAACTAATGCTTTTTGCACAATTTGAACGGTTCTTTATTTCAAGTCCATACCGATATTAAAATTGTTCCTTCTTTGAGCACCTCTGTAAATAATTTTTTGTGGTGGGTTTCGGTCATAAAAAATTACACTTTGTCAACTGATAATCTTTTTGGTGATAAGCAATAAATTTTAAGATTTTTACTAATGGTTCCGTTTAAAAAGAAAAGACGAGTATTATGCAGTCCATTGTTGCCGAAGCAGCATTGTTTTGGCAAGCAGAGCTGCAGATATATGGAATGTTCATAGTTTGACCAGAGACCCAGTTGATTTACACAAGTTTTCTCTGCACAAAAAAATCTTCGTTAGCCTCGAATAGTCGAAAGGCATAACGTCTAAAACCTTGACGAGGCC
This sequence comes from Hermodice carunculata, assembly GCA_964020975.1. Lineage (NCBI taxonomy): Eukaryota > Metazoa > Annelida > Polychaeta > Eunicida > Amphinomidae > Hermodice > Hermodice carunculata. The sequence goes on along the minus strand of OZ026629.1, from coordinate 46,640,484 downwards.
TTTCTAAATGCTGACATCTGGTGATAAGAAGTTGAATCGCATGAATCATCGTAGTTCTAAATGCAGAAGATGTGCATGTAAACTCACCGCTGTCCATGTTCTATGTCCTGTTTGTCCTAATTCCTTATCTGTCGTGGAGATCTAAGAAACACAAATCCCAAGATGTCGAAATCATTCATACATCAACAACACGAAAAACATGCATTTGGTAATTCAACAGTCAAACCTACAACTATTCCATCATCGCCATATCCTGTCGGGTAACCCACTGTTTTCACACTTTTTGGAGAGTGGCTTATTGTTTCGCCATTTAATTCTGTTCTAAAACCGTAATATAATTCATGCTGGCTATCCTTAATACAAAGGGAAAAAATATGATCAAATTCAATTTCCTTATATTACCCTTCAGGCGCCATAGATCATTCAGAAACATTTGGCCACAATGTGTCGTCGTCTTCTTCTTCTTCTTCTTCTTCTTCTTCTTCTTCTTCTTCTTCTTCTTCTTCTTCTTCTTCTTCTTCTTCTTCTTCTTCTTCTTCTTCTTCTTCTTCTTCTTCTTCTTCTTCTTTTGTATAATTAGCACCAGTTTAATTTCATTCCAGCAATTGATCCTTTTCGTAGATGATGCATATGCTAATTTACTAACCATTTCAACTCTAAAGGACCTAACGCTAGTGTATCAGCATATATCTTTTTCCCCAGTAAAAATTACCAGCAAACATTGAGATAAATGTCGCCTGCTTCTTTTTTCAAAATTGTTTCCTGGACGCCAACTTGGCGCATTCCGCATTCCGAGGAAGGCGTTTGACTCTGTCTCCGGTGAATGGTCTTTTGGAACATATTTGTCTAGCTAAGATTTGAGAAATTAATTTGCTTATACACCAGACATGGTTTGGGGGGTTCTGGTCGCTTGCACTATTAAAATGAAAATTTCATTATGATCATTCTAATACCGTTTTTTAAATTTATGTATGTAATTTTTGCTTGTTTGCAGCCTGTCACCGAAAAACCTGTTGTTCATCTACCTTTATATACACCTGTATCGATCAAGTTGCTGTTTGCGGTGCAGGCGTTCCTAAAAATTTTCCGCTATGCTAAAAACATTCGACTTTTCAAAAAAATCTACTCACAAGTAGACATAAAGGATACAGCTTTGAAACGTTCATAAATATGCACTTTTCTTACGGGTATACTCCGCTAAGTCATGGCAGCAACTTTGAAACCATTTTCAGATACTCTTTACAAAGACACATTTTGCCAACTGAAAAATAAAAATAAAAAGTAGTTGCATTCATTGTGGCCATGCCCTGCAACTACGTTTCTAAACCTTAAATTAAACAGTTCGGATTACACAATTTTAAATAACAGGTGCTTAAGGTTGAGTTTCCAGGTGAGATCTAATATTGAGGTGTGCGTGATTTTCCTGTTATTGATGTCAGAATGATTCAAGGCAGCCATTTGGTTTTAATATTGGCACACTTTATGCTACAGCGTTCGTATCTTAGTAGTCGATGCTTTAACTTTTTACATGTAAGCCTGAAACATGCAGAACACGACAACCAATACTTACATCGCCAAATGCTGCGTTATATTACATGCTTTTGGTCATGAGACGTACAGAGCATGACCCTTGTCATACTGACCTGCAGTTTACAAAACTATAACATGCCGATATGTTTATCATGTCCGATTTTTTTTTTTTTTTTTTTTTTTTTTTTTTTTTTTTTTTTTTTTTTGCTATAACAAGTCTAGAACAACAGCTGTCAATACATTTACCGTGTTGCCCCACCATCTGCATAACACGGTCGCCAATGCCATGTTGGTTTGCAGCCTGCAGGCCACCACAATCTATGTCTTCTCCAAATTGCTATGCACTGGGTAGAAACTTAATCATTCACATGGAAAAATGATTAAATACATGTGGTGTATAGATACAATTAAACCCATGATATGTCGGAGTGTTAACTTATACGACTGTATCTTACGCAACGTGAAGGAAGTTTATATGCGTACAAATCTAAATTCTACATCGTACAAAGATTGTGTAACTTGTGAAGAAAACTGTATTCGGGAAAGTGAACGCTGTGTAATAGCGTTCTGGTAAATAAATCCGTCTTCAGTATCATTAGGGGTAATTTGTGTTATAATATAGATAGATATATTATAACTATTACGAGTTATGCTTGGAGAGCAATAGCACACGAGGCGATGTCTCGTGTGCTATTGCTCCCCTTGGACTGCTAGACCGCAATATTTAGCACATGCCACCACACTCTATACTTATACACATGTAATAGTGTATCCGAACTTAACCTCTGAGGAATATGAACATATGGTTAGCTCGGTATGTAGTTTGCTTTGCCTTAATGTCTTTCATCCATTGCATATGTCTCCTTCATCTCATTTATGCTGCATGGTCAGCCAAACACCCGATGGGCCTGCCCGATTATGCAGCATAGACCTATGTGTTATGTTATCTTATGGTTACAGACAGGTTGATAAAATGGGCGAAGTCCTTCTACTAATGGTAATGTGCCAGATGTGCACACTGTACTTATTTTTTAATTCAATGAAATAACCTCGAACCAACTCTTTCAGCCTTACCTGCTGTAAAGTGTAAAAAATAAAATAAAAATAAGAAGCACTTCTACTGCAGATGTATTACGATACGCGTTTATAACATTGCATGACAGCTAAGCACGGATAACCACACCTATGCAATCAGGCTTAAAGAAACGACTGTCGCCAAGGAAGGCCACCATTTGCACCGCCAAGGAGACTGCTGATGTATAGCGATTCCACCCTGTTAACTCTAAACTGGTGCACTTTGTCAATGTAGAAAGGTATTGATCATCGCATTTGAGTGGGTGAATAGATCCAGGTCAAGACAGCCAGTCTGGCAATAACTGATAGGACTTCTGGCATTTGTCAATTTATATTTGATAAGTACTGCATCTACCACAAACAGTAGATCAAGCAAATGCAATAATAATAATAATAATAACAATAATAATAATAATAATAATAATAATAATAATAATAATAATAATAATAATAATAATAATAATAATAATAATAATAATAATAATAATAATAATAATAATAATAATGATGATGATGATGATGATAATAATAATAATAATAATTATAATAATTAAATCAATTAAAACTTTCAGACAAACATCGTTCCTTATGGCCTTATGTTCAGTTTGTCTCAAGAGTGCATTTGACAGGTGTTAAAGAGTAATCAATATTCTGCTGATTCAACGGGAGTAAGGCACAGTGTTTAAAAAAACACAACAAACATCCAAAAACAAAACAAAAAAAACACTGTTGGACGTCAAATGGCAAATGTTACACATTTGTGTTTACAAGGCGGCAATGAAACGTAATTTATTGTCAGAGGCATGGGTATTATTACGATTTGATTTCTGATTCCACCGTCCGATAACTCAAGTGATCCAACACGACCAAACAGCTCAGCAGTTCACCTTTGGTAGTTTGTGCCACATCAATTTCAACTGTATTTATGTGAATCAATGCTTTTTGTCCACCTGTATAATTTTATCTATCAAAATTAATCGCATAGGAAAACCACACGCCATAACATGAAGTTCTACAAGTAACTGTCCAGGGAAGTTCAAACTAAATGTGCAGTCACCATGACGCTGCCAGGTATGATCACTGGCCAAATACGTAATCTTGCACACACATAGGGCAACTTTCAAGTGACTGATTTCAGGGATCAGATTGAATATCTGTAATCTTAAATAAAGGCCCTCCCAAGGAGACGGGCTCTGCTAAATTTGTTCTACCATAAGGAAAATGATTTGCGTTTCATACGAGATTTTGAGAGACTATCCCCACGAAATTAAATATTGTGGTAGTGACTTTTTCTTGCGTTTGTGATACGGAAAAAGTGGGCCAAACGGAGGGCTGTGTTGTGTTATGTAAATGTATGTACGTTCAAAAGGTAGACAGATAATTAGATACATCGATACATACATACATACATACATACATACATACATACATATATACATACATACATACATACGTACGTACGTACACACACACACATACATACATACATACATACATACATACATACATGTTTATAGGCTTTGCTTAATATTGGTTACGCAAGTATGTTTATGGGGTGCTAAGAAACCCACCACCTACGCCCAGCCCTGCTGCGTGCACCCCAAACGGCTTTTCTCACATCATGTGTCATCTATCAGGGGGGGAGGAAGAGAGAGGGAATGCAACCACTGCGCAACTCACATGTATATATGTATGTCGCTTTGTAGACTGCAGCTAAAAGAGCAGAAACACCCTTCCCAACTAGGTTTGCACCTCGGGGTTTGCACACACTGCACCCGAGAATTATACGAAAAGGAACACAAACGGTCGGACAGATGCATTGTGTTTTATATGAATTCTTGACAAAAATCAGCTTGAATGTAAGCCCATTGCTAACTTTAGAATCAAAATTTAAATGTATACCATAACTGCACGAATTCTAATGCGCTCTCATGCAACACGTCATCTATGATATATTTGTTACATTTACATTCAGTACGGTACAGTATGCATTTTTGCAGTATGCATTTTTGCACAGGTGGGTCCACGCCACGGTAATCCTTCACTTCGCACCCACAGTATGTTAGAGATTATATTTTCTTCTCACTCAATTCGAGGCAAAGCTAACCCTTCATTCCTATGCTTAAGCGATTAAATGATAATAATTTTGACCAACTATGTGATCAAGCTGCAGTTGAAAGTATCCATAATTAATTTTGTGAATATTTATAGGGCATTCATCGAAAAGCTACAAATGTTGCAGCTAAAGCTGAACTGGCAAGCTTCACACTTTTGATTCCATTAGCATGTGGTGTCGTAAAATATTGGGTTAAATTTACAATCGCGTAACCCTGAAACCTTAACCTTTAAATGTATTTAAAACAATTATAAGTTGTGCAGGAAAGATAAGAGCTGCTGGATTAATGGTGTGAGACACATATTTAATCTTACTGGTCTAAATGAGACGTGGACCAATCTAGAAGGTTCAACAACACACATTGTCAAAACACTAAAAACAGCGCCTGTACAGTGTTTATAAAACCAAATGGTTGGACCTCGTTTTACAGAACTGATGATGATTACAAACTTCGTACTTATTTCATGTTTAAAAAAGATTTCAAAATGGAAAGTCATATCTGGGTAGAAATATTCCTGAAACCAACGTAAGAATTTTTGCAAATTACGAACAAGTGCCCACACACATGAAATTGAAGTTGGGCGATAAAGCAGACCCAAGACCCCTGTGGAACTTCGTATGTGTAAAATTTGTAACAGTGATAATGTTGAAGATGAAGCACATTTTGTGTTAGATTTTAACTTTTATACAGAAAATCGGTCTGAGCTGATCAGTCAATTTTCAGAATATGTTCCTATTTTTAATCAATTTTCCAGGACTGATAAGTTTCATTTTATAATAACATTGGGCTGTAGGCAAACCTCAGTCATCAAACCTGAATCTAATTTTGTAAATAGTGCCTCTGACAAACGTGCAGAGTTTGTAGGTCATGTGTAACGACCCAAGTGCCACTTAAATATACAAATATATCTCATAATACAAATGGCTATTATAACGCAGGAACACTTGATTGTATACATATTTATGTATTTCTGGTGATATGCTAGTTTATTATATTTCTGGTGATATGCTAGTTTATATGTTCTTATTAATTTATTTTGTCTGACTCCACTGTACTTTGTACAATACCTTCCCCCTTCTCCTGAAACTCTCTCACGTGTATTAAAACACAGCAAGATCAACCTTCAGAAAACAAAATGTGCTCCATTCAGAACTGCTCGAGCGTTTTATAACCGAGTAACGAAATGAACAGAATCTGATAAAATGCCGCTGATTTGTCGGGTGAAAACTGAAATTTAAATTTTAACATTTCTATGGAAAGATAAAAATGTTATCTTGTTTCAATATTGATAGAAAAAGTGCGAAGGGCGTGACATTCCTCAACATCTATCTGGAACTAAACGCAGTTCAGAACATTTATACTTTCAATGTGACACGTGAACTCGATGTTAAATTAACTATTAATCTTGAGGTAGTAGAGCTAATTGACAACTAATTAAATAAAATTTTCGTGTTATTATGTTCACACTACAAAGGACATATATTTATGCTAAACTATCGCATAATTTACTCTTGTGGCATCATATTCATAAATGAGGTTATCATGCCGTTACTTTCTGTCAAATAGACAATTAATTATATCATACTTTTTAAAAGCCGTATTGTAGTTTGCTTCATGTTATAATTGAAGTTCATTACATTACTTGCTTTGCGCTATAGCGTTTTGTTTGAAAAGGTCACATAGGTCACAGGAAAGTTATAAAACGGTAAGCGTAAGGCTGCCGTTTATCCTGTTGGCGGCCGACCAATATCCTATGGGCACACCTTCCGAACTATTGAACCGGAGATCCCTGGGCGAGAAATGTCATTTTAAGTGTTTTAACCACAAGCAATCAGTAAAATCCTCTAATCTCAATCACATCCTGATCTCGCACAACACATAACAGTGGAATCTCCCCATTAGGACCACTTAAAAGGACTGAAAAGTGGTCTTAGTAGTGGAAGTGGCCTGAGAGAGGGTATCATTAAAGATAAACAAAAACGGGACAGTTAATCGGTGATCTTTAATATAGAAATGATCTCTTTGTGCAAGTGGTCTTAATTGAGGATTTTACTTTATACCGTAAACCTGTTAAATATTACCTGTACACCGAATATATACTGCTGGCAAAAAAAAAAAAAGAAAAAAAAAAGGCACCCCATTGGTTTTACATGGGTTGCTCTAGCCTCTAAATGGGCAGGCTAAGATTGCATCGTTACGACTGCGAAACGAACTTGACACACATTCTGTTGCATGTTTGAATTCACAAACATGTGACACGCTACACGCAAATAAGACTCATTCGTGTCTGGTACTGTGGTAACCTTGGGCTTTATAATGGGTCACTGGGAACACAGGGATCAATGTGAATTCTGACGCCACCGCTGATGAAATCTCTCCACGGAAAGGATCCTGTGCCTCTTCGCGTACTGCACCACATAACGGACGTCCCTCCCATCTGAAAGTCTCAGTTTTCAAGATTCAGCTTTCCTGTTGCATCCTCTTGTTTCTTGAAAAGGGTCTCACTACCTCTGTACTGCTGACCAGGAGCACACCATCCTCCTGACAACCTGACACTGGGAAATACCAGCATCCAATACGTCATTGATTCTGCCTCTGTCGAATTAAGAGAGCTGTGAGTGACCTGTACACCGTGGCATTATGGATTCACATTTATCCCTGTGTTGCCAGTGGCCCTTACAAAGCACATATACACCAGACGCACTTTTCGCGCCTTTGTGGCCGTGAACTCATTTCAAAGGCATTTTGTTTTCCTCTGACCATTCATGCATACACTTGACTATCCAGTCCGATTTACATAAAAGTCCCTTTGACACTAATATTTCCACACAAACTAATATTTAGAGCAGCTGATGTTAAACCAATGGGGGTGCTTTTTTGCCGGGAGTATATACGTCTTTCTTGCACGTTAACAAGGAAGCAGTTTGGCTCATCTGGGGCTACACAAGACTTCAAATCCTCATAGTATTTAACCTTGGAGAATGTCAAGTTTGACCTCGTGCTTCTGGTTTTTTCACCAGTCTCTCGGGAATAGACTGTGTACTTTGGAACAGGTCCAAGCGTGCAAATCTGTTCCTCAAAGCAATTTCACTAGAAAAAAGCTACCCAGTTAGGAAATAAATGTGTGCATGCTAACAGCAGCACAGCGGGGTGTTTTAATCCCTTTGGTGGCTTTTAGTAATGTGTATGCAGATGACATCATTCATTCAGCTTTGGTGAGATAGGGAGTTGGTAGAGTGTTATTTATTAATTATGTCTGGGTACCAACCCAGACATTTTGTTTCTCCAAGAATTCTTTTTTCTTTCCTTCTTTCTTTCTTTCTTTCTGTCTTTCTTTCTTTCTTTCTTCTTTACAACCAAATTTGTCGGGAGTTTTTCTCGGACACTATTATTCCGAAAGCCACCAAACTTGACATAATGACTGACCCACCAGTGAAATTAGGCACCTGACTTAAAATAGTAATGATGTTTAAAATTATGCAAATTATGGGCAATTAAAATTTTAAAAGCTTTATATCTTCAAAAATATTATATAGATACAAAGTTCTAACTTACACATATAGGTTTGAGACATCTGGCAAATCAAATAGCACGCAAACAAAAGTTGGGGAATTTTAATGTATGTTAAATTCAGTGAATTTCCCTACAATCCACATTTTGACTAGGGCTTCTGCTTTACTGCATGTTACAGGCCTCCATGGTGCTAGGCAACCATTTTGCATTCATGATACTTGAACCTGTCTCATAGGCAGCCTTCTAGCCATGCCTGCTAGGTGTATGGTTTGAAAGGTTTGGGTCTCATGGCAAATGGGATGTGGGGGGGGGGACTCCCAACAACTGTGTAATGAGGTTCTCAATAAAATACAGAAAATCTCTTTCTGTTCATGCAAGAAACATATCTGCTCCATGTTCACACTAATGCTGGACAGAGCTGTAAGTACACCATGACTGAGACTAACAAGTGTTGTAGCTGGTCTGTTTTCGCCTGAGGCTGGAAGTCTGCTGGGCTTATCAGTCCCAAGAGATCTGAGAGGCTGGACTGCTAGGCAGAACAAGCCCCAGTGTACCCTCTGTTAAAAATAGACTACATACAGAGCTGAGTTTGCTAGACCAATCAAAGTGTAGACTTACAGTCCTCGATGACTGTTTTCACAACTTAGTGTAATTTGAAAAAGTGTGTGGATTTGTGTCATCTCACTTGACACTTTCATGTCTTTGTTTTCTTGTAACCAGTGAGATGAAGCCTGTTCTTCATAGCCAATACTGAGTCAGTATAATGCATGTCTCAGTTCACAGGTACATGTACATGTAGTTCTGTGACAGCATCGGTTAAAATTTGTTTATCTAATAAAGGAACAAAGACAGTTTGGATTGCATGTATACACATCCTTCTGAATTATAATATGTGTACACTGTACATGCACATATACTCATCAATACTGCCCAGAAGGGCTGACCCTCTCAGGAGTGGGCACTTTTCTCTGGTCACGAAGGTGCCCACTGTAAAGCAGTTTCACACAGTGGTACCTGTAATTTAAAACCACCCCTAATGCCAGACAAACGTCGTCACATAGGACAAATGGTCTTTCATCTCAGATAAATTAGCAAAGAAATAAAAGGCCAATGTCTTTCTTTCTTTCTCTCACCCTCTTTCTTTCTTTCTTCCTTTCTTTCTTTCTTTCCGACCAAGTTGGTCCACAGTTTTTTTCAGGCACTATTTTTCCGCAAACCACCAAACCTGCCATGATGACTGACATAACCATCAAAATTGTGCATCTCATTTGGAACAGTCATTATGTTTAAAAATATGCAAATTTTAGAGGCAACAAAAATTTTAAAAGCGCCATATCTTCCAAACTATTGCAGATGGACTCAAAATTTCTATGTGCATATATACCTTTGTAACACTTGCCACTATAATGGACAGTATAGTTGTAGAATTTCAAATTATGCTAATAAGGGGCATTGAAAATTTTTAAAGTTGAATATCTCCAAAACTATTACACATAGAGATGCCATTCCAACTTCAATGTATTGGTTTGTGACAAAACCGCATCCAATGAACCATGAAACAAAGTTGTAGGATTTTAATTTATGCAAATTAGGTGAATATGCAAAATGTAAATCTTTAGTAGCTTCAAAACTATTATAGAGGTGTCGTTCCTACTTCAATTTATAGGTTTTGTGGCATAGCCCCATCCAATGAACCATAAACCAAAGTTCTTCTAGGCTTATAATACATGCAAATTAGGCAAATACACAAAATTGAAATGTTGAATAGCTTCAAAACTATTATAGATAGCAGTTTCATTCAAATTTCACCATACAAGTTTGGAACATAGCCACATCCCTCGAACCAAGAACCAAAGCTGAGCATTACAAAAAACAAGAAATTTAGATTATGTTGAGCAATGGCAAAGTGTAGCATTTCAAAGTGTTCTCATTTTGAAGGCACCCAAGCAAGTCTTCTTTTCTAGTTCCATATTATTTTTCACGGAACAAATATTTCTGGTTTAGCACGAAGGCCATACAATATATCATAATGCATGGCTGACGTCAAAATTTAGATCACCATAACAAAGAAATGAAATCTTGAGGTGCTCTACCGAACCTCACAGTAGAAGTATTTTAGCGAGCATCCAGATTTGTTTCATATCAGTCTAGCGATGGAATTGCCTTTTACGGGGGGCTCCAGCTGCCACTGAACCCAAGACCTAGTGTAAATGTCTTTAATTTGTCCCGTTAAATATATATATATATATATATATATATATATATATATATATATATATATATATATATATATACATATTTCAACCTGAGTATTAAGTTTTATGACCACTTGTAGTTTCACTTAAAATAGTCTTTATTTGTAGATGGTATTTAATTTAAACATATTTAATTAAACTAGATTGCCCTATAATACAATGAGACTAATATATGGGTTTTCCAGACGCGGAGAGACGCACGATATATATATAGAACACATAGGACAATACAAGGCTATGTTAACTATGCAGGTGAAGATATAATACAATAAGTTACAAAAAAATATCTGTATGACTGTACTTACATATCAGCACTATACAATTGATTCATATTCGACATCAAAAATATACACACGAAATATAGAGTAATGGGTCAGACAGACGAATGAATATGACTTGCTACTTTGTTCTGCAAATTAGGAAACAAAACGTCTAATAGTGACAACATAAGTTTCCACTGCATCAAAAATGAGGGTATTCATGGCATCATGTAATATAAGTCTTTACTACCAAACAGGAGGATTTCAGCTAGCCTTATATGCGCATTATCACGAAATAAATTGGGATGAACGTGAGCACCAAAAACGGGGGTGGCAGTGTCAAGTAAGATCTTTCTAAATCGGCAGTAGAATGGGCAGAACAGAAGAAAATGTATAGGATCTTCGCAGAGATGAGTGCAGAGGTAAGCTGGATCAGGCAATATGTTAACTTTATAGAGATCATAGTTCAGCTTAGAGAAACCAAGCCGCAATTGTGGGTGGTATAGGTTAGGAAGCTCATTTCCGTGTGAATAGAAGTGGGGAACAATATCTACTGCGAGCAAGGTTTGTTTTAGTTTCGATTTAAAGATTTGAAGAGAGATGGAGTCTCTGATGTTGAGCGGGAGATTGTTCCATTGCTTGATGGCATCAGGTACAAAGGAACTTTCCATGGGTTGAGTTCTGCATTTATTCCGTCGAATATTTCCAGGTTGACGTAAAACACGGACAGAGGGGGTACGGGGTACAAGGTCAGAAAGATAAGAGGGCGTTAGTTTGTGATACATTTTGTTAAAGAGAATGAGTTTAAAGTATATGCGTCTGTTTACCAAATCTGACCACCCAATTTCTTGTAATAGATTAACGTGTGATGTATGTCTTAGTGTTCCAGTACAAATTTTAGCGGCCTCAAATTGTATGGATACAAGGATGTGTGATAAGCCCTGACTACAGTTATTAAAGAGGACACCGCCATATTCTAGTATGGGTTGAACTGAAGATACATGGAGTCTAGCTAGAGTTTCACGTGAGAGTCTATATTTGAACCTACGGAGGAGATCAGACTCTGACTGGCTTTATTGGTGATACGAATAACGTGAGCACACCAAGACAGATTACTGCTCAAGGTAATACCAGGATGACTATGAGTATCTCCTTCAGGTATTGCTGATTCACCAAGAAAAAGCGGGGGATGTGTGGGTTTTTGCCGTTTAGCAGAGAATACAATAGAAAAAGATTTCAGGGCATTAAAGATTACACGCCACAACTTTCCCCAATTCCATATTAAAGAGAGATTTGTATTTAGGTGATGGGAAGACTGAGCCAGGGTGTAAACGAGTTCAAGCAGACAGGTGTCATCGGCGAAGAGTGTGACGTCACAGGTTAGGTTATCTACAAGGTCGTTCATAAAAACGAAAAATAACAGTGGGCCCAAAATGGATCCCTGGGGTACTCCGGTTTCAACATGTAACCAAGTAGATGTCTGCCCATCAATAACCACACGCTGAAAGCGGTTGGATAGATAGCTTTCCACCCACAATACAAGATTGTCCGAGATGCCTAGTTGCCTGAGTTTAAAAAGGAGGGCAGGGTGCCAGACCTTATCAAATACCTTGGACACGTCCAGGTCTTAATGCAAGGTGCCACCATACGTACAAATATTGTATAATGGTCTTGTTACCAGCAAAGACAAAATTGATGAATTCGTAAACAGCCAGTTTTCATAATTCTTCAGGACAACAATACGTGTGGTTCTTTCGCCTACTTGTCTCGGCAGAATTAAATTAGATATTATTGGATTATAGGAAACTAGTTGTGGTCATCATCAAAGGTAACATAGAAAGCCTACTTTCTGTGATCGCTTTGTGATTGGAGATATCTACTCCATATTTTTATTGTTTTTGCTGCAGTTGATTCCCAATTGAAAAATAAACAAATAACATTCCGTGTCTTCCGGTAACTTTAATACTATTAAAGAACACGCAGATAATTATTTCTCGATCTTAAAATGTTATTTTTACAATTTTTTTTCATTGTAATTAAATTTTCTTCGGTCGGTTAAGCAAAACAAGTTTCAAAGAAGAATCCATACGTTGCAAGTGCATAGATGTACATGCACGCCCCACTATATATATTGTTTGAACAACAAGGGCCATACCAAATAAGACTTCTGCGACCGCCTATGCTTGTGACGTCTGCGGAAGTTGTTTTGTCCAATAATTCATTCAAGCCTGGGTTTCGTAAATTTCGAAGGAAAATCGCCTAATGCTGTAAATATGTGCACACCAACTAATCAGAGGCAACATTTCATTCCCCGTCGAGATCCTAGCCATTGCTTTAAAATTGTTTCGTGTGCAAACCCAGAGTTTTGTATGCGAAATCCATGGTTTTGTGGCCAAACCCTTGGTTTTGTTCCTCAAATTACAAGTTTATATTCCAAGGTTTTGCGACGTCACAATACTCAGGGTTTTGTATCATTCAAAAACCAAGTGTTTTGCTGTTATTTAACAACTCACAAAACCCATGACTTCGTACTGAAACCCTGAGATTTGTCTAGGGTTGATGGAGGTTGTGACTTTGGTTCACAAAAGCCTGGGTTTTGGAACAAGCATGCAACTGTGCTTTTCGCTCAGTTATTTACTTTCTGATTAAAACCCCGTGTTTCGTAAGGAAACCTAGGGTTTAGTAGCGAAACCAAGGGTTTCATATACAAAACCCCAGGCTTCTTGTGCACGAAACCCTGGGTTTTGTTATTGGACAATAAAACATCCATAAATGTCAGCGGAAAAAGCCCCGCCCCCATCAGCTCTGACGTTGCAGGTCCAGACTGAGAATTTGGAACATTACAGTTCTAGGAGTGCGTGTCTGTTTGTGTTTCTGTTGCAGAATGACAGTGGCTTCAACCAATTTGTGTTCTGTTGTCCATGCTATACAAAGGCAAGTGGAGAAGTGAGTCTCTTTCGTTCTCCCTATATGCATTATAAGAATTGGGAAGGTAGACAGTTTATTAAAATTTACTTCAGTTTCCCAGTGACTCAGGGAATTGGTCGGGTCACTTTCATGCAATGTAGCTTATCCTAATAGAGATATTAAGTTTTGGGTACAAGAGGCCCTAATATAGGCTGGTGAGTCTGTCTGCCTATTGTTCTTTAGTAAAATATGTTGAAACCGGGGTATAAAGTGTAGTATCTAGAATAGGATAAAATTGTGACATGAGCAATTTTGTATTATATTAGCACAGCAGTGCAATAACTTCTGTGCTCTAATTTCAACACGGCACAGTTCTGTCTGAGAAAACTTTTGACACTCCGTCAGAAAGTTACCTAACTTGCAACAACGCGAGCCAGAGATAAATGCAAATTATGTATATTAAAGATTTTTTTTATTCTGTACTTGATATTGATACATGGCCTGTAAAACAATGCACAGTTCAACGTTTATTGTCATAGGCATGTGTGGTTGCGGTGTGGACAGCTTTGCACCTTCCAGACGCAGTTCATTCTTCAAACCGCCTATCCCTCATAGGAAAGAGACAGCCTTGGAACTTGCACAGCTGATTTATAAGAGCAGTCTGTCATAATGAACGGACTTTCAATGATGATTTGTTCATACTGTATATGATTTTGGTTTTTGATAATCTGTTATACACGAGAGAGTTTCCTTGTCTCTCTTGTCCTTTGTTAAGTATAGACCCATATCTTTTACATGGATTGCAAAGCAGGCCAAGCCTATATTAATCACTCTCCATGGCACAGATGGTGGCGTATACTTTCCACCAACCGTGCACTGTCCTTTGTTGAGGTTTTCTAAAAGATTCCAAAACAAAATTGCTGGGACTCAATCGGGATCCAATCCACGATATATACGCTAAACCCTTACCAGGCTTGTGGAAACTGTCGGCAAACGGTTCTTGAGAAAACTGCAAACATGTGCATTTACACCAGTGTTCCCTTTAACAACAATGTCCAACATACTCTCACTGATCCTGATGCATTGTTTGATTGGTTAAAATAATCAGAAAATGACAGCCGCACCACGCACTGAGAAAGTATACTAGAGACCAAGTGAAGCTAATTTCCCACCAAATTTACACAGACTCCAGACACCGGTTTACAGAAGAAAACTATGGAGAGCATACGGACGACGCCGGAAGATGGACCTTGCGATAATCTCAACTGACTGATAAATAAACCAAGCTCTAATAAAATGTAGAAAATAGAACTGTATGAACACTCCGAGTTCAGCTGACAAAGTGTTTAAATATACTTTATTAAGTTTCACCAGTTTACAGGAACCTGTTACTGTGCTTAAAATGAAAGAAGCCAACAAAGTTGGGGAAAACTTCATTCAAATGAACTGTTAATCTATACATGCGCATTGTTATTCTAACAATGGGCCTAAGGTCCCCCATTACCAAGATATAAGCCCATACATCAGTTGACTTTTTCACCAATGTATCAGTTTGACTTTTTCACCTTTTTTCGTTTTGTTTTTTCCCTAAAAATTAACAATATAAAATGAAACCGAACAAGTAGTTTCTTCTTTGTTGTAAATAGTAAGCATGGGCTAGGACCCACCATTAAGATATGAGCCAATATATAGATTTCCTTTATCTATAAAGTAATTATGCCGACATTTACATGTACCCTTATCGGTAATTCATATTTGAAAAATTCATTAAAAGTCTTCAACACCATGTAGTATACTAATTTAACGGAGACTGACGCAAGATCCATTCCCACGTTTGAAGAGAATCCCAGCATGTGGTTTGTGAGAAGTCAAAAATAGCCCCCCCCCCCCAAAAAAAAAAAAAGAAAAGAAAAAGAAAACACACAGCAATCCATCTATAAAACAAAATATGTAAATGAATAAACGTAGTAACCTGTTCAAGAGTTAAGGTCTAGGGGTTTCCAAAAATATCCCCATGCAACTTTGAGGCAATTACCCAAGCGGTTTCGAAGATTTTTCTTAAAGGTTTTTGCAAAAAAAAAATGATAAAGTACAAAACTACAAAAATATTCATGATTTTTTTAATCACTTGCCCTTGACATTTTGAACGACCTCAGTAGAGCCCCACCTAAAGTACATCCTCACCAAGTTTGGAGGGAATCTGGCTGTCGCTTTTTAAGAATAAGTCGAAAATGTGAATTACCATTGCAATCCTATGTAGTTATAAAGTAATCCAAATGAATGTACACATTAACTGACAAGAACCCGAATTGAAAAATTTGTCAAAATTCAGGGATCCAGAGCAACACCGCCAGTTGAAAAGTTTTTTACCATTCAACAAAATATTTTCACGAAAATCTCAGCATAACTTAATTGGTGGTTTGGAATACAAATAAAAACCAGAAAAGAAGATTTAATTCACAGCAAATCTGTTTGGGTGCCTTCAAAATGAGAACAGTTTGAAATGCTACACTTTGCCGTTGTTGAACATATTCTAAATTTTGTGTATCAGCCTAATTTGCATAAAATAATATGCTAGAACTTTGGTTTTGGGTTCATTTTATGTGGCCATGTCACAAATTTATCAACTGTAGTTTGAATGACACCACTATCTGTAAAAGTTTTGTAGCTATTCAAGATTTAAATTCCGTGTATATGCCTAATTTGCATAAATTCAAAGACTACAATTTTGGTTTATGGCTCGTTGGATGCGGCTGTATCACATACCTACAAATACAAGTTGGAATGGCACCTCCATGCATCATAATATTAAAGTTATTCAAGATTTAAATTTTGTGTATCATTTTATTTACATAAATTAAAATCGTACAATTTTGGATCACG
Organism: Hermodice carunculata; assembly: GCA_964020975.1. Taxonomy (NCBI): domain Eukaryota; kingdom Metazoa; phylum Annelida; class Polychaeta; order Eunicida; family Amphinomidae; genus Hermodice; species Hermodice carunculata. Next base: position 46,623,945 of record OZ026629.1, on the reverse strand, counting down.
TTTCATTGGATGAGGCTATGTCACAAACCCATAAATTGAAGTTGGAAAGGCGTGAATAATAGTTTTGAAGCTATTCAAGATGTTAATTTTGCATATTCACCTAATTTTCATAAATTAAAATCCTACAACTTTGGTTCATGGTGCATTGCATGCAGCTTTGCCACAATCCTACAAATTGAAGTTGGAATAGCATCTCTATGTGGAATAGTTTTGGACATATTAAACTTTTACATTTTTCAATGCCCTTAAAGCATACTTTGAAATTCTATAACTTCCATTGATATTTTATTATATTGGCAGCTGTCACAAACACATACATTCGCGTTGAAATTTTGTGTCTATCTGCAATGGTTTGGAAGATATGGAAATTTCAAAGTTAAATTGCCCTAATTTGCATAATTTTAAACACCATGACTATTCAAAACGGTATGAGCAATTTCACTGATAGGTCAGGCACCGTGGCGAGCTTGGTGGTTTGCAGAATAAGAGTGTCTCAGAAAAACTCCGGACAAATTTGGTCGTAAAGAAAGAAAGAAAGAAAGAAAGAAAGAAAGAAAGAAAGAAAGAAAGAAAGAAAGAAAGAAAGAAAGAAAGAAAGAAAGAAAGAAAGAAAGAAAGAAAGAAAGAAAGAAAGAAAGAAAGAAAGAAAGAAAGAAAGAAAGAAAGAAAGAAGCATTTATGAAGAAACTAAATACCTGGGTTCGCACCCAGACATCAATGGCAAAAAACACACACACAAAAAAATTAAAATATACCAGAATATTTCCACGGCACCTGGTAAACAAATTAAGGTCTGGGGTTACCCAGAAGCGTTTCCTATGCAATTTTAAGGCGATTGGCCCAACGGTTTCGGGTAAAAAAGAGTTCTTACGAGTTGACAATAAAAATAACAAAAAAAAAAAATCATTATGAAATAAAAAAAAAAATCACTGGAGTGTGATGATTTGGAAAACTTGATAGAGGCGCATATTACAAGCACAGTTGACTGACAAGTCAGTTGAGCTGCAAAAAAGTGCTACTCTATTTTAAAGCAGACTTCCTGTTGATGCGTTGGTGTGTCATATGTGGAACAGATGCAGACTCTGACCTCGCTGCGTGGTATTTCACTACTGAACTACATACCGTTTGTCACAATTGATTTCCATATACATGTCGGTGCCCATTGACTTTTTTCAATTGATATCCGCAGAGATGCTAACTGTCTCTCATCATGAGGGAAAATCCCTGATATTAGCTGAAAATTTGACCAATTTACGGTGTGTGTCCCTCATCAAAACTAAGTACTTGCTTTTTTATTCTTTGTTAATTATCTTGTGTTCCTAGTTGTCTTGACTACTGGTCCTTGAAATGACACTTCGAGTCTTGCATCCCTGATTCCGCGCAACAGACAGACATGTATTTCAGATTTAAATGATGGGGGGGGGAATCAAGACCTTCGTCCCTTTACCTGCCCCTTGCATAGTACAGTGAGAGAAAAGGCTCCAAAACATCACATGCACCTTGTACAGTGTAGTATAGTGAGAGAAGAGGTTCTAAAACATCACATGACAGAATTACCAGATGATCAGACACTGGCTTATTGCATGTGAAAGCTCAAAAGGTCTCAAAGCATACGATTACAGAGACCTGACCATTTCAAAAATTGTTCTTAAACAGAGAGCAAAGAGCCCAGAAATTTGAGATCTTGAAATTCAAAACAAACGCACCTTGGAGAAACAGTTTTTTTTTTAATCTTCATAATTAACGCTCGTAAGCAATTAGAGTTGAACATGGACTCTGACTTTATGTAACTGCGGTAAAATTGAGTTATTTCAAACACTCAAAAGTCCAGCAACATTGTCCATATCATCAATACTGGGAATCCGTCAGCTAAATTGGGCAAAGGGTCAGTTTGCAGGCAAGCTGTCACTGTGCCGAATCTTTTTTTGTTCCCAGCCTACACAGTATATTATATTTGATGCAAATGATTCCCTTGGTGACCCAGCACGCCTAACTTTCGATTGATAACATTCTCAGGTGGTTGGTAACTTAATAAACATGCGAGTTTTAAATCACCCTTTGACACACTTGTGCCCGCTAGTGAACACATAAATGTTGGGATACTGTAGTGACAGCCATGTGTCAACAATTGGTGCAGATTTTTGTCGGGTTTTGCTCCCTCCAAAATACTGTCAGTCAGTACTTACGAAGAACATACGATATTTTCACTTATCCTACTCACGCTATTAATTCCACGATTGGAGACTTACAATTTTTGCCTTACCTCAATAAGCATATGTGGGAAAAGGGAGAAAAAGCGACCTGGAACAGTAAAATTATCTCTTTCAATCCAGTGGTATAAATATATTGTTTTTCAGAAAGCACATAACTCGGAAATCCTATAAAAAAATATCTTGTAAGCATCAAATTCATAACAAGATCACAATGGCTTGGATTCTCTAGTATCCTTGATCTATTGATGCCCTGCGCTACTTATTTTATGGAAAAAATTGAAGCCTTCAAATTAAAATCTCATTCCTCTCATTTTCCTGTATATTATTTGTGTATCTCTTTTACGGGAAAATGGAGTGATTATGTACATGTAACTTACTTTTAAAGTCCGCCTCCGTCTTATTGTGTGGCCTACATGTGACTGTGGAGGCGGCTAATACAACATAGCCAGGGCCAATTACACATTCGGTAGTGCATACGTTTTCATAAATATTAAAGCTAAATTTGAAACACATCTTTCATACAATATGATATGAAGGTATCAAAACAGTACGATGACTCAATTTTGAAACATGTTTTAATTGGGAAGAGTTTACTTCAGTGTGCTAACTATGAATTATCTGATGGTGCTAAACAGAATAAATCTAGCAATCCAATATGTATCTGCTTAAGCAAATCTCTCTGTGTGCTTCCAAAACTTGCATAAATTTGAATGCTAACTCTTCTGTCTGTGGTTTATTAGATGCGCCTTCAGCAGACATTAGTGAATTAAATCGGGAATGGCAGCTCTTTGTAAAAAGCTTTGAACAGGTTCAACACTTTTGAAGATATCCAACATTTAAACTTTTCAAGTGTCCCTAATTAGCATAAATACAACTTTTGTTTGTGGTGTATTTGATGCGCAAACAGCACAAACTACAAATAGAAGTTGGAATGGCATCTTTACCTATGATAGTTTTGAAGATATTAAACATTTAAACTTTTCAAGTGCACCTAATTAACTTTTGTTTGCGGTTTATTGGATGGGCCGACAGCACAAACCTATAAATAGATGTTAGAATGGCATCTCTACCTATCTAGTTTTGAAGATATTCGAGATTTAAAATTTCAAATACCCCTAATTTGCATACAGAAGAACAATCGGAGGAAGAAAGAATGAAACCCAACAAAAAACAGAATTTCTCTGTTGGCACACAGACATAATGAAGAGACTGCAAATGCATGTATCTAAGGAAATAATACCCATCACTTGTTGAACCGTAAACCAAAGTTGTAGGCTTTTAATTTATGCAAATGCACAAAATTAACAACTTGAATAACTTCAAAACTATTATAGATAGCGTCATTCAAACAACAGTTTATACGTTTGTGACATGGCCACATCCAATGAACCAAGAACCAAATTGGTAGCTTTTTTGCGGGGCATCAGTACCACTTTCACATTCATTAGAATGTTAGAGTGGTAGCTTGGGCCACATGAATGCAAATTTAAGAGACTGAAATACTTGTAAAGCTCCACAATGTATATTATTGTATGTTGTGTGATGGAGACTATTACCATGCAAGGGGGAAAGGGGGTCACAGTGTGTTGAATATAAAATTATTTGTTTTATTGGCACAAAATAATTTAGACTATAATCATTAATCATACATGATATCAAGTTAGATTAATATGTTAAAGTATTTTATGGAACAATCATCACCCAATACTTTTTATGTAAAAAAGCTCATAATCACCATGCAAACCCTGAAAAGGGAAATGCATGTTTGGGTTCAGTGTGGCTACAAACAGTTCTGCCCACTGCTGATTGGCTGGAGATCAGGTTTTAGACAGGGTCCACTGAATATTCAAGCATGCTTCTCAGTCAACTGAGGCTGGTGGAATGGAGTGGTGCAGAGGTAGACAATCCCCATAGGGTCAGTGCTTCAGCACTGGACATGCATGTTTGCACAGCTGGGAGAGGGGGGAGGGGAGGAAGGAGAGGCTTAAAATGGTCACAGCAGCATTTTCCTGCTTCCCTAACTGTCAGGCCATTTTTGTATACATGTGGCTGGTGGCCAAGGGTCCCTGTCCAGTTGTCAAGGGACCTGGGTCTGCTAAACAGGCAACAACATCACCTTGAACATGGACCTGGTAGTAGTAGTTGTTGTTGAAGTAGTAGTAGTAGTAGTAGTAGTAGTAGTAGTAGTAGTAGTAGTAGTAGTAGTAGTAGTAGTAGTAGTAGTAGTAGTAGTAGTAGTAGTAGTAGTAGTTTATTGACATAATTTGTCCAACATATACTGCCGGTAAAAATAAAGATGTCACTGCTCAATGTTGAACACAGGGGCAGTGCGTTATTTGATTGACCAGGAATATAATATAAAAGTGGTAGGAATATCATAAGATCCTAGTTACAGTGTACATTTTAACACTATAAGATATGAGAAAGTCACAATGGATCTTTTTCTCCAAAATAGTGAATTGAGTGAAATACTTTAAATTAAAAAACTGAATTTTTTTACAGATGAAAATAAGGCAATTTACAGTATATACATGTAAAAAAGATGGCCTGTCTCTCGGGCCTTGTCTTTTTAATTTATGCAAATTAGGCTAATACACTAAATTCAGATTATGTTGAACAATAGCAAAGTGTAGCTTTTCAAACTGTTCCCATTTTGAAGGCACCCAGATTTGCTGTGAAGCAAATATTTTCTAGTTTCAAATGGATTTTTTTTTCATTATCAAAAGTGCACACTACTGTTTACCACTTCTTACAAATATGTGGCTTACATGCTTGTCACAGGGAAAATGATGAAAACGGTGATCTATTCCGTTGTAAGAAGTATACACTTTCCATTTTTCAAAATTCAAAAACCCATCGCCTTGATGCACACCCCTAAAGAACAGAGAAAACGTGTCAAACAACAGTTGTCTCCATTGTAACGCTGGAGCAGTGCAGTGGACAGTCTAAAGATCAGATCAAGAGACGGGTATATGAGCACCCATAAACATATAAGCCCACCAAAACCCCTGGTCGATTGTAGTGCGGGATTGAGCAAGCACTCTCTGCTGTCATTGGCAGGATGCTGCTGAAGCACTTCAAGGTGAGTCATTGTGTCTATACATTTTAACTTGGGATCTCAACCATCATGAGTGGAAGTGAATTTCTTCCCACTTTGAGTATGCTATGCCTCAAACAGGGGTGGTATTGTGCGAATTCTTAGATTTGCAACGTTCGAACTGAGTCAATGTTTGCAGTTGAAGATCAATATGACCTTTGGGTCGGTTGGATACTTCCTATCCCGATACCAAGTAAACGTTGGTCAAACTTTAGTCCAATATATGCTGCCACGTGTTGCCTCCAAAAGTATTTTACTCATCGGCCTAACGTTGACCTAAAGCATAGCACCCACACATAAACTCTTAGCCTACGTTGGATCAATATGATATTCCATTTTAATCAATTGTTATTGGTACAATGTAGGCCCAGCTTTATTGGATGGCCGAATGTATTCTCAAGGGTGATGCATTCCAATATTTGACAGATTTATTGTCAACTTCCGTCAGGCAACGAAACAGGTTCATGTTAGATCTGGATACAATTTGTCTATAATTCAGGAATGAACTAATTTATTGAATGCATCTTTTTTTTTTTCCTTTAGTTGGTCGTCTCTGGAACGATTTGCCACCTGCCACTCATAATGCCGAGTTGCTAGACCAATTCAAAATCAAATTAAATCAAAAGAAGCCTTAAGATAGTCCACTATTATACATTGGGTGCAGAAAAGTAGCGGTTTTACATGCCCGTTTACAAAAAATGTACTTTTCAACAAAACGAAAATATTTTTTACGTTGTACAATGGTACATAAAAGCCACAGGCAGGCCTGGAGCTGTTAGATGATTTTACAAATATTCTTAATTATTATGGGTGGTGAAGTAGTGCTTGTTCATGATGGCATACCCCATTAATTTTGCCTGTCTGTCTTGTCTTGTCTACAAGGAAAGAAAAGTTTGCTACAGATTTTCAGCTAGACAGCACTGGTTCTTATTATGTAGCATTGGCGTTCTATCTGTCTGCGTGCAGTGCTGTTCACTCTGATAGTGGCGTTTTATTGCTGTACATTGTCTCCACTTTTCTTTCTCTTTGTTTTGCGAAAGGGATTCATATAGGCTCCGCCCTCTGTTATTAATGTGGGATGCTTGGTTGTTTTTATTTTAGATCACTGTACTCCTTGAGTGTGTACCAGATCACAGAGTTAGCCTGTTTTGTTGGGGTGACCCTCGGGCAGCTTGTAAACAAAGTATTGACCTACATTCATATGACTCATTTTATGGTACTGTCTGTACACATTTCTGAGGTGATCTGGAAAGATCAGAGACAAATCTCACTCAATGCACTGGGATGTGTGACTGATTGGAAAACTCTGGAACAAATTGGAGATTTCTCTGTCCATATGTGTGTGTGTGTGTGTGTGTGTGTGTGTGTGTGTGTGTGTGTGTGTGTGTATGTGTGTGTGTGTGTGTGTGTGCGCGCGCGCAAAGCAGATATTTTCCTGACTGGAGAGAGAATTCTGAAGATCTGACAGAAGTTGTGTCACGTCAAGCCAGTGGGACTGTGAGCCATTGTTATTGCCAATGAGACAGATACCCATTTTACATTGTACCTGTGGAGTGTGGACAGTGTCTTTGAGTGGACTGGTATACTTGTTGTTAATTGTACCACATTGGAACTAAACTGCACTTCTGTATAGGATTGGATCAGCACCACACCTTTCAGTACCACATTGGAACCAAACCGTACCTGTGTGGAATTTGTACCAGATCATTTGGCAGCTGTCATAGGACTGTGGTACAGTACATTTGGATAATTTCAGCAGGAATTAGGATTAACCTATGACCTTTTGACTATTGATAAACCAGCGGAGATAAGTTTACATACTTTGTACTGATTTTGATTGTTAATATATTTTTCTTGTTAAAGTTATATCATTGTTGTCCTTCTTTGTTGAGATCTGCTAATATTCAGAAGGTGGGCATCGTAAAACCCTCTTTCCCAATCGTTTTTCTGAAATAAACTTGTTTAAACCAAATGTATTCGTCCAAAGTTGGTCCACTGAGAACAGTAGCATTGGCAATTATGCAGATCTATGTATACGTAGGGCCAACTAAAATTACCAACAACGGCCCAACGTTTCCATGCTTATTTGAGTATTATGAATTTATTTTTGTCCTTTTGATTAATCATACTTAGACTTTTACTACAAAATATAAGTTTGATTTGATAATATATTTCAGCTGTAAATTTTATTTCAGGGCAAGGAATCTATTCATTTTAGCCCGGTATTGGTTCCAATTTCGTTCCTAATGTATAAACGTTTAGCCTTTAAAGTATGATATGCTAACAGATTGCTTCGGTCAAAGGGTCGATGACTCAGGAGCCTGCCGAGCAGGCAATTAAACGTTTTGTTCGTAAGGGACGCAGGGCAACTGTTTTATTTACAAAGAAATTTGATGACAATTGGAATCTGAAATGAAAAGCATGACAGGGATTACATCATTTGACATAAAGACCACAGGTGTTCTGCCAACGATGTATTTCTTTGCATTGTGAATATTTTGAAATACTTCACTGACATACACCAACATACATGGTATGGTCACATGAATAGTTGTTTTCTTGTGTCGAACAAGAATGGCTACATATGGAAGGTCTCAGCATAATCGGAGCTTCGGAAATAGAATCACCACCACATCATCATGACCTTGATATAAACCCTCTCCACTTGTGACGAGCGGAAAGTATTGTTCTGAGGTTAACCACACAACAGCTCTGTAATCTCTGCAAGAACTTTTTGGTCCATTATATTTCAGCATTTCTGTGGAATAAAAAATAATAGAATTTTGAACTTAATTGAATGTTGTTCAGAGTTTATTACTTTATCAGGGAGTAACGAACATTTTTGCTCTGTCACATATTTTACCTCCACATGGATATAAATCTGAGTGCGAAATCTTGATTTTAAATTAAAAGGTTTTAAAATCCGAAATTGGCGTACGAAACGAATAAAGAAACTTACAAATTCCACAAGAGGTGAAGCTTTCAAGTTATAAAAAGTGAATATTGGGGTAGGCGTCTTATAAAAAATGTACGAAGGGAAAGGGGTATACATATTGAATTTGAAGCGACAAAAACATATAAAGCCAGAAATGCCAACTGTCCCTCATCATCAGGGACAATCACTGAAATAAGCTGAAAATTTGACCAATTTACGGCGTGTGTCCCTCATCAAAGTTGAGCATTTGTTGCTATATTCTTTGTTAATTATTTTGTTGTCCCTGGTGGTCTTGACTACTTGTCACTGAAATGACAGTTTAAATGTTGGCATCCATGTAAATTGCAATCAGCTCGGGAACAGCCTCGCTGTCTCTCTGCATTAACATCGTGATCTGGTATGTCACATATTCACACATGACGAATGTAAGGTTGCATTATAAGATAGGTATCCCTGTAATGACTGCGCAAGTGAACTTAAGTACTGTTAGCAGATCTGGTTATAAGAGTTGAAGTCAAAGAAACATTTAAATCTTATAAAAAGTAAAGTCAAGAAATATTTTATAAAAAGTGAAGTGGAAAACAATCATAATTTTCAGGACCCATGTGGACGCCGGTGCGCTGATGCTGGGCATGTTTACCTTTTACCTTTAACCGTAATATAACCACTTCAAAAACCAAACAGTGTTCCATCTCCACTCCCACTCCCACCACCACCGTCACCTCACTCCTAAATTTGAATAAATAAAATGAAAAACAGCTTTAGTTGGAAGCTGTGTCATTTGTACCATCATGGGGACCGTACCCCTTTCATAAGCTAAAGTTTACGGAACGGCGGACAGACAGTGTGACGGCCGGATTTCATTTTTATAATGAGATAACCAGTGAATTTTCTGAATCATTTTATAGTTCTAATTAATCTTTGTCAATTCATATGAATCACACATGGTGTTTTTGAGCCACAATTGAGGACTGGCAATATCAGTTAACCCCTCTGGCCCCTGCAGCCCGACTGTTACGATGCTGGGATTCAGACTTATACTGGGAACAATGTTGGTGACGCTACGTTGTCTTCTCTATTCAACGTCTGTGAACGCCACATAGAATCATGTACAAAAGCAAGACAAAATAATCTTGAGACACATTTGTGTGGCTGTAGCATCAAAGATGACCCACATTGAATCCAATTATCATGACTCACGAATCCATACATACGACCTCTGGGTTTGGGAGTACTTGTGCAAATTATAATGGCGATCTGTTCATATGCAGAAACCAATCAATGTTAATTTACCATATTATCTCCCTGCACAAACCACACAATCGCAGTTTTAACAAGAATTGTTAACACGTGGGACTAGATAGCAAGAATGAGAATGTTCCTTCAGGTGCCAATTTGAAAAGATCTAACACTCCGGGTCTTAGATCACTGTGCGTTCTGTATTGTCCAGCAACCGTTTGTCGGCATAATCTCAGCACGCTTCCAATTCCATGTGTCTTGCCTGTGAAGAGTTAGCCAATGCAGTCTCAGAGGAAAACTAATTTTGCAGCCAGTTGACTCATGCCTTCCGAGCAGCACACTGGCTTGATACAGGGAGAAGCTGATAGTGATACGAAGAAAAACACTCTCGCCCGGGATACTGGCTGTCTTGGCCAGGGTGTCCAGACAGAAGGATCGCCTATGCCAAGTGTGACCGAGTGATTACCCGCTTGCTAATGGTATGCACACGCCTCCTGCTGGAGCTGAACCTTTATTGATACTCAGAGCGTGACTGACATATTTCGGTGGTTGTATGGTCTTGTTCGCCGCGTTTCACCCTGGCTCTTTCACACAACCTGCCGGGCAACACTGTGGAGCAACCGTTTGACCCAAAAGACGGCGGTAAGTTGCTGCCATGACTCTGGTAATGACACTGGTATTTAATATACTGGGGGCATTCATGTCAGTGCTGAACGAGGTGTTAATAGAATCTGATTCGAATTTCCATCAAAGTGTGCTGCATTGGACAGTGCTAAATTGCCTCATGAAGATGAAGCCTATAAATAACTGTAAATAACCGTTTTCGGACAGGCATTCCTATCGCTAACTTCATCGCATGTAACACACTATTTCGGGCCGTAGGTCTGATTTTAATCTTATCCCAAATGGAGGCTTGATTATGTTCCCCAGGGCGGTATGCATGGCCGAGATAGAATATTTTGCTGTGATATGTTTTCATACCAATGCCACGTTGCCTGTATATGCTAGTACGGGCTCTGTGCCAGAGTACTAAGTAATTGACGGGGTTACTGTGGTATGAATGCCAGCTAAATTCGCTTTACATTCAGTGGACATCCCTTTGTTACTGCTTTTTGTCCTGTTGTCTGTAACCCATTCGCAGTGTTCATATGATCTATCTCCAAGGACCTTGCAGCAACATTGCACCTGTACTCTCTTCTATCAAGGAGGCTACACGTGTAGCCTCTTTGCTTCTATCAATTGGACAAGCTCTCGCTGATTGAACAAACGGAGAAAGGGCGCAGGTAACATTTATTGCACTATGGAAGTGATGCCTACTGTTCAACATTCACGATTTTGATCCTACACTGAGACGCCGTTGTGTCTTGTGAGTCACGTGTACCCATGACCCATTAATATCGTTTAAAAAAACACAAGGTAAATGCTGTATAAATATATAAATCACTGTACAGACAAATCTTGTTTTACCCGAGCTGTAATGTCAATGGCAAAGACTGTGGATGCAATGACTCAGTGGTCACGTCTCTCCCATAGAAAGATTAGCGTATGACTTTTTAACAAGCGGTATCTGCACTTCCGTATACCGTATCACCATTGGAATACAAAAGTGCAGAGCGCAAATTGTTTTGTAGATACTCAACATATATTATTGTGTCCATGTACAATTTCTGTTGGCTCCCGATGACTTGGTAATGAAGGTGGTGCACAGAAGTAATTTATATTTATATTCATACAAGGGTAGCCTTTTTAATTTTACAATGTATGTTGTTTTACTGCACTGTATGTACGATTGAATTAATGTCAGTGAAGCTTGTATGCACATCTGCACTGCACCTTGACTCCGTAACCATGACCGGGGTTTTTAATTTTCAGCTATGTCGGAGTTGTTCGATTATCATTCTTGTTTTACCTCCTTAGCAGACCTTCTCTTGTTCCCCGCCGGGGGCCAACAGTCTGTCGCCCGCCAGAAAGTCTGTTTAGCAGACAAGTTCTTGTTCTGTGTGGTGAGAAATGGACCTGTTAAGGTTATATTTGAAAGACGAGGTCTCAAGAGATTCAAGGGTGTGCGAGAAATAGCAGAAAACATAATTATATGGCAGTAACTTTGGACTAGTTCAGTGAGAAAAGCTGCCCAGAAAAAAAAACGAAGGAATGCAATCCGATACGGAATGCCGTTGGTGGCAGCGGAAGTACTTGTACGGAGCGTTCAAAGCTGCATACTAGTACCTACCCTTATGGACATTAGGGCCTAAACATTGCTGGTATCCGCCAGCTCGATCCTCTTCTGTATAGACCAATTTTATATATATATATATATATATATATATATATATATATATATATATATATATATATATATATATATATTATATATATATATATATATATATATATATATATATATATATATATATATATATATATATATATATATATATATATATATATATATATATATATATGGGAGAGATATGATCACATAGTAAATGTAGCCTGTATATTTTATGCCAGAGCTGGTGAAAATCATTGGAGAATGTTTTGCTTCAACACGTTCTGCATAAGGCCACTGAAATAGAGACCCTACTTCACTTGCACTTCCCTGTATCGAAGCCCCAAGAGAAAGGTTTGGTGCACAAAGAGACAAAAATAACAAGACCAATGGTATGTGCAAATAGGTGAACTTCAGTGCACCTGCACATGATGCATACTAATATTACTCTTTGAATCAGACTGCTTTGTGAGTCATTTATTCTAAGTCGTTTTACCTCGATACAGAGGGTACCTGTATGAGACTTAGTGCCATGTGGCTTAATGTCCCAGTTTCCTTTAACTGTCTCTTTACAAAATCTGCTGGTTTATGCCCTACGTGTGGAGTTCAGTTGTAAATGAATAGACCCTTATGTGTGTGCACAAACTTTGAGTTAAGAAGGTCAATATAACGGAGTTACAAGCTAAGCCGATGTCTGCATACCAAAACCATTTGGTCTATAATTACAAACCTGAAGTGGCTCAGCTGCTCTGACAAGACAGCATAACATAAGGTCGCCCGTAAAAGAATTGTGTTTGCTTTTATTCTTTATGTAAAAGGTTTATCACAAACTGACTTGCAAAGCAATGTATGATTAACTTGGTGAACACTGTTCACGGATCGAGCTTGTAGAATTCAGTATAGAGGTAATGCTGAAGGTAGATATATTAGCATCAATAGTACGGTATGTCCTCTAGGGAAATGTTCAAGTTATACAAGACTGTTAGGTGAGTGAATTGGTTTGCCTTGGGTCAAGCGGTCATTTCTGGCATCTAGGTTCCCAAAAAGATTCTTATCCAGAGAAAAAAATGCGAAACTTGCATATTAAACTGCCATCTTGGTGAACAGGGGTACCACTTTTTTTTCTACTGGAGAATTGATGGCAATAGATAATAAGAAAAAGCATGACGGATGATTTTGCGTAGTGCACTTGTTTAACCCTTCACCGAGCCACCGAGGTTGTTGCTATAAATGAATCCTCACATGTGTTAGCTGTATTGACTTCTACCAACCATATGATATGGTTTTAGTGCGAGTCTGCTGGTTGATCATGAAAGTGTTGGGGCCAAAAATGACATGTGGCGAACTTACGCACTGTAAATATATACAGATTACATGCTTAGCTAGTGACAACCGGAATACAAAGAGTCAAGGGTCAAATTGGGTCAAAACCCTTGGCGGGATGTTCCGTCATGAGTTTCAGTAAACATTTTCTCCATAGATGTTGGCAAGTAAACTTCATCATATTCGCGGAAATGACCGTTGGCAGGTAACTTTTATTTCTAGCACCGGAAGATAAAAGAAAGGAAAATACCACAGACGCGGGTATCGTCAGAATCATCCTTTAGAACGGGAACGAGCACTGGTGCCAACTGATAGGTAAATCAACACTGGAAAGATTTATGAGCTTCAGAAATGGTCCCGTTTTTTATGTGAATTGTTCCGGAAGCTCTTTCAGCATACTAGTATAGTAACCCGTCAACTAGCATAAAAGAGAAGAGCGCTTCTGTTCTTTCAGTCATGACCTATCAACTACCATGGTGAAGTGTGCTTCTTCATTTTCTGCTTTATCTCTAATAAATCTGAAAGATATTGTTTTCCATCAAAATGTTCACTATACCTTATTTTGATACGGTAATATGTTAAAACAATATCGATGAAAGACGGTTCCAGATACCCGATACCATTCCCTTTAAATGGGACTGTCTGATTTTTCGGGGGGGGGGGGGGTTCTTTCTTTCTGCTTGCCTTTCCTGTGTCAATTTTTTCTCTCAGGATATTTTTGTTTTGTTTTGTGTTGGTTTAAACATACTTTATTTCGAAAAACAATTGGTCAACAGGAACATTACCTACACGGAGACCTCTTGTACAAGCAGTGACGATACAGACATGGAAGTGTTGAATTGTTTTGTGTTATGTTTTATTCTGTTGTTTATTGTTTATAAATATATAAAACTAAGATTCATTGTAGTTGTTCCGAATGACAGCATTACATATTTGTAAAATACACAGGCACGCATCTTTGCATTTGCTTGTTTAAAAAGTAAAAATAAAAAGAACATAATCATATATAATCAGTGTTATAGCGTTCCAGTCTGGTTGCGTATTTAGAAGAGGGAGAGGGCAGATTTTCACCCATTGGGCTCCTGAATCCAGTTTACAGAAAGACTGACGTATTTAAAAGATTACATGCATATTTTCTGATGCAACCTAAAGTGAGAAGGCAGGAGGAGGAAGAGAGTATTTATATCTGGGTGCAAACCCAGACATTTTGTTTTTCCAAGAATTCTTTTTTCTTTCCTTCCTTCTTTCTTTCTTTCTTCCTTTCTTTCTTTGCGACCAGATTTGTTGGGTGTTTTTCTCGGACACTATTATCCCGACAATCACCAAACTTGCCATGGTGACTCACCTACCGGTGAAATTAAGCACATGGGTTTCAAAAGTCATGATGTTTAAAATTAATCAAATTCGGGGCAATTAAAATTTTAACAGCTCCATATCTTCCAAACTATTGCAGATAGGCACAAAGGTCAGCTGGCCTGTTTTGCCTGAGGCAATGTCAGTCCGCTGAGCTTATCAGTCCCAAGGGAACACAGGCTCCAGACTTCTAGGCAGAACAAGCCTGAGTGTACCCTCTGTTAAAAATAGACTACATAGAGAGCTGAGTTGGCCCGACCAAGGAGGGTAGGATTTGTGTCATCTCAGTGGACACTTTCATGTCTCTGTTTTCTTGTAACCAGTGAGATGAAGCCTGTTCTTAATAGCCAATACTGAGACAACATAATGTTTGTCTTGGTTCATAGGTACATGTAAATGTTTCTCGACAGCTTCTGTTAAAATTTGTTTATGTACTAAAGGAAGAAAGACAGTTGTGTATTGCATTGTATACACATGCCCTTGAATTATAATCTGTATACACTGTACATATATATGTGCATGTATGAATAATGTACGTACACATACTCATCCATACTCCCCAGAAGGACTGACCCCCTCAGGAGTGGGCACTTTTCTCTGGTCCCAAGGGTGCTCACTGCAGAGAGGTTTCACTGTTATAGTAAACACTGGAATTTTCTTTCGCTTTCTTTCTTTCTTTCTTTCTTTCTTTCTTTCCTTCTTTCCTTCTTCTTTCTTTCTAACTAGGTAAATTTGTCCGACATTTCATTTGAAAACTTGTACATGTAGAAACTCCAAACCTGGCACAATTTTATTTCCAGGCATGAAGCCTTGAGTTTTTATAAAGTTTTCTACGTGTGACAGTTTTCGCCAGAAACGTTTCTCCCCCGCTTTTCTTTCTTTCTTTCTTTTTCTTCTCCTCTCTCTCTCTCTCTCTCTCTCTCTCTCTCTCTCTCTCTCTCTCTCTCTCTCTCTCTCTCTCTCTGTTTCTTTTCTTTCTTCTTCATGACCAAGTTGGTCTGGAGATTTTCTTAAGCACTATTTTACTACCAAACTTGCTATGGTGACTAACCGAACCTGTGTAATTGTGCATCTCATTTGTAATAGTCATGATGTTTAAAAGTATGCAACTTTAGGGTCAATTAAAACTTTTAAAAGCTCCGTATCAAAATTTCAATGTGCATATATAGGTTTGTGATACATGCCAATATAATAGACAGTATAAGTTAAGTAGAATTTCAAATTATGCTAATAAGGGGCTTTCAAAACTTTCAAAGTTGAATATCTCCAAAACTATCATACATAAACATGCCATTTCAACTTCCGTATGTAGGTTTATTGCAAAGCCGCATCCAATGAACCATGAGCCAAAGTTGTAGGATTTTTATTTATGCAAATGAGGTAAACATGCAAAATGTAAATCTTGAATAGCTTCAAAACTGTTATAGATAGAGGTGTCATTCCAACTTCAATTTATGGGTTTGTGGCAAAGCCCTATCCAGTGAACCATAAACCAAAGTTGTAGGTTTTCAATTTAAGCAAATTAGGCAAATACACAAAATTAAAACGTTGAATAGCTTCTAAACTTTAATAGATACTAGTTTCATTCAAACTTCCTTTTATAAGTTTGTGACATGGCCACATCCAATGAACCAAGAACCAAAGTTGTACCATTTTACTTTATAAAAGTTAGGCTAATACACGAAATTTATATTATGTTGAACAATATGGCAAAGTGTAACATTTCAAACTATTCTCATTTTGAAGGCATCCAGACAGATTTGCTGTGAAGCAAATCTTCTTTTCTAGTTTGATTTGCATTTCTACAAACACAGTGCAATCACTTTGGTATTAGGTTCCGGAATGTGTCGACTTTACATTCTCTGCATGTAGATCCAACAAGAGTTGCCCCAACTAAAAGTATATGTGGATCACAGGCATGCTATGAATCATTGACTGTGCGGCCTGTTGGACAACAGTCAGTACACATCATGCTGTGGGATTCTTTGCCGTTTGCGTGGTGGCATGAATCAGAAATAATAAACTGGTTGCTTCTAGTATGAGCAGGCCAGTCTGTTGTTGTTGCTATCTCCACTATAAATAGAAGGGATCATCATCATCATCATTACTTGTATAGTCTAAATTTGCATGTAGTATTACCGTGAAGCTTGTATGTGAAAACATACCATGCAAGCCTTTTGCTAATATTGCCTGTGGGCCAACAGGGCCGTTCTTTTTTACTATCAATTTTCTTTCTTTCTTGCCGTCTTTCATTTTCTTCCTTCCGTTGTTTCTTTCTTTCTCTCTTTCTTTCTTTTTTATTTTGGTCCGGCATTTCATTTGAAGACTATTATACGCAGACACTCCAAACATGTATAATTATACATCCATTCATGAAGTCTGGCTTTTTATTAAGAGGTGACAGTTTTAGAAATTGAGCAAACTAGGGCCATTTGAATATTTAAACCTTGAATATCATCAAAGTTATTATGGTTAGAGGTACTTACCATTTTAACTTCAGTTCATAGGTTTGTATTTTATGTATCCAGTGTACGCTAACAAAAGTCGTAGAATTTGGATTTTTCCTGTCAGGGGGACTTGAAAATTTTAACGTTTAATGTCTGTCTTAAAAACCATTATGCGTTGATGTGCCATTCGCACTTCACATCCTAGGCTTGCCACCATCATTTTGTCCAGAGCTAAGCGTTCAGATGAATTTTGATCAGGGCTCATCTGGATAAATGCCATCCACTGACCACAGGACGAACCACCCCAAAACCGACACAGCAGACAGATAAATTGTCGTTTTGCTGTCCATTGGTAAATTCAGTAAATTCTATGACCAAGCCAAGTCTAGGATGCCGCTAAAGCTAGAATCTCGAAACAGTCTGTAGCCCTATCAGTGAAGTAGAAATAATGCAAATTAGGAGCAACAATGGCAGAGGTGTACATATTTGTGACAGACCAAATCTACCACACGCCACAATCTCAGCAGTCAGCCGTCAATAACATGTAGATGTACATCACTAGGATTTATTGTTTACCCTGACGTCAGACATAACAGCCCTGAACAAATTAAAACAAATGTGTCTATACTTTTTTTAACACTTTTATCCTGCCATATGGTAACCTTTTTGTCATCAGCTCGTGTCCACTGTACCAGCAGTGATCCATAAAGGATTCGAAGTAACAACTTGAAAAGAAGATTTGCTTCAAAGCAAATCTGTCTGTGTGCCTTCAAAAGCGGTAAATATTAAATGCTACAACCTATGTTCATTCTTCATTGGATATGCTTATGGCAATACCAACAATTTGAGCCCGACATGACTGAAACTGGATGAAAATTGACCAAGTTATGGCTAGATGAAAATGCCAAACGCCCAAAGGACCTTAACCTTTTAACTTTAGAGGTCACATGTGAATTACAGTGTACAGTCTTACAATATCTACAATTTAAGTCTAACAGGAACCAAAATCAGATGAAAACTAGAAAAGAAGATTTGCTTCAAAGCAAATCTGTCTGTGTGCCTTCAAAAGTTGTAAATAGTAAATGCTACAACTTTTATCCTTTGGTACTTCACATTACATTAAGCTTATGCCTGGATGCAAATTTCAAAGTCCTAATGACCTTGATCTTTGACCTTTACAGGTCACATGTAAATTGTATAGTGTTACAATACCCACAATTTAAGCCCAACATGAACCAAATCGGATGAAAATTGACCAAGATATGGCAAAATTAAACTTTCAAAAGGCCAAATAACCTTGACTTTTGCCCTTTTGAGGTTACATGTTCATATAAAAATGTATAGTGTTGCAATACCTTCAATTTGAGTCCAACATGATTAGAATTGGATGGAAATTGGCCAAGTTATGACTTGATGAAACTTTCAAAGGTCCAAATGACTTTACCCTTTGAACTTTAGAGGTCACATGTAGGTATAAAAAATTAGCAGTGTTACAATAGCTACAGTTTGAGCCCAACATGATCAAAATTGGATAAAAATTGACGAAGTTATGGCTAGAAGAATGGCACCATCGAAAGTGGCCTTTGACCTTGATATGACCTTTGACCTTGAAATGACCTCTACCTGAAGTGAACCTTGACCTCAAAAATGACATTTTGGCCTAAAATTAACCTTTGACCTTGACATGACCTTGGCATTTGAGATGACCTTTACCTTGCTATGATCGAACTCCTATACACTCAGAACCACATCTAGTATATAAGATATTGAAGATTTAAAACTTTAATTACCCCTCATTTGCATAATTTTGAAAAGCATGACCTCTCGTTATAAAAAGGCGAAACTTCATCTATAGAAGTATAATTATGCCAAGTTTGGAGTTTCTACATGTGATACTTTTCAAATGAAATGTCGGACAAATTTGCCTGTAAAGGCACAGAGAGAGAGAGAGAGAGAGAGAGAGAGAGAGAGAGAGAGAGACAGACAGAGAAAGAAAGAAAGAAAGAAAGAAAGAAAGAAAGAAAGAAAGAAAGAAAGAAAGAAAGAAAGAAAGAAAGAAAGAAAGAAAGAAAGAAAAAGAAAGAAAAGAAAGAAAGAAAAACAATATGTCTGAGTTGGCACACCGACATAATTGACCACGTTCTGGCTAGATGAAAATTTCAAAGGGCCAAATAACCTTGACCTTTGACTTAAGAGGTCACATGCTAATTTATTAAAAAAATATGCAGTGTTGCAATGGCTACAATTTGAGTTCAACATGATGAAAATTGGATGAAAATTCACTAAGTTATGGTTAGATAAAACTTTGAAAGATCAAATGACTTTGACCGTAAGGGGTTACGTGTTATTACAAAAATATGAAGTGTTGCAATACCTACAAGTTGAGTCCAATGATTAAAATTGGATGAAAATTGACCAGGTTATAGGTGGGTGAGACTCTCAAAGATCCAAGTGACCATGACATTTGACCGTCAGAGGTCACATGTATATTACAAAAATGTGCAGTATCACAATATCTACAATTTGAGCCCAACATGGTCAAAACCGGATGCAAATTGACGGAGTTATGGCTGGAAGAAAATTTCAAATGGCATAATGATATTGACATTTAACCTTAAGAGGTCACATGTAAATTACAAAGATATGCCTTGCCACAAACCTATGAATTGAAGTTGCACTGGCACCGGTCTATAATAGTTTTGAAGATATTCAAGATTTAGATTTTCAAATGCCCATAATTTGCATAATTTTCAAACCCGTTGAACCTCTTTATAAAAGCCCGTCTTCATGTACGCAGTTATAATCATGCCAAGTTGGGAGCTTCTACTTACAATATTTTCAAGTGAAAAGTATAAATAAATAAATGAATAAATAAATGAACGAATGAATGAATGAATAAATGAATGAATGCATGCATGCAGGAAGGAAGGAAGGAAGGAAGGAAGGCAGGAAGGAAGAAACATAAAGAAAGAAAGAAAGAAAGAAAGAAAGAAAGAAAGAAAGAAAGAAAGAAAGAAAAAGTTTTTATTCATGCCAAGAGCCTCATTTTGCTAGTTTTCTTCTGAAATTTCCTGTTTTCTGTCATGTAGCTTTTCCAATTTCAATTTGAATGATCAAGGCAACAATTTTCCTTTGTAGACACACGTAGATATGCTTTGAAGCAAATCTTTTTCTGGTTAAGCCTTCCGATAGTACAGTCATAAATTAAAAAATAAAAAGTACTGCTGAATATTAAAATTACAAAATAAAAACTACAGCTGAATATTAAAATTACAAAAAAAAAACTACAGCTCAATATTAAAGTTACAAAAGCAAAAGCAAGCAATTCTATTTCAAGTGCACCCAGCCTAACACACAAACTGTAAATATGTATATATATGTAAATATGTACTGTTCTTTAGCACCCCAAGACCTGGAAGCGCAGGTCAAAAGCACCGTTTGCACAGTTGAATGTATTATATATGGAGTTTGACATCCTCCTTGTTTTGCAGTTCAGAAAACAAGCCAAGCCTGAGCTATATATATATATATATATATATATATATATATATATATATATATATATATATATATATATATATATATATATATATATATATATATATATATATAACGGTATATACAGTGGTACTTGCTTTATGTGGCCACCCCTTCTGCCAAGAAAAAGTGGCCACATACAGCAGGTGACCTGTCACCACAGGTAAATTTTACAAAGAAATTGAGTCCTATGCCCGAGCTTAGTGACCACAAAAAGCAGTGCGGCTGCTCACTGCATTGGTTGCATACAGCAGGTATCACTGTATATGTATCCAACGGTTTGCATTGCATAACCAAAGTAGTGGTACGCATATAAAATCTGTTGTAGTTAGCACAAAAAGCTTGACAGACAGAGAATTGTCAATTACACAACAGGTATCTCCGCTGCTTGAAGGTGTGGCGCCTTCAGTAGCCCACTTTGTTGAAACCTGCTGCCATGTACCTTCACCCGAACTAATAACATAATGGAAAATATACAGCTTTGCCCTCTGTTTTGGCGACGGTTTTTTTCCTTCCTTTCATTTTTCATCTTTTTATGTCTGCAATTAGCCTCCAATCAAATGTTTAAGGAACGGAAGTCTAAAGTCTAATAGGCAGGCAACTACTACTTTTTTTCATTTATTAACCTAGTTATCAGCAAGAGTAGTCATTTTTTTTTGTTTGTGGATCTTGAATACGCAGCCATTATTGTAAATTTGTGCTGCTGTGACAGAGAGGAAATCTTACAAAGAGGGTTGATATAACCGTGCAGCTTTGCTTCATGTCGCCAATGCAGTCATACCAACTACCTTGTGAAAAGACCAAAATTGTTTTTTTTTTTTTTTTGAGCCGCCAGATCTGGTCCTCTACATTCACTATGTGCACGACAAAGAATTCAGATAGTATATCTTGGTGTAATACAGGTGTGTGACAGATAGTATATCTTGGTGTAATACAGGTGTTTGAAAGATAGTATATCTCGGTGCAATACAGTTGTTTGACAGATAGTATATCTTGGTGTAATACTGTTGTTTGACAGATAATATACCTTGGTGTTATACAGGTGTTTGACAGAGAGTATACTTTGGTGTAATACAGGTGTATGACACCATGCATGTCATGTGACAGTTCATATGCGCATATTGTCATATACTTGGCTGATGTCAAGAAATATTAACAATATATTATTCTGTATAGTCTTTTAAAGGTCACATAAAAACAGTGATCAACTAGTCAGTCTCTTCTATATAGTACCTTTATTTGATCCGAAGAACGGCATCCTGTCCAGTACACATATACAGATTTGAAAAATCCATGTGTACCTTATGTATATGTGGAAGTTTTCCGAATTTTGCATTTACACAAATAATTGTTAACGATGGATCAAACACTGAGCCTGCTCATATTCAAGCGATGTCTGGCGCATATGCTTATCATTCTAGCTAGTTTTATTAGGGGTTTACGTGGAGGCAACACCTGTTTCACCTGATCCTTAACTTGAAGCACCCGTTTTTTTCATACACTTTACTTTGTTCATTGTCGTGTTCCAATCCATTGCAATGTCCTAGCTGTGGCTACATTTCAACAATTCATTCAGTTTCTTCTCATGGCACGTATCTTTCACTCTAACTCTATCAACAAGTCCAAATGAGAAACAGTCCTCAGCCAAAGGGTGAATACGAATTATTTATATTTACCATGTTTACTTTTATACATCTCTGCCGTTTCGGTGATTTTTAATCAAGAAATATCCAAAAGTGAGCACATATCTAACATGACAGCAATTACATACTCTCAATTGTCAAACTGATCACATAGATGCAGGTGACTCGGCTATAAAATTAGAGAGGACTGGCCATGCACCATGTAAGCATTAAGGTTCTAAAGAAACGCCCGAGATGTAAGTAAACCAGAGCTGAGACTTCCATTAATATGTAATATAAATACCCTGCCCAGGGGTTAAATAGTTAAAACTTCAAATTATTTGGCGCAATGAAGTATTAAACTTGCGATACGTATCTACTACTTGATTGATGCAATTCAGACTTCTGAGTACAGTTTGTGAAAAATCCTGAGGCGAATTGGTTTAAGATACACATTAGTGACAGTCTAATTAGCTTCCATCACGCCTGTTTCTTTGTATTTAGATAATGGATAAGCCGTGGCAGGTCTGGCCGGCTCTAGGTCAACGATCTCGGGTTTTTGCTTTCCCACTTGGTCCGTGAACAAGACATTTACTGCAGAAAGACAAGTACATGTTTTGTTACTGTGCACCATTCCCACTAATGGAGCGGGAACGTGTTTTGGAGAGATTGTCGCTTAGCGTTGCCTGTCAAGCGGCCCTCGTCACACTCGGAAATAATTCAAAATAGGGGTTGCTTTGCAGGGAACATTGTCGAAGTCCCTACCATAGACTCCCTGCGGGTAATGCTACTACAAAGGTAGCAGATAATGGAAATATGCGCAAGGAGTTCAATGAATTTTTCACAAATACAGGCAGATAGGTGACTGAAGCTATAAAGCTTAATGGCTAACAAAAATTAATGATTGATTATCCAGGCCCAAGAGTTAATGGAAGTATATTCATAGAACCGGTTACAGAAGAACAACTTCTGCTTCTCAACCGCACTAATGTAAATAAATCTTATAATGCTGACTTGATACATCCACGGGTATTAAAAGATTGAAGACAATGTATAATAAAACCACACACACACACACACACACACACACACACACAATCTGTCAATATCCAGTGGTAACGTACCATCAAACATGAAATTAGTCCGTGTGGTGCCAATATTTAAGGGTGGCGGCGGTAGTGAATTAGACCTATATCTGTACTACCGGCAGTATCAAAGCTACTAGAACGCCTGGTCGCCAACGGGTTATTGAATTCAGTGTCTGTACCAAGTAGGATTTTCCTACCTTTGTAGAATTTTGACCAAAAAGTAGGATCTAGTAGGATTTTTTATGAAAAGCTGGAAAAGGCTCAATTTAGTAGGATTTCTTGTAAAAATCTGGAATTTTTCCAAATGTATATCAAGTTAGGCATTTTTAAATGAAATTAGGCTAATTATTTTCTGGTGGAGATCTGCCATTATTAGTAAGCGAAATTTTAATTCTTTGGAATATTTTGGCTCTATACACATGTAATTAAAAGTGGTTGTAAAAATGACGAAATTTGCTGGGTGTAAAATTAAAGACCTACATGCATTGCTCCGATAATTCAGGTCGGATTTTGGTCAAGTCTCGGTACAAACACTGTGAATTTTCTGAATAGGATAGATTTCTTCTATAAGCTGCAGTATGGCTTCATAAAAAAAATAACGGAACAAAGTTAGCAATGGCTGAACTAATCAGTCATTTATGCCACGAGATCGGGTAAAATAATGTATTTCTTGGAGTATTTATTGATGTGAAAAGGCATTCAATACTGTTAACGACGAAATTTTGCTTTCAAAACTCGAACACTATGGCATAAGGAGAACTCCCCTGAATTGGTTTAAAAAGTATCTTAATGGTAGGAAACAATTTGTACAAATTGGTAACCACAAATCTGGTCAGTACCCAATCCCTTGTGGAGTACCACAAGGATCCATACTTGAACCCCTTCTATTCCTTGTGTATGTTAATGACCTACAAAACTCATCATCTATTGGCACTGCAAGGTTGTTTGCTGATAACACAAATATATTGTACCATGGTCGTAATATTGACACCTTGGCAGAACAAGCTAATAGAGATATGAAACAACTGTCTTACTAGTTCAAAGTAAACTTGCATGAAATTTTACCAAGTCAGATTTTACTGTTTTACGGTCCAAATACAAAAAGATTTCCGACTTACTGGTCATCGAAATAAATTATGAAGCCATATCTGAAGTGCAATTTACTAAATATTTAGGTGTTCACATTGATGAGTTACTAGACTGACAGGAACATATAGCAAAACTTTGTAAGAAAATCGCTCAAATAATTGGTATCTTAGCGAGAGTGTGTCATTTTGTATTCTCCCATATATTGCGCCAATTGTATTATGCATTGATACATGCTCACATATATCATTGTATTGAGGCACGGGGATCAGCTTACAATCAGTTGAATTATAACTGTCTGCAACCCCGTATTGTACTCCAGAAAAAGTTGAGCAGAATTCTCGCCTTCTCTTTCGAAGCAACTCTTTATATTTTTTTAAGGCATTGCCTATTGGCAAACTGTACTTTTTTAATATTGGATTACTTATATATGTGGAGGTAAACAGGAATCCTCCTGTCAGTTTTGGATTTTGGGATAGGCAATTGGCTCATGATCACAACTTACGTAACATTAACTCCCTCCCTAATTCCCCACGCAGAACCAATACCTTTTGTCAGAGTGTAACAAATGTTGGTACAAAGGTATATAACATGATACCTTAACAAGTTAGATGTTCACCTGGTAAAGTTGTCTTCAAAAACAGATTAAAATCTTGGTTCCATACAGCCAATATTGATTTAAAGTATCTGGTCTTTTCTCATAGGTACTTGTAACATTTAAGTTGCCTAATTATAATTATTATTATATTTAGTCTGATAAGTCCGTCCAAATAAAAATGAATATACTGCAGATATGACTAGCATGTAGTCCGTGAATAAGCAACTTCATGGGGACTGTGTCTTACTTTCTTTGACAAATATAAGTACTTGTATTAAACAACATATCAAATTATATATATAAACTTTGTTTGCCCTGATTGGGTTTCTGGGCTTTTCTTAAGACTATTTAGTTCATACTGTACAGCTGTATGAGTCACTGAATTATGTTATATTTATTTTATTCAAAAACGGTTGCGCCAAGCTCTCTCAAAGCTTATAGACCACCCAGCTGGAGTGTTGAATCTCGCTGATGCATTTGTACGTGAACATTAGATCTATTTATATTATTGTTGTCTTACTACCCCATGTACCAGACCTGACTGTTATTCTCTCTTAGTATAAAACACACTATAAGTAGATGATATGCATGCGAAAATTCTTACGGTGGCTAGCCATACAAGATATAACCTTCGGCTACCTTTCCACAGTAGTTGTGTGTGTGTGTGTGTGTGCGTGTGTGTGTGTGTGTGTGTGTGTGTGTGTGTGTGTGTGTGTGTGTGTGTTGAACTCTGTGTTTACATGTGAATAAACATACTCTCTAAAAGGTATGGATGTAAACAAATAAACAAAGCATATCACGATAGATGTTATGATTTATTGATTTCAAATCAATAAAAATTGAGTCTTTTAACCTTTTGTGTTAGAAAAGATTAAGTCTTTACGTATCTTGAAACATTTTAACGAATCTGGTAGCGGGTGTTTCCTTTAATGTTGTGGATCTTTTTTGTTTGTATGTTTGCTTGCTTGTTGGCTTGTTTGCTTGCTCGTATAAGGTGAGTAACTCACAGACTTGATGTATCGTGTTTGTATTTTTCCGTGACTGCTCTCTTTCCCCTTTCCGCTTTATGCTATCTGGAGTTTTCTCGAGGCCATTAAATCTTTCCAGAAAGTTGAATAAGGTATTATCATAGCCTTATCAATGAAATCTGAACCCTGAAAAAAACTAGCCTGTTGAAAGCCATTCAAATTTGACAAACGTCTTACATCATCAACGCTAATCAGCAATTTAGCTTATGAGTCGTTCAATTACACTTAGACTCGATGAAGCCAAAGAAGTTCCTCAAGGATGTTTTTTTTTCTATTACTTTTAATGTTATGTAGAAATGTCCCAGGCTGCTGAGTGATGAGTGCAAGGCACACGGAAGACCACAATATTTGGCTAGGGACGAGTTATCACTGCGGAAAACTGCCACACAACTTGAACTACATGTCCATATTCTACATATATATATATATATATATATATATATATATATATATATATATATATATATATATATATATATATATGTGTGTGTGTGTGTGTGTGTGTGTGTGTGTGTGTGTGTGTGTGTGTGTGTGTGTGTGTGTGTGTATGTGTGTGTGTGTGTCATGTTCATATAAGTTATTAAGGTAGCTATGCAAGTTAACATTTTTTTTACACTGATAATCACAGGGATAGATTTGATATGAAGCAAATCTTCCCTGGTATTTATATATGTGTGGTGTTGGAATTGTAAAACACTGAAGTCGAAACTCCCATTTGCAAGAAACGACCTATTGGAAAGATTCCAAGCGAAAAATTAATTTCAAGAAATCCCCAATATTGTTTGAACCGTATAGGTCCTCAGTGATTTTAATAATCATTTCAAAATTGAGTAAGTTAAACCTGTTAAAATGTTTTAACATCTATATAGATAGATAACGTTTTACGTTTTTTTCACAGATCATAACAAAGTTGGGGGTGTGTGTTTGTTGGGGGGAGGGGCGGGTTGGTTCTTTGGGGGTTGGTTTTTTTGTGTATTTGTTTTTTCGTTTTTTTTTTTTTTTGTTTTTTTTTTTTTTGACATTTGAAAGGTATGCAGACCCATATGTGGGGGCGCATATGTGTTCAAGCCTATATCAATCGACTTCCATGGCACAGATGTTGTCAGATACTTTCTGCTTTGATAATGTGGGTGGATGAAGACGAAGGACTCATAGAACTCCTGCACACAGTCAGAATGGTACGAGCTCTTCCCGATTGCTCCCCGGGCTGAGAATTGAACCGAGTCGCAGAGGTTAAAGACGAGCGTCGCCGTGTTGCCGCTCAGCCAACCGTCCACCCAAAGCTGTGGACAGTGCTCTTCAAAAACTAATACGTATGACAAAGCAAATGCGTTGTAAAGTTATGTGTTATGCTGTGATGTAGTTGACTGACTACTGACACCAATTTACTTGCCGAGTTGGGCACAAAAGTATGCTTTGACGTAATCTGTACCCTGTTTGGGGGTGCATGCTGTCAAAAGCTTTTAGCCATCAGCATATGTGTAGGTATTTTGTAGTCTCGTCATGTGTGTACGAAACAATCGTGCAGCTTCGGGTTACATTGTTTGATACCGTCTCACTTTCATACCTCACACATGCGGAAAACTACATTGCACTGCTGAAGGCAAAGAGTAGGTTTTAACACAGCTTTTCCAGCCCGGAATCGCCGTGCAAAGATTTCATTATGGCCATGGTGTCCCGGACTGATATGCCAGGAAAGCTAGCTGTCTTGAGGCTATGAATACGTGTACATACACATCAAACTAGACAATTCTACATTTTCATTTATCTGTCTGGTAAGTGGTATTTTAATTAACATAAATGTAATCACAGCCGTTTACTTCAGCAGCAGTTATATTACAAGGATTATACAGGAATACCTTTTAATAGTAGTGCATCAGTTTGGTTCACTGTCCCAAAATCACTGATGACATAAGGGTTCAAGCTCTCTGTCCATGCGCGCAATGCAACTCACTTACATTTTTTGAAAGATATCCGTTTGCATTAAACATAGTTAAATACAAGCATGTGTATTTAATTCATTGCTGGTATTCTGATATTAATGCCGTGCATGTAACACAGTTGAAAGATTACTTTTCACAACGCGCATCTTTGACACAGAGTGAAATATTTCTTTGATCTACATGTTTAGAATGTTTGTCTGTCAGCGACAGTCAAGGCTTAGTAGTGTTTGATGTACGAAGTGCCTCTCAGTATGTGCTAGAACAGACTGGTTTGCCGACATAACTTCGGTGTTGCTCGTCCTTTCACTGTGCGTATTGTGTACAATTCAGGTCCAGGATCTTCCTATTGTGTTTGGGCTAGACATGTACACATAGACGGATAGCTATATACCAGACAAATTATCGCAGTCAGTGTGCCCAAGGGCAAATAAGTATGACACATCCAACAATGGGGTTACCAGGTGCCAAAGCATGAAATAAATAGTAACCTCCGCTTGTCCGTGTCACAGTCTCATGAACAGTTTCCAGAAAACGATACAAGTGTCCTTACTTGCTCGCCTTATTGGGCTGAGCATTCTGACCATTGACTTTGTTAAGGATCAAATACTGAGGCCGTACAGTTGAAACTTGACATGTTATTTTTTTTCTCTCGGTGTGAAGTGGATTGACAGATTCCGAGATCACAGCCAGCAGAGAAACATAAACGCGTAGGATGGATGCTACTTGGTTCCCAACCTATGTATTTGCATGCTTCAAAAAACAACTTGCATATTCGCTCTCATTTTTGTGTAAAATCAGTTTGAACGTGTATCTGTTGTTAGTCTCTACTCAGTGAGACGCATCCTATGAGGCATTATCGTGTCAGTAGACAAGTTGATGGTAGTCTGGTGGATAGCGACCTGATGTGCATGGAAGTTTCCAAGACAGAACGGCAGGATACCCAGTGCGCTGGTTCATTTAATGATTTTGCTCTAGCACAAGGTACGGAGGATAAGAAAATTAAGCAGTAATGGCTGGTGCGAAGTTCGGAAAATAAGGGCGCTTCCCGTATACAAATACAGTAATTGAAACTAGAAAAGAAAATTTGCTTGACCGCAAATCTGGCTATGTGCCTTCAAAATGAGAAGAGTTTGAAATGCTACACTTTGCCATTGTTCAACATAAACTAAATTTTGTGTATAACGCAAATTTCCATAAATTAGAATGCTACAACTTTAGTCCGTGGTTTATTGAATGTCACTGTGTCACTAACTTATAAGGTCCAGTTTGAATGACACTACTATCTGTAATAGTTTTGAAGTGATTCAAGACTTTAATTTTGTACATTTGCCTAATTTGCATAAATTAAAAGCCTACAACTTTGGTCTATGGTTCATTGGATGCGGCTTTGGCACACACCTACAAATACAAGTTGGAATGACACTTCTTTGTTCATAGCTTTGAAGTTATTCAAAGATTTAAATATCTTTTATTCATCTTATTTGCACAAATCAAAATTGTACAATCTTGGATCATGGTTCATTGGATGCAGCTATGCCACAAACCCATAAATTGAAGTTGAAATGGCACCTCTATCTATAATAGTTTTAAAGCTATTCAAGATTTAAATTTTGCATATTCACCTAATTTTTGCATAAATTAAAATCCTATAACTTTGGTTCGTAGTTCATTGGATGCGTCTTTGCCACAAACCTACAAATTGAAGTTGGAATGGCATCTCTATCTATGATACTTTTTGAGATATTCAACTTCAAATTTTTGAATGCCTCTTATTAGCATTATTTTGAAAATCTACAACTTTCATATACTGTCCATTATATTGACAGGTTTCACAAACCTATATGTGCCCATTAAAATTTTGTGTCTAAAATCAGATAGTCGACTTCCCTACTAGCTCTGTTACCATGCCAAGTTTAAACATTATAGCTTGCACGGTGTCTGAGAAAAGCTCTGGACAAATTATGTGGTGGAAAGAAAGAAAGAAAGAAAGAAAGAAAGGAAGGAAGAAAGAAAGAAAGAAAGAAAGAAAGAAAGAAAGAAAGAAAGAAAGAAAGAGAGAAAGGAAGAAAGAAAGAAAGAAAGGAAGGAAGGAAGGAAGGAAGGAAAGAAAGAAAGAAAGAAAGAAAGAAAGAAAGAAAGAAAGAAAGAAAGAAAGAAAGAAAGAAAGAAAGAAAGAAAGAAAGAAAGAAAGAAAGAAAGAAAGAAAGTAAGAAAGAAATATGTCCAGTGCGCCAGTACAGAAAACCCTTTTACACCCGTCAAGGTACAGTACTATCATACAGTAACCGTACTACAACATATTAAGCGAAGTGACAACAGCTGCGTAGTTACTGTACACTATTTAATGCGCGTAAGAGCACACATGAACTGATGGAGGTGATAGGTATAAGAAATGTTTACATGTTGAGGTGCTACATCATCGGCTCTATAAAAACGTCAAACACTGATGTTTGACATACGACTGTTGCTGTAAATGTCAGTTGCATTATGACAGGACTTGTACGTGAAAGGGACAACAAATATTTATGTAATAAAACAGCTATATTTATTTTACATGCAAAACGTGACCAGTTGGGGTTAAGTACACAGCAAATTTGGCTGAAAATCGACACTTGTTTCACAATGTGCAAATCGGTTAGGCTATGTCCGAGATCAAGCAACTTAGCCCCACACATACTCATTCAGTACCACGTGAATGAGCGTGTATCATAGGGTGTAGAGAGTCTATAGCCATTGGCAGAGAAATCAGCAAACAGTTTTCTTTCATTCCGATATTACTAGTACATTAAGATAAAGACTCTCTCAAAAGAAAATGCTTAACTTATCACAAAAATTTGTTCATCAGGTGGAACTCAGGATTATATGCCTGAATAATATATATATAAGTGGACTCGCTTCGAAGAAGATATTAAGTAATAAGACTTATAACCTCATTTAATGTGGCATTATTATTATTATTATTATTATTATCATCATCATCATCATCATCATCATCATCATCTAACTGACACTTTTTTGGTCTTGGTTCAGTTTGGTGTTCTTTGTACAAATTTCACAATATTCTAGTATACACGTTAAAATGTTCTAATGGTTGCACAAAAACGGCTCAAGAGAAATTCGCCGCGATCATATGTGAAGCTGAAACTCGAAATTTCTTTGGCTTGTTTAACTAACGGCACAAAGATATTATAAGATTGAAAAGTAACTGACCTAACATATGGTTCATAAGAATTATGGAAAAGTATGGTGGATGGAAAACTTCGGTGAATTATTCGTTTCTGTTTGCATTACAATTTAGGTATGTGTCAGTTCAGTCATTAACAGCAGTTTACATCTTTTCTAGGCATTACCCCGTAATACAAAGTGTAGGCAACATTGATCATACTATGGTATGGTATGGTATGGTATGAAAAAATAACTTTGTGTACCCATGTGGCAAATATATTGCACAACAATGCAGCGTTGGAGCTAAATCTGCTGTCGGCAGGTGTGGTTTCATTGCATCCTTACATTATATCACACGATATAAAATACGAAATACAAATGACCAAAGCCAAGGGTGGACTCGATTATTGAGTCATTAAAAAAGCTGAGAAAAAAAAACAAGCGCTGGACTTACATGGTTGACATTGTAAAAGGTGTTGGTTAGGCTTCACCGAAACATGTGAAGGCTAAGCAACATGATAATCAAGCTTATCCCAAATAACACGCAAAGCTATAGTAAGACAGCCTGTTCGGCACGCTGATCCCTTAACTTACATTCATACGCAGTTTCTACATTGGGCATGTTTTATGTTGTTCAGTTTCACATTGGAACGAAATATTGTAACTTGTTGTATGTTGTTCTAGAAAGTAATATGCTAGACAAACGGACGATGCACCGAAACGATGTTATGCCCTGTGGTGATTTTTTATGGGCAAAATACATGCAGTGTATATATGGCGGAAGGACAGCAAGGCACCTGTGATGTTTGGATGTATGCGTAGTGTCTGGTGTATTGATAAGAGTGCCATGGTCGAGATAACTTGTGTCTGTAAGCTCATCCTTGGTTGTCTGATAACGCACACATTGGAATATCTGGCAGTTGATCGTAAGAAAATGACGCCATTCAAAACCAACCAGTTAAACAGGTCAGGGACTACAAAGTTGGATAACTGTTGAGCAATGTTGTGAATGACCGCACGGATTGTTGCTTTTGTGTGCCATGTCTTAAAATATTTGTGCACTTGTTTACTTAAAAAATTTGATAGTGATACGTGGGAATGTGAGAGTTTTGTCGAGCCTCCTCAGTGAGAAGCAGGCCCAGTGGGTGCATCATATCATCATCATCATCATCATCATCATCATCATCATCATCATCATCATCATCATCATCATCATCATCATCATTTTGAAAAATTATTCAAATTGCTTTTAAAGAGTTTTTAAAAAATTTATTAATATTACATTACTGAAAGCTACCTCTGTTGCGCTCTGTTGTGTATTCCCACTAGACTATATGGCATGGCCATAGCCTCCGGGTCCGATCGGTTCGACTTGGTCGGACCAACTCTATGCTTAACAAAAAAGAAAAATCCATAGAATGGAAGTTAAACAAAGACCGATCTGCCGAGCGGGCACTTCGTTGCGTCGGTTCAGAATGGAGAATTATACCTCATTCACACATACACTATCAAAAATCACTGTATTTTATTCGCACAAAATACCAAATTTAGTTTTTAACAGCAGAAGTCGACTAGTTCTACAGTCAGATTAATATTCATTTTTGTTTGAATGATAAGTGGTTTAAATTTAATTAGTGCTGATTCCTGACTTCACTTTACATTTCATGATGATGATCCATAAGTTTGAATTTTGCCGGTAAGTAAGTAAAGTTAACAAATTATAAACTTATTGTCTCCATTCTTGATCATGAAGTTTAGCAAATATTATGCCTCTGAAATGTGGAAACAAATGGTCTATTTAATTCAATTTACCAGTCAGATACTGGCAATATAAAACCAATCAATGCTACTTTTCACATGCATGTAACTTCACAGAAAATTTGTTTCATGATTCATAATAATATAATTATCAGATTTTTAGGGACCCAGATGAGAATACCAGTTAAGTACACATTATTGATGCATGCAAATTCAGCAATGTTATTTTTTTTTTTATCATCTTGTAAAGTGGTAGACATTTTTATATAAATGTTATTACATACACTAGTCTAGAGTGGTACTGGATTGATTTTGAAACAGTAAGAGTCGCACATAGTTTTATGTGTTCATGTACTGTCAACACGGACATCTTTGAACGGGGGGGGGGGACTTTAAACACTTAATTAAAAAAAAATCGATATAAATAGTATATTGTACATAATATTTGCAGGTGTTTTGACATGTCAGGTTTTATCATAGGTCTTTCACATTTTGTTAATGGTATCCTCTTGTTGTTGCTCTAAACACCCTGGTCCCACGCCACATTCAAACACGGAAACCGCTGGTAACTAGACTTGCCATAGCAGACGAACTTTTGTCACCATAACAGTAACTATACACTTATACGAAACATCTTCAAGTGCAAAATGTTAATTGACATCCAAAGCAAGTTTTGTGTATTTATTGCTAAAAGTTTGTTTCATATTTTGTTAGGCATGACAAACAATTTTGTGTGTGTATATATATTTATATATATATATATATATATATATATATATATATATATATATATATATATATATATATATATATATATACTGTTTCATTCAGTAACTTTATGGGTCCTGAAGCCTAGAGATAGAGTTAATCTTCATTGGTTATTATTACTGCTATGCAGTTAAGATGCACTGAACTGTGTTGCAACGTCAGATTCTCTTTTTCCTGCAAAACACCGTAAACATTTGTTTACACAATATAATGAATTTGTTGAAATCCCTTAATTTAATTAGCCACTTTACATTTAAACTCAACAGAAGAAAAATGCAATTTATATCACAAAAGACAATGTGCTTAATATTGCATGCATGAATATGATCTTACAATTTAGTTTGAAATGTTTTGAAGAAAACCCCCTTTTCATTCCTTTTTAGTATTAAATAAATAAAAAAAAACTCAAACTCTGCAAAATAACTTCTTTCTTATCCAATCTTAAAATTTGAACTGCATTACATTTATGGTGAGACCCCTGCAAATGCCTCTCCCCATAGATCCCGGTTAGGGCCTGCGTGACAGCCACATCCCTGGCATCACATTTTGGCCTGACCAACTTTCAAATGGAAGCTACAGCCTTGTATTGTAATGATATACATTGAATAATTTGTGCTGTTACGAAGTTTAGGCACTGAAATTCATTTTAGCATTTGGGTCATGTGCCACAGACTTCTGCAAGCGACAGGTTTCAAAATATTTGATCTCAAATCATAATGTAAAGTGGCGATAAGATAAAACATTAGCCTACACAGAGGTGACTCAAATGGAAGCTGAACCATACATATATATATATATATATATATATATATATATATATATATATATATATATATATATATATCAAAGGTCCTTGTGAAAAAAAACAAGCAAAACATCCTTCAATGATTGTATAAATGCAAGTTATGTGTTACCGTGTAATGGAGCATATCACCTCTGGGATTAGGTGGCGCCACAGGTAACTTCCCTCGTGTCCACCTGTTGCAGGTGGAGACACCTGGGAGATAAACAAAACCTGTTTCATTGTGAAAGGCATGTGGCACAGAAAACAGGTGCTGCTCCATTGACCCTTTGCGCGGAATTGCCAAAATCGATTCAACACGAGGCGAGGTTAGTAAGCCGTTCTCGTCCGTATGAAGCAAACATTACCTGGCAGTGCAGAACTGCTCATATGTGACCGATCGAGTCCGCCCGTCCACGCGTATGTGTTTATTTGTAAGCATCATCTCGTTCTGGGTTAGACGTGCAAGAGGTCGACGAGAACCATGTATTTGAAGTTGAAAGAACACCCATGATAACTACACATGGGGCATTACTAAACAAACGCTGAAGAAATCAGGAACATAAAGGACGCCAGCAGTCCGTACACGTAACTGATAGCACAATCAAGATAGTGTAATAGCGTGCACATGCACACATATCCCTCCTTGTGCACAATAGAACCTTGCTCAAATGATAGAACCGTTTTCTATGAAAGTAGAACAAAGCACGGACCGATGTAAGATCTCTGTTTAGGTCAAAGGTTGCAAGCTGTCAAACATGTGGTCATCTGGACGGCCGCCCATCTGGCGCGCTCTATCCATCCTACCTTCCAGTGCAACACACCTGTGACCTCTGAAATGTACTCTGTTGATACATAGCTTGCCTGGCACCGTCAGTTAGACCTTCAGGCCGCAGATTCGCCTCAGTTACCAAAGCAAAGTGGTACGAATTGCTCCTGCGGCCAACATTCAAACTGCGGAGTGGTTTGCATGCTGCACTTTGGAGAGGATTGCTTCGTTGGAAACCACGAGCAAGCTGATGATACAAGAAGAGTCTAACAAAGATGTAGTTCCTTGGAGGTGTCACGTGTGGTCTGTATCCGTATAATTTACGCTAATTGAGAAGGTTAATTGTTAAGGATAAAGTCACGTTCAAAAGTGCAGTGCTCCGAAAAGAATCACATTTACGCCAGAAAGATGACAACGGTTTAGAACCCCACAAACTGACATTCATGTCTGTGGCCAAAGCTGAGAAGCTGCCAACTGGCGCATCAAAAGGAGAGCGTACTGGTATGAGGAATGGGATTATGGTGCCTTTGGCAAATTTTTTACACTCTACTCCATGCCCGAAATTGTGTGCCGACCACAGTTAATTCCGTATTAAATAGTAAATCCGTGTGCACGAATGGTAGACACATGAGTGTGCCTGTATATTGCTACAGCTATTGAAGAATGAAAAATGCCATCTGTATAATCCTGAATCCGTGCCACAATAGGTTGGAAATGGCTAATAAATGTAGACGGATGGATACATTTTATCATAGACTTTATTATGGACGTGATGGCATTCTGATTGATCATCAAGCAAACAGACAGACGACTTGAGGTGTATCGCCGACAACGTGTATTTTATTGGACTATACTTTGTGACTTGTACAGTAGGGCTGCCAACCGTCCCGGATCTTCCGGTCATGCTGCTAGAATGTTAAAATTATGTTTTTATGTTAAATTCCGGGACAAATTTCTTGAGTCTAGGTTTGCACGGGACAGAAATTGTAGAATTAAAAATGTCACGAGTCTAGGTTTGTACGGGACAAAAAAAAATGTAGGATTAAAATTTGTCCCGGAATTTGAGCATAAGTTCATGAAAACATGGACCTATTAAGCGTATTAATAGGTCCATAAATATAACAAGAAGAACAAATTTTGAAATATTATCATTGTTGCTCAGAGATCATATGTCTCTTTTTCATTGTGCTTCCTCAGACTAGGATCCACAGAGTGTCTATGAACAATTTTCATTGCTGTCTTTTGGGTACTTTTGACCAGTTTTAATTTAAACAGGAAGCGTATAACAATGAGAAGGGCGTGTTGCACATCAGAGTAAATCTTCATTTGTGTCCGACTTTGTTACATGATGTGATCATAGTCGCAACCTTAGAATATGGATTCATTTTCATCGTTGGTTGTTCTACTACTGCTTGTCTTATCTGCACAGACAAAATGAGGGCTCAAGGTATTGCGGGCGTTGGCAGAAAGTCGCTTTGTAGGCGGCAACTGGTTTTTCTGATTCTGATCGATCCTGTCACGGCACGTGAGCCATTTGCTTGAAGATGGTTGAGTGTATAACGGATTTTCATTGACCCAGTCCCTTCCGTGTACATTGCAATGGGAGAGTATGTTGTCACGTGGCTAATTTTGCAAACGTTTTGGGGAGTACAGGGAAGAGACAGTCTGTGATATCCTTCTTATAATTACTAGTTAAATGAACTTGGTGTTAGTTACAAAGAAAGTTAGGAGATGTACTTTTCTGTGGTGGTAGCCCCTGTGTAGCGATTTAAGGTTGAGGTTGAGCAACGCGAGTAGACTCAGTGGTGCAGATCTGATAGTGTCCATAGACTGTATTACTAGTTTAGCATGCAACACTGGAAATTACCTTTGAACTACTTAACATAGTAATGTCCTAGGGGAATTAAGTCGATGTACATTTCAGTTGTCGTTTGTGTTCAATATAGGATTACGGACCCGTGGTAGAAATAAAGAAGGATGTACATTTGTACAAGAGTAAAATGCGTTTAAGGCCGTTCAGGACTGAATGGGTTTCTGAAAGTCAAGAATAGTTCAAAACGAAGCTCTACAACGTTTCCGATTTAAAAAACAAAAACAAAACAAAAAAACAAAAACAAAAAAAACTGGTAATCGTTCACGCATATTTGTTGTCGATACGGGAATCATTACAGCACAATTGTTAGTACACAAGTTATAAGTTAAAAGTTCCGCAAATTTTAGAATTTTCCAGACATTGTGCCAAGCTAGAGTTATATCATTAGCTTACTCTAGAAATATCTTTATGGCAAGTTGGGCAGCCCACCATTGAAAACATGAACATACAGACTAGCAATGCATGTAAAATATGTGGAAGTGTTTCGTGTTTCCCACTGAACAATTTCAATCTGTCAAAGATACTGGTGATGGAAATGGACAGGTCTTCTGTATTATTAATGTAAATTGGGTTATTTCCTTTTATCTGTAGTGCCCTCCAGCTCCACACCAGGCAACTCAAACAGTTACATCATGGATTAAATACCCAAATTATTGATACCTTTATGAATAAATCTGAAATGCCCACAGGCTAGCATTGAAAATGCGTTCAAATCATGACAATGAATTGTGCACAAAGCATTGCATTTTTATTGTTTGTCCTGAACCTAGAGGGCATCAAAATTACATCGCTTTTTACTGTAAATTTCTTCAAGAAAAATTTTATTCACATGCAATGAATTCCACCGTGATTGTTTGTTTACAACCTCTGTTGATATTTTTGAGAAATCACAACGGCCATATGACGAGACTGGTGTTAGATGGTGTTTCGCATTGGTAAATCCGTCCCAGTGTTCATGTCTAAGTAAATGTGCTTGTCATCGCATTTCTAGGCTAATAACTATAAATATGCTTACATCAACACGCA
Organism: Hermodice carunculata; assembly: GCA_964020975.1. NCBI lineage: Eukaryota > Metazoa > Annelida > Polychaeta > Eunicida > Amphinomidae > Hermodice > Hermodice carunculata. The sequence continues at coordinate 46,586,027 of OZ026629.1, read as the reverse complement.
TATACTTTACAAAAAGACATGACCCCGTAACGCTTAGAGTAGACAATTCTTTGACAAACTATTGAAATGTGAAACACAGATTTACTAGGCACCTATCCGATCAGCAACTGTTGCACACATTGTCGTTGTCATAATTTGCTTGGAAATAATTCAAAGTCCAAATCAAATATGTCACAAATCATGTCCTTTTTTAGCAAAAATAAAGTCCATCATGGAGCCTAATTTTCATGTCATAAAGTCGAAACCCAAAAGCAGTCAAGTGGTTATATATGGACCCGGCTTAGGTAAAATTCACAACACTATTTGTAGCATTATAAAAACACTAAGCGGTAGGTCGTAATATGTTTAAGCTCACACAACTTTTTAGTTTTGGATTTCGAGGCCATCAAAAGATGTGTTTGCCTCCAAAGCAGACCCAAGCTACGTATTTTGTCAACTCCGCTGGGGTTTGCCCTTCTTTGACAAGGTCACTGTTTTAGCGTTGCAAAAGTGACTCCGTTTCTAATTGTCTGAGTATGGTTACTAGGGTAACAGGCTTCAATAAACTAGGGACCAGAGGCTGCTACTGGTCTAGGTGATAATGGGGAACTTCCTGATTGGTGTTTCAGTCGGGGGGGGGGGGTCATATTATAGTTTGGTTTAAGTTACTATAAATTCAATACTGTCGAAAAAAGGGCCGACCAAGTGTAGTAACACGGAGCTTGGTCTGCTTTACAGGCACAAGATGCGTTTACCTGTGGAATTAGATTTATAAATTTCAACAAAGAAGAAAGGCATTATATAAAGCATTAGTTTGTTGGCAGCTGACCTGTAAGCCATACAAATACATAAGTACGGATCTTTACCCGAAAGGGGTTGTGGGTTTTTTTTGGCCCTTTTTTTTATTTTAAAATTCATCAAATTCGTATCACACTGTTGTAAGGGATTCATTTTCGAAAAGAGTCACCACAGTATAATGCTGATGCGACGAACTATGACAGTGAAAATGAATAATTTTTTACTGGTGTCTGAGATAGTATACTTATTCCAATTAATAAAACCTTCTAATTTCTAAAACAAATACATGCAAAGAACCATCACCATGACCAGTATCTCATTTAACAAGTTTATACCATCAACATCGCAGCCAAGTGACTCGAAACAAATGAAAATAAATGCTGCTCATGTATACACAAACTGCTTGGGGTATCAAGAAAAATCTTGTTCGTGTTTGAGTTTACATGGTGTGGTATTCTATGAACAAGGAAATCAGCAAGATATATGATCAGGGAAATATATTGTTGTCAGTACCGTACACCATATAAAGTGCTTTTGCTCCCTTTTTGCAGACACACTTAAATGGCAAAGGCTGCAAACGTGTACAGGTCAGAGATACGTCATGCATGTGGAGCCTGGTGAGATTAGCTTAGGCAAATATCTTTTCTTGAGGGTGATAGTTTCCTCTGCCTGCTCAGAGTACAGTATCTAACCGCATGTGTGAACCTTCAGTTTGGTGGAAGAGTCTAGCTGGATTTGTAAAATAAATCCTGCAAAATACATCAGTTATTATGGAATGCTGAAGGTTGGCAGAAGAGCTCAGCTGGTTTTTAAAATAAATCCTTGCAATATGCATCAGTTATTATGGAGTGCTGAAGATTGGTGGGAGAGTCTAGCTGGATTTGTAAATGAATCCTTGCAAAATATATCAGTTATTATGGAGTGGTACAGAGGTGTTTGCCAGCCGTCTACTGCAGTTAGTGGGTCAATGCGTAGCATTTTGGTATGCATGGCATACACTTTAAAAATTTCATCTATTGGTCTCCATATTCATAATATATCTATTCCAACATGACAGCAATTGACAAACACTATTTCGTACACTATTGTACGATGCATCTGCTTCGGTTTGGGCTTCAGTAGCGAATGCTTGTACCCCCAACATGATGTAGCTGATTTGTTTTCGAACAAGGTAATTTCTTTAAAATTACAAAGCGGCCGGATGTAACCATCTCTTAGTTTTTAGTTTTGACAGTTTGTATGCGATTACTGAGGAGTGTATCTTATCTATCTTACATATGAAATTTGGGTGGGTGCCAAACTGAGCGTCTAGACACAAGGCAGCTGCACACCGCTTTCATATATCGTCCATTGCTGATATATATGTTTTCAGTAAACCAGCAGACGACATCAATAGCAGATGGCGGGAAGCATGAACCAAATGGTTTTATTTAAAGAAATACTTGCATCTCCATATGTGCTAATAAATCAAGCAAATTACTATCCTGTGTAATCTTAAGTAACTATGTTATTGGAGTCTTGATCTGATTCATTTTCCCTTGTTTTATTTGCAGATTTCAGTGTCTAGTTGTGTTGAGGTGAACACTTGAAGATGGATCAGCGGGTGGGATACATTCATTCGTTTGTGTGGTGCTTAATGGTGTTTATGGCAGTTTGGTGCTGTACAGTGGTCAAGGGCTGTCCACAGGGCTGCCATTGTGACTCAAGGAAGGTCACAACATGTTTAAACAGTAACCTTACAAGCATTCCACAAGGCATTCCAAAAGACACTGAGCAGCTATACCTGAAAGGGAACAGAATCAAGAGACTACAGCAGGAAAGTTTCTCTAGCCTATCGTCTCTTAAAAGGCTGGTATTGAATAAATGTGATATTGAGTACATCGAGCCAAATGCATTCTCAGGCCTTGTAACCTTAACAGATTTGGATCTGAGAGGGAATAAAATCACAGAGCTGCAATCTTACAGTTTCAGCGGTTTGTTTAACTTAAAAACGTTGAACCTTAAAAGCAATAAACTCGAGACTGTGCACAATTTTGCTTTCCATGGTCTCAACTTGACAAGGCTCAACCTGGAGGAGAACAAGCATCTGGCAGAGATTTCTGGTAAAGCTTTTCATGGAACGAGAATTCGAGACCTATATCTGTACGATTGTAATCTGAGTCCTAAATCTATGGATTCCATTCGGACTCTGCAATCCAGTCTTCGGGAGCTGCATATGGCCAACAATAAGAGGCCATTGATTATTCCTCAAAACCAGTTTCAAGGATTCATGTTCAGGAAACTTAAACTTGCTCATAATCATATCAAAGATGCCTCGTTTTTGGAGTTCACTACAGCAGACGATCTTGATCTGGCGGGAAATCCGATAGGACCGATAGACTTTAGCCAATATCCTAATCTTAGACAAGTGCGAAATCTACGATTGGATCATACTAAATTCAATGTAGTCGATGGAAAATATTTCAGTGGAATTACACATCTCAGTCAACTTTACCTTTCAAACAATGGTATTGAAACCTTGCCAATTAATTTACACAACATTTTCTTGAAATTGCAACGCCTAAGTTTAGAAAATAACCCTCTCCATTGCAACTGTGAACTTCAGTGGTTCAAGCGGTTTTTGCGGTCTACAAGTGTTCATGTGACCGGGGCCAACTGTCAAACTCCTAATGCGACTAAAGTGGCAGCACTGGATGAAGACGACTTCAAATGTGTGGAACCTTCTCTGATCAGTATCACCAAAAACGTATCAGTTTCAGAAAGCGGCGATGTGGCTCTGTCTTGTGAAGCCGAGGGAGATCCAGCGCCCAGGATTACGTGGGAGATGCCTGGTGGAGAATCCAAGGTCACAAAATCGCCTACCAATAAACAACTCTTTAGAAATAAAGGTGTGTTGAGGATACAAACGTCCAGTTTAAGTGATGCTGGGAAGTACACCTGCGTAGCACGGAATCCTGCGGGAAATGCCACCGCCATGGCCAATTTGGCCGTGTACAAAGTGGTCAACTCTGGACCGTCCTTACAACAGTGTATGACATTATTCGGAGGATTAATTAGCATATTAATCGTATATCTACTTGAAAAATTATAGCAACTTTACAACATTACAATACTTTAGTTACTTCCTATGTTCCTGTGTAGTTGAAAACAAAACGTCGTGAGCGCCATTGTTGTTATGGTGAATGTACATGCAAAACAATGATCATTTTATCTTTTCATTTATGTGAATTGGGGGGAGTGTATTTGTTTTTATTGGTCTTTTTATGGGGTTCTGCTTTTGATTTTAATTTATTTTTATGTATTTATTTATTTTTTGTACAATTATAAAATGTATGGACATAATAGAATGTCGTCGCAATTTGTATTTGCAAGCGATGTTTGACACACAATCCTACATTGCAAATTGCAACATTGGTGCTGAATATATGCTAAAACTAAACTGAATGTCCAAACCGGAAGTGGGGGAAGGTGGTTTTGTTTTAATGCAAACGGTAGCTGAAGAGTGATCGTTGTACCATATGTGCAGTTACATGATGCTTAAAAGAATTTTTTTCATTTTTAAGCTCAGCTGACTTGTCAGCTGAGCTTATACGATGGTCCGTCCACAATTCACGTTTTCGACTTCTCCAAAACCGTCAGCCAGATTTACTTCAAACTTGGTGGGGATGTACCTTTGTCGGGTCTCTACCAAGTTTATTCAAATATTCATGCTCCAGTGATTTTTGGATTTTATTTCTTTCTTTCTTTTGGGGGGCAAATGCTAAAAAATCTTCTGGAAAACCGTTCATCTAATTGCTTTGATATCACACAGGGACACCCATAGGGACTCTAAGTTCTCAATTAGTTCAGCAGTGTATTTTTTTTTTTTTTTTTTTTTTTTTTTTTTTTTGCATAATTTTTTCAGTGTTTTTGCTATTTTTTACTTCTGCTTCAGAACCGTCACTCAGATTAAGCTGAAAGTTGATTGATATGTTCCTTGTGGAAGGATCAAACAAACTTGCTCACTAGGTGGCACTGCTATGGATTCCTGATTTTTAACGATTTTTTTTTTTCCAATTCATATAGCTATCCGTAAATGCATCTTTCCCAGTGATATTATGTAAGTCAATGGGTATTCTAATGCTAATTCACATTTTCAACTTCTCCGAAACCATCAGCAAGATTGACTTCAAACTTGGTGGGGATGTACTTTGGGTGGGTCTCTACAAAGTTTGTTCAAATTGGTATGCTTCGGTTATTTTTTTATTTTTTTATGAATTTTTTGGTTCTTTTTGGGGGCAAATGTTAGAAAATCTTCTCCTGGGAAACCGCTCACCCAATCGTTTTGATATTACCCAGCAATATTCCTAGGGACTCTTAGTTCTTAATTTTTTCACCAGGTGGAACTGCAAGATTAGGCGGAAACTTGGAGAATATGTGGAGGGGTCGAACGATTTTGTTCACTAGGTGGCACTACCGTGGATTCCTGATTTTTAACGATTTTTTCAACTCGGTGCTTATTGGTAAATTCACCTTTCCTATTGATTACTATGGTAGTCAATGGGCATTCTAATGCTGATTGACACTTTGGACTTCTCTGAAGAAACTGGCACTCAGCTTGACCTTAAACTTAGTGGCACTGTACCTTAGTTGGGTCTCTACCAATTTGTTCGAATGGTCATGCTCCAGTGTTATTATTTTTTTTTTTTTTTTTTTTTTTTTTTTTTCGGAAAATCTTTAAAAAAAGTTTTAATAGGAAAGTTTAAATTTCTTGTAATGGTTATAACTTAAATAATTTTGGCCAGATTTGTGTCAGACTTGGCAGGGATGTACCTTTTATAAGTGTCTACATATTTTGTGCAAGTGGTCATGCTCCAGTGATTTTTGGACCTTGATGTTGCACATGTTAGTGTTCTTGCATAAAGGTCAGACTTACTCATTACATGCGTTCATCCTATCCCAAGTTCACAGAGCCACAAGTATGATGAATCTCTAGGTCAGCTGAGCATGGGCTGTTCACACAGCCCTCTTGTTAATTTCTGGCAATAACTATGGCGATTGGCTGCTAATAAGGACTCTGCAGATGGACATTAAGATAATTGAAAGCAGAATCCAATGCACACTTCCAGTACAATTTACCGCTGCGCACCAAGCCAAGTAACAACGAGTAGTCTTCTTTTTAAAGTGTACCTATGCTTCACGGAACACATATACATTTGTATTTAAGATTATTACGTAATTTGTTGGCTAAAGTAGTCAATGTTTGTCGTAAAAAATACCATAGTATCATAGTAGCATGGCTTTATAGCGTTCGTCTATTTGATGCATTTTTCATTGGTATTTTCTCTCGTGACGCACACAAACAATGTCTCCCTTTGTTGAGGTGTCATGTGATATACATAGTTATGCATTTAACACGGGACACGTGGCTGCATAATTTCATGATTTAGCAGAAAAATCCACCGTTGTGTGGACGTTTGATCAGAGTAAATATATACCACTTTTTGGACATTGCTGTGTATCCTTTCCTTACTCCGAGCAAGCGTCCCTTGACCAATGCCCTCGAATGGTCGAGTGTCTTAGCAATTTCAATCTTCCTTTTTTTAGTTGCAGGATAGATCTAAGAATTGATCTTCTGATGTTAAATGATATTTTATTTTTGTATTAAAACGAATGGAAACCGTGTGCTGCCACAGATTACCATTCTTTGCGTGTGTTTACTGAATCTCAATTTGTATGTTTGTAAAGAATGAATTTGTATACAATGTTCATACCTTGAGTATATTGAACCATTTTCTATACTTTTTCCAAATAAAATTTGGAAACCTAATGTATCAAAGTATATAGTTACCCACTTTGAACATATTTTCTGAATATTTGTCAAGAGGGCAATACTGTGAAACAGGATTTAAATTCTTCGTAACAAAAAAAAACTGAAAGTAACAATTTTGATACGAACCAGTAGCAAACCTGTCATTTTCTGATGCAGGGTTTGAGTAGAAGGCAATAAATAGTAGTAATAACTGGTTCTAGACAACTGTAGTCACAATCTGATGTTTATAATACGAAGCAAGTTTTCCATGCACAACTTAGTCATAGTGACTTGCTACTGTTATAATGCTGTCATGTTGCAAGAAAATCAAATGTGATCATACAACATGCGTCTCAACAGTAGGGCTGATTGGTATTACAATGTTGACTTCGCTCACTTTTACAACTATCAGTGTGTGAAGTTAATGTATGCTATGTCATAGATATATTGATTAACTGATGTGCAAATGACAGGTTGAAGTATTTTTCATGACTTTTATAAGTTGATTTATTTGTAAATAATTATGCTTTTATGAGATATACTATGAAGCACAAACATGTATACTCTTCTATGGTTTGCGTTTTTACATACAACCATGATAGCATTATTTGAAGAGTTTATGACGTAACCACATGACAAGGTCCCAAGAATGGAAATTATGCAGGAAAACAGGGAAAGCAATCAATGCGGAAATTAATCTGTTTTATTTTCACATGTTTCTGTGTTATTCATGCACATGTACTTTTGCGCCTAATATAATAAAATTGGGTGTTAAAATGCTTCGGAGTTCACATTTTTCATTGTCTGCAAAGCAGGCCTTCGGCTCCCCAGTTCAATAATAACTACATTTAACCCTTTAGCCCTTAAACTTGCCAAAACCGGCTGGTGGGCAAACGTCTGCTTCAGTGTTGTCAAGTAAATTTCAACAGTTATGAAAAACAATTTGACTGAGAAATGTACACGAGACTTATCAAGATCACATGCCCCATGCGAAGCAAAAGCTGTTGACTCAGTCTTAATTCAAGAGGGAAAGGGTTAATACAACAATAAGAAACAATAAAAGTACTTTCCCTTTAGCAGGCAAAATTTCGTGAAAGCGCCCAAAACTATGGATTGGTTCTAGCGTATATTTAAAAGGCCATTCCGTCTGCATTAATTTTGCCATATGCGAAACTTAATTTTGAAACAATATATTTCCTGACTTTGAACATACAAAATGACTTATAACCTGTGTGAGGGATAGTAAATTGAGATTTTAATAGGTTATTTAAATTTTCATTGAGAAATTTTAATTGGTAATGTGTTCAATTTGTATTTGTTGTTGCAAGAAATCAAAGAGATTTTTTTTTTAAAGAAATGCAAAGCGTTATTCTGGATATGTGCAAGAGTGACTGCTTTTTGCTCCCTCTCGGACTTCGTTATCTTCTACGTTCGGCCTCTAGGCACAGCATGCAGTGAAACCATGATGATACACTGATATTTTACTTTCAAGCATGTGTGTATGCACGCATGTGCGTGTACATGGATGTGCGCCTATTTTCTGTGTTTTCTGTTAAAACAATATATCATATCTTTTAACCATTATCATTTCATGGCAATTTTCATATTTTAAGAGTATTTTAATTTTTTTAAAAAATCTAGATTTTTTGGTCAGCCCTGAAGTTTAAACAAGTTTACAGTTTTGTGAACAAGAAGCATAATTTTATGTGAACGTGAAACCAAAAAGTAAAAAAGGAGGAGGAGGAGGAGAAGGAGGAGGAGGAGGAGAAGAAGAAGAAGAAGAAGAAGAAGAAGAAGAAGAAGAAGAAGAAGAAGAAGAAGAAGAAGAAGAAGAAGAAGAAGAAGAAGAAGAAGAAGAAGAAGAAGAAGAAGAAGAAGAAGAAGAAGAAGAAGAAGAAGAAGAAGAAGAAGAAGAAGAAGAAGAAGAAGAAGAAGAAGAAGAAGAAGAAGAGGGGGCACATTAGTCGCACAGCCTCCCGGATGGAACAATCGAATAACCCAAATCACAACCTGTCAAAATATAAAACCAATCTTGATCATTTATTTCGCAGTGCAATGAACTTTTCCGCGGACTTGATAATGATAATGCATGAACCCCATAAATTTATTCTATGTCTGAGGATGAGTTATCATTTCCTAGATTGAAATTCGAAAGTAGTCACTCACTGTAAATCACATGATATTATTACATCTAAATTGTGACCCGCCTGTATATGGCAATGCATCAGTGACATAGTGAGGGGAGTTTGATTATGTCTGTCACACGTTAAGTTGAATAACAACGACCAACACAGACACGGTACACCAGGTCGGCGTTGAAAGTAGACCTAAGGCATATTTTTTTGCAATGAATACCCAATTAAACATAGAATGAACAAGATCTTACATGGCTGAGATTGAGTGATTTGGACCTACTATAGAGAATCCAGTATGGGTAGCCCATTCTGGATAAAAATGGGATCATGATAATAATAATAATCTTTATTTTCAAGTCGACGTACGGTACAATAAAAACATTAGCGCCGAGGCACTATTCTTCGACTATAGATGAAAAAGACAACAAAGAGATGGTAAGTACAATGAAATAGAGGCGAAAATATATACATGCAGTCATTTTGAAAGAAGAAAAAAAAAAGTAAAAAAAGTAAAAAAAGTGGCTTACATCCTGCTGTGGCACAATACACATATAGAACATTTGCAGGATGGGCCAAGCCATGTATGTATGAGTCTTTTGAACTGCGGGAGGGTAGTTGCTTCCTTGATATGGAGGGGGAGTACATTCCATAGCTTGGCCCCTTGGTAGCGTACAGATTTGTTGGATTTTCATGTTTTCGTGAGGCTGTGCCAAGCGAACACATGAAAATCCAACAACGAGTGACAGGAGTCGGTATTTACACCGTGGCTTCTCATTGGTTTGTCTGCAACTTGAAACCGATGAGTGACAAATCAAACGAAAGATTACGATTGAAACCTTATCCTCCATACCCATGTAGGATAACTCATTCAGGATAAGCTTCAGACATAGGAGAAATTTTGTATTTGCCCTTTTTAGACACAGGAGAAAGAAAATCAAGTATGGTTGGCCCATTGGGGATAACGAAGGGACCACTCTTTGTTGGATTTTTATGTTTTCGCTCGGCACAGCCTTGCGAAAACCAAACAACTCGTGCTCCCAACGTTATCAATGGGCTACCCATCCTGGATTCTCGATCTATCATTCGGGATCGCTGGTGGTGGGGAACATCACCAGTGACGTGGTCAGCCGTCATTTTCCGCAACAACGATCCTTCGTGAGATAAAAACAGTATATTTAGTTTAGTTTAAACATATTTATTTTGACTGGATTACCCAATAGTACAGAATATAACTTACCTGGGAGTTCTACAGACAGGAGACTTCATTTACTCTGAACCATGTATGATTCTCTATTCACTGTCATTGTAACTTTGCGGAAATACATTACCTTGGAGGTGACTGCCATTAAATCATATGTTTCTCTAGTCCACAAATTGAAGAAACTGGGTCGGATGATTGTGAAAAGTAAGGTTGTGACATGGGTGATTTATTTTGTTCAACGGTATACTTAACCTTAATTTGCCGGTTTATAGAAACTTTAAAAAAATGGGGGGGGGGAGGAGAAACGTTTCTGGTGAAAACTGCCGCACGTGGAAAACTTTATAAAAACTCAAGACTTCATGCATGGAAATAAAATCATGCCAAGTTTGGAGTTTCTACGTGTACAAGTGAAATGTCGGACAAATTAGAAAGAAAGAAAGAAAGAAAGAAAGAAAGAAAGAAAGAAAGAAAGAAAGAAAGAAAGAAAGAAAGAAAGAAAGAAAGAAAGAAAGAAAGAAAGAAAGAAAGAAAGAAAGAAAGAAAGAAAGAAAGAAAGAAAGAAATACCTGTCCTAACCTGGAGAATTCCTAACAAGTACAGTAACAATGGACATCTTGTACCAGAAATGTAAAACAAGCTCCATGATGACACCTTCTCCCATGAAAGTCTCAAAGAAATCAGGTTCTATTTAGTTGTCAACTCTTAGTTTGTTTCAAAAGAATGAATGAAGTTTGCAATAATTGAGTAAATCCTGCCAATTTCTGGCTAAGTCAGTAAGTGCTAACACAGCTTATGATTGACTCCCGGCCTTGTAGTTTATATTTCAAAAGACTGAATCAAGTTTGTGACATTTGAGTAAATACTGCCAAATCTGGGCAAGCGCTCAGGACAGCCTGAAATTCACTTAATATCAGCTGGAATCGGTTCCCATGACCTGCTGACAATTCCACTGCAGTTCTTTCCCGTGGTAAATGTGTTGAAAAAACGAAAATGAGCAGAATAAAATTATAAGAAAATGCAATTGATGTTCCATTTATACTAGATATTGCTTCATGAACGAAAAAGCCCAAGCCAAGCAGTGCCCACACCTGAATGATTAAAATATAGATTCTGGAAGATCTGTATGTACATGATACAGGAAGATGTTATTTCAATCAAAACTAATATATCAATTTAGTCATCATGGTCTTTAAACAAACTTTCAAGCTCAAAATCCAAGATGACATACACCCATGTATATTTGTTCATCAGCTGCTGAAAATATCTATGCAGATGCCTGCCATGAACAGGTCGTACTCTCCGCCTCCCATTCCCCATCCCCAGGATTTTAGACATTCTTGGCCGGTCATTGGCTAGTCAGCTACAATCGAATCCAACTCTGCGCTCAAATGCGAGCGTACTTCATGGACCCCAAGTGTTCTAAAGCGTCTGATTTAATGGTCGCATAAACTTTCATGGTTGTGATGTAAAACAGTGATATAATGCGCTCATTTTCAACAATAGTAATCGAAAAGAGAAATGTAGTGTCTAATTTCTGCAAGTAACATTTGTGAACTAGGCGTCATTGCTCTCCACAGGACGTCTAGTAGAACACAGAATAATGTAATATAACTGTTATAACTCAACGTTCTCTCACTTGCGACAGCTCTAGGCACTGTATAATATACAGTAATGCATGGCATGTTCCACATGAGTACGAATATCGATAAGCACGGAGAACTTCATATCAGTACGAGCGATAGCGAGTAGGCCTACTGATGATATGAAAGTGATGCTTCAATCTTTCCATGAAAGGGCATCACATGCATCACTGCCATGCTTCGATCTTTCCATGAAAGGGCATCACATGCATCACTGCCATGTGCATGATCCCTGTCACATTAACAAAAAAAAGTCATTTTTTTCCTCGCTAGGTGGCACCACAAACTGTACTACTATGAGATGCCGAATTGCATCTTGTGCAGCCTACAATAGGGAGGCACGTGAGATAATACGCTCATTGAACGTCTCATATCGCTTGTACAGAATTTGTAATATATTTACTAAAAACCTCTTAACAATATGATAAAAGAAACGTTTTGTTTCAAGCACTACCAAAAATACAATGGCCCAATTGGACACTTCATTTCAAACTGACAAAGAGAAAGAAAATGGGTTGAAATAAAAAAAATATGAGAACGATAAACTATTCAAGTTGTGCTTTTTGAAAGCTGTACAACTATATTCCGTTTATTCTATAGAATACAATTCTAACTGGTGTGAAATTTGGAATGTATAAGTGTATATGCAACACATAAGCAAATCAGGTTGTGAAATACACCTGCGTATCAAAGATCCTAGCATTAAAAAAATAATAACTAATACTTGCTGTCTTGAAGGTTGGATGTGGTTCAATGGGAATGAACACCTTGGTGCACAGCCATTCATTGAATTATTGATTGAGGCGAAAAATACAATAAGACAATAATAATGATAATAAAGGAGCCAAGGCTGGACCCAGAAAGTCGTCAACCTCATATAAAGTATAGATGCAAGAATATCAGAGGTTTTTGTTGAACACATACAGTAAATAAATGATAATTAGAATATGTATTGCTGTACAGGTGGAAAGACAAATGAAACAAGAGGCTTATGGGCCAAATGTACTGCTGACCACAATCACCAAAAAATCGTGTTCTGAAATGAATTCAATCCGTGAACTTGAAAAGTTAATCAACGTTAGCCATATCATGCAACATGAACTTCCACATGATGCACATTTGTGGTAAATATGGCATCATTTGCCTTATTTTTTGTCAAGATATTGAATTAAATGTCCTTTTCTTAAGTGTTTAATGACCTTAACAACAGGTCAAGGTCACTCAATCATTGGGTCATGGTGACCAATAACGTAGGTCACCAGATAGAGTTTTATATACAATGTATTCAAGTACAATTTTAATCTATAGAGGATCAATTCTCCTTGCACTGATGTCCAAACTATAACCTACCATTAAAAATTCACTTCTTCCTACTTAACGGGTCTGGTGATCTTATAAAAATAGGTCAAGGTCACTGATCTTACATAACATATTAGCATTGGATGTGATCTATATATTCTATAAATTTGGCTCATCTAATTTTATCATTTTTCGAGAAATGAAATTTTGTTCCTTAAAACACGTTTAACTCATAATTTCCGTCAAATTATATTTGGCGCCACTAGTATCATACCCGAGCGATATTTTGACCTCTTCTACAATCCAACTAAATTTCATAAAGATCCATAAAAAAAATTAAAATGCTGAACTGTCACAAGATTTTCACATCTTGAGCTGAATGTTACATAATACTATAGGTGGCGTCACCAACATTGATGTCGACAAAGATTTCCATACAACTTTATGACTAATAAACGTTATATGAGCCAAACTAAAAAAAAAATCTGGAGTGCCGAGCATTCACGAGGTGACCCTGTATATTCAAACTGGCCATTTGACATTGACCTTCAAGTCGGATTAAAAAAAATATTGCTACGCTCAAAATATGCGCCCCACACCCAGCTTTCCATACATGGTCTGTTTGTTCAAATCAAGTTATAACTTTTCGAGTTGTTAAAGCAAAACAATAACTTTGGACAAGCGCCAAACTCCATAATTACTGGGTCACTCCCCAATTACTGGGACCAAAAAAGTAGGTCACCCAAGGTCAGTTTTATGTAAAATGTAATCAAGTGCAATTTTGATCTGGAGGCACAATTCTCTTTGCCATTGTTGTCCAAGCTACACCCTGTCATTACAAAATCACCCCTTTCAACTTTACAGGCATTGTGACCCCACAAACATAGGTCAAGGTCACTGATATTATACAACATTTTAGCATTGGACATGGTCTATATATCCTATCAATTTGGCTAGCCTAATCCAGTTACTTTTCAGGCAGGGAATTTTATATCTTAATACACATTTTGGCTCATTATTTCCGCCAAATTATAGGTGGCGCCACTGATATCAATAGCAACTTAGACTTGGACCTTCCCCCACAATCCCACCAAATTTGGTGAAGATCCGCCAAAAATTAAAGATGCTAGAGTGTTCAGATTTTCACGTTTTGACCCCTATATGGCATAATATTGCAGGTGGCGTTACCACCCAATATGGAAAAGGATATGGATTTGTATACACCGTGCAAGTCTTGAAAGTTATATTGGGCTAACTTGAACACTGTGGACGGTATCGTGCTGACGAGCAAAGGTTTACGGATTGACAGACATGGGCGGTTGAAATAAGATCTGCGATCTTATAAGGTCAGCAAAGCTGACAAAACGTCAACAAAAACATATAAAATATAGCCTCAGTTGGCCATACGCCCATAGGCATAGTTGTTCACCTGCACAACTGTAGTCTTAGCTGTACTTTAGTTTTGTAAAACCTGATAATTCATCTGGTAATGATAATCGTCGTCGTCGTCATAGAACTATGACTGAGTCTGAGTTCATGTTACAATATATCCAACACAGAAAATATAAACTAGGCCTTTTTGTCAGCAACTTTTCGCTTTTCTGTATGAAGTTGGCTTAATTTAGACTCAATGGCAATGAACTGTGTAGCAGTATAGATTTTTGCAAACCAAATACTTTTTGGAATATAAAACTTGATGCAACGTATGCCAGACACATTTAGCCCCCCTCCCCACCCCCGTTTCCCTCCCTCACCCCTCTAAGAATTCTCGAATGTGACTGCTGTGACATCTGGTGGTAGTAATCCACAACATGCTGTCCCTCCTACACTGGCCCACCCTACAGGAACGCAGACATAACATTCGTATGTGTATGGTTTATAAAATCATACACCACATCGTTGCTATCCCTCCCTCAAACTACCTCACGCCTAAACCTCGCCTGTCAAGTACCCAACACCCCCTTACCTTTCTAACCTACCAAACATCCAGAGATTACTACAAGTTCAGCTTTTTCCCGCGTAGCATTATAGAATGGAATAACCTCCCCCTAACAGTTGTCACAGCCCCAAGCCTGATGGGCTTCCAATCTCAATTGGCAGCCTACCAGGCTCACTCCCTGTAAATTCGACATCTGATTTTAACCGCCTCACTAACACCTAACACACTTTCTTTTGATTATACACCTGCCTTGTCCAATCACTAACTTTCTCACTAATATTTCTCTCTTTTTTCTAGCAGCCTACACGGCCATAATGCTCATGTATGAGCGTCGGCTGAATTTATATGATGATGATGATAATCATTATGACACAACATCCTGAACGAAGAATGATCCCCTCTTGATCAATGACTCATCATATGACTTTCTATCACGTGACTTCTCAAGCATAAACAAGATGGCGCGCGCCAATTTTTGTGTTGGGGTTGTACTTGTAAATATACTTTTTATTTGGCCATCGTCTTGCAACTATCCATTCAGAAATACAGCATTACCATGGGATGAAAGAGTAAAGGATCTTGTTTATCGGCTGACTTTGGAAGAACTTGTTTTGCAAATAGCTAGGGGAGGTGGACCACATTCAAACGGGCCAGCACCTGCCATTCCGCGCCTTGGCATCAAGCCGTACAACTGGGACACTGAATGCTTGCATGGTGTTGCATACCAGGCCCCTGCCACTGCATTTCCACAGGCCATAGGCCTGGGTGCAACTTTTAGGTGAGAATGCAAAATTGTGTAAAAAGTTAAAGGGACGACTCTTTTACAGACTTCAACCTAGAGCAGGTGGACAGAGAACCGCTCGCGTTGGCCTTTTTTTTTTTTTCTTTTTGTCCAACTTGAAATTCAAGAGGGTCGAGGAACGACCGAGCGGGGGAGAGCCTGGGAGAGGGGCGTGGCCTCCGTTAAGAGAAATTTATAAAGTCCTGATAGGGAGGATTGAGGAGCACTTTGGGGGTGGGGGCCCATGTACGCAGACGACATAAAAGGTGGATAGGGCGGAACAGTGCATTTGAGGCATGATTTAGGGATGAATGTGCCTGCCCTTGTGGGCTCTGTCACTTCAACTTGTGAACCTCACAATATTTATAAAGCATCACACATGTACCCCCTCCCTACTATTGGCCCCTCCATGCTCCCTTAGTCACCCCTTCATACCCCCCACCCCAGCCCTCCACCCACCCTACGTGCCCTCTGTTACTTGTGAACCTCACAATATTAATAAAACGTCACAAATCTACTCTCCCTCCCCATTATTCACCCCCTTCATGCCCTCCATTGACCCATGCCCCACTGGTCCCCTCATCCCTGACTTCCACACTGTTTAACCATCTTTTTGAAGCCTACAAAATGAGACTTCCTAAGGTGTGACATCAATGCAGTGCCAAGCATGGTAAATAGCATCTATGTGGGTTATCCATTACTTGTTTGATGTTAATATGTGAAGAAAACAGGTACATGTACTTAATTAGGGTGACAAAATGTATTGCATGTAGTTTAGTACTGATTTGGGCAAACAGGATCAAATGCAGCAAGGATCAACCCCATTAAATTGAGGGAGGGGGGGTCACAGGGTTAAAGCAGTCAGTTCATGTTATGCAACTCAGCTGTGATGCATAATGTTTGGAAGTTGTTTGGTTCAATTATAATGAAGTCTGTCTGCTCATTTGCATTTATTTTGTAATTTTTGTTCCCAAGTAGCTTCTAGCATATTATCCAAAAGAAGCCCTTTCTCCACCTTTTATTCAGGTATTAGTGAAGCCTGCTGGACTTATGTGCATTCAGCCTTTGTGTGTTCACACAAACAGACAACATACATACACCATTGGACTATACAATTTGCCTGTCTACCAGCCTGGTGGAAGAAGCCAAATTCTAATCAGGGGAATTCAAGATCTTATAGAAGTAGCACTGGGGGAAGACAGAAATTATTAAAAATTATGTTTTTTAAAATGAGAGTTGTATAGATGGACAAGCAAGTTTGATTGGAGGGCCGGTAAAATACCAAAACTACTTGCCCAGAGGACTACAGCAGATAAAAAGAATTGCAGAGCTCTGTACTGGCATGCTTATCCTTCAACAGTGAACTTAACCATGGTATGACAGTGCACAATACAGTATTTAGCTCTATGGATTACAAGAAAGCACTTTTCCCATGGATGGATATATGTCAAGTAAAGTTGATGCAATAATGCACACCAAAAGAATTGTAAGCATTTCATTTTCCAAGGTCAATACAGAAATAATAAATACATTTTTCTACACTCCACAAACTTAAGCAGGGCTCTGCAATTTTTCTGATCTGTTGTTGTTCTCAGAGCTAGTAGTTTTGGCAATTTACTAGCCCTCCATTCAAACTTGCATGTCCATTTGTACAAATCTCATTTAGAAAGCCAACATTTGGTTGCCCCAAGGTAAATGCTTTGAGATTTTAGCTTGCCCTGATTGGAATTTGACTTGTCTTGGGTAGCAGACTTGCAACAAAAAAAACTGCAATAACATAACTATGACTTTTAAACAGTTAATTTTATCCAGTTTCCTATTTTGTCAAGAACAACATACTTTGATCATTCTAGAGATCTGCCCATATATCCATTTTACACTCTTGTTGAATGATATGGGCCAAAGTACGTAGCACGGCATCTAACATGAGCATAATGAGTGTTCAATGTTGGCTCATATCTGTCATCACAGAATTGAGATAACCTTGCCGCAAGAGCATGTTTAACACTGTTGGATGAATTGGTGAAAGCTATCTTTGAAACAAATAGGGCTACCCACTTCTGTTGTCTCAGCTTTGGCTTGTAAGAGCCTGTTTTCTTACATTTAATAATTGATTTCTTATTCCAGAGGAAGGCTAAACCCCTGAGTTAGAATTAATCATTCTGAACCTCCAACTTTGTGGGGATATTCTTTGGGTGGATGTCTACCAAGTTTGATCAGCATGTCATGATCAATCTGTTTTTTTTTTTTTAATTTGTGTGAAGTTTTTTTTATGCCAAAATCTGTTTAAAATCTCCAAAATTACATGGCCAATTAGTTTGAAATTGCACAGGGATACTTTGGAGACCCCTTAATCTTAATTTGTTTAACAGGTGGTGCTGTAGATTTCCCTCTGTAAAACTGCTTAGCCAATTGCATTATTTAAGATACTTTAGAAAGCAGATTTATTATCAAAATAATGGGAAAATGTACAAACAAAACAGAAAAAGGACAAAATTTTGCGAAATGATTTTTACATTTAATATACTGTTTACAGACTGCACTGTCTTGACATGGGTCAAGGAGGTCTACTCGACATTGGATTGGGACCCTGTTTGAGCAGCCATTTTTGTTTGGCTTATGCATACAAGCACAAACAGAATGGTAAAACTCAATGTGTGGAGTTCTCAGATCAGATTATGAAATTCACCTAAGGTCAAGTCATGTCATAAGCTATGAATTCAATGATTGGGGCATAATGTCACACAAACGTGCACAATGTATGTACAGTGGCCCCCCTCTTATAAGGCCCCTCTCACCAGAGGCCACCTCTCTTGAAAGGCCAGCATTCTTGTGCAGAAAGTATGGTATTTCCATTATATTGTCTACTTCAAGGGGAGCCACCCCTCTAAAAGGCCACTTTTTGGCTGCATTTGGGGTGGCCCTATAAGAGGGGGACCACTGTACACTATTCAACTGATGAGGTAACTCCAGTGACATACAAACAGTATTGAAAGACTTAATACAGCATTTGTCAGCTAACCTAGTCATGTTTTTTTTGGGGGGGGGATTGTACAAAATTGGCAAGTTACCTGCACAACCAGTACATAAATATGTTTAAGCTTGTGGACCAACTTTTGACACAAAAGTTGTAGTTTTGTGGTTTGTCATTCTTCTGTGACTATTGAATGCCCCTTTTTGTGACCAGTAGCCAAGATTTATATTGTAAATAATATCTGAGAAATGACAGTTGCTCAAGCATAAGTTTTGTTGGTTTTGATAGTGCCTTCAAAAACGGCGAAGTTAAAGATGCAGAATGGACACATGCACAGCAGATGCAATCTCTCCAAAACTTAAGTATTGGGTACATGTGGATTTGACTCACTATTTGTGCATTACATGTAGTCACAAAATTTACCTCTGCACAGCATGGCTGATAGACAATGCCAGTGTCACTCTCATTTTGTGTATATTGCAGTCAGGAACTAATATTTCAAGTAGCAGAGGCCATTGGCACAGAGGCACGTGCACGTTTTAACAATGCCAGCAGTCATGGGGACTACAGTGACTATCACGGTGCAAGCTGCTTTGCTCCCAATATCAACGTTTTGAGGCATCCTCTATGGGGCAGAAATCAGGTATGTAGACCTATGTTTACTTGGGTCTTTTTACCTGTCAATCAATGTTTATGAGCACTTACTGTGAATGTTGTAAATACAAAACACTCTCTCTCTCTCTCTCTCTCTCTCTCTCTCTCTCTCTCTCTCTCTCTCTCTCTCTCTCTCTCTCTCTCTCTCTCTCTCTCTCTCTCTCTCTCTCTCTCTCTCTCTCTCTCTCTCTCTCTCTCTCTCTCTCTCTCTCTCTCTCTCTCTCTCTCTCTCTCTCTCTCTCTCTCTCTCTCTCTCTCTCCTCTCTCTCTCTCTCTCTCTCTCTCTCTCTCTCCCCACATGTCCCATGTAAATAAATTGTATTTTGTGAGCAAATTGCACATATAAAAGGGAGTCTTCTTGATGAATGAGCTATGGTGTACATTCCAGGTTATTGTTTTACAAATGCATTAAAACCTGATAAAGTGAGGAAACTGATAGTATTCCTTCTTTCCAGGAAGAGAAACAACCAATTCCATAAATATATTAAATTCAATTTTGCAGACACCGCTTTTTGTATGCATTGATTGTTTAGATCCTGGTGCTCTGTTAAAATGTTAAATAAATAAATAATAAAATGTCTAGATTAGAAACATACACAGTAATTTTATGCATGTATAAATCTTGCAGGAAGTGTATGGAGAAGACCCTTACCTGGTTGGCTTGTATGCTGCCAACTATATCAAGGGTCTACAGGGGAACCACCCACGCTATGTTCGAGCCACTGGAGGCTGTAAGCATGCTGCAGCCTATGCCGGTCCTGAAGATAAACCAATATCAAGATTTAGATTCAATGCACAGGTGTATATTATGAAATTGGAATATAGATATATTAATACATGTGTATGCTGCAAACAAGATAGCACAGACAAAATATGAAAGTTCCTTAGGCCAAGAAAATAGAAATAAGTGTTTAGATTCTCAGGCCGATGTTGTCAATTATCCATGACAAGCCATATTTTTTAATTCTCTTACCAAACACACTACTTTTCTTGCCATGACTGCTAATTTTCCATTAATGCTGAATTTTTTATGGAAAGAAATATTTTGGAAAAACAAAGTCATCTATATGTTCAATTTTTTTTCTCATCAAATTGATTTGAAAGTACATGAGAAACTAAACATTAGATGTGAATAGTCTGATTAAAATCTATGCATGTATATATGTTAACGTACTTTTTTGTCAGCCAAAAGGAAAAATGCAACTTAAAATTCCATATAACTTGTAAAAGTTGTACATGGCTATGAAGAATTCACCAAAATTATTTGTTTTTGAATAGATGTTGAAGAGAATTGAAATCAGTGAAGCATTAAAAATGCTATTTTTCAAACTAATTTTCAAATTTGAATCATGACCCTACTTTGTGTAAAAATGTTTTTCTTCACAAAAATTGTAATGCATTGAGCTACTGGTACATGAGACCATATGTATGTTAATGATTGCATTGCTCAAATCATGATGTAGGTATCTGAACGAGATCTGAGGCTGACACATCTTCCCAACTTCAAATCATGCATCAAAGCAGAACCATATAATTTGATGTGCAGTTATAACAGGCAAGTTGTATCTAAATATTTTGACATTAACATGCAAAGCAACATTGGAAACCTGAGGCACTTGTAAATGTGTTTGTTGCGACCATTTCATGAGCATGACAACCAAAATTTGTAATTTGTATCCATGTCTACAAATCTTTTGGAAAAAAAAAAAAAGAATTGTTAGTCGAGTCATTTGATCAATATTTCTCTGTTATAGATAATGGGAGCCATGGTGTGTTTTGTCAAATTCATATTCCATTTGAACATCTTGTTTGACTTTTTACAGAAACATACTATTACTTGCTTTTTCTTCACAGTGTCAATGGCGTGCCATCATGTGCCAACAAACAGCTCCTGTTAGATATTTTGCGGAATGAGTTTGGCTTCAAGGGTTACTTCATAAGTGATATGGGTGCTATTGAGTTTATTCATACCTATCATAAGTATGTCAACACATCACTAGATGCTGCAATAGTTGCCTTACAAGCTGGAGTCAATCTGGAACTTTCAATGGATGGGCGATACTCATACTATTTGCATTTAGGAGAAGCAGTTCAGAAAAAGACCATTGGTTTTGAAATGTTATTGGAACGTGCTAAACCTCTGTTCTACACGCGGATGCGTCTTGGAGAGTTTGATCCTCCTGAGATGAACCCTTACAGCAAGCTGAGTGTTACTAAAGATGTACAGAGCACCGCGCACCAGAAGCTGGCTGTACAGGCAGCCATTCAGAGCTTTGTACTGTTGAAGAACAACAACACTGTGCTTCCCCTTACCAAGAAGTATGGCACATTGGCGGTAGGTTTTAATTCATGCTGTTATACTCAGTTGTTTCATGCGCATCTGAGTGCATTTTGGTTGAAAGTGCCCCTAAAAAAGCCTCGTTTCGTTAAAGACAAAACTACAAGTTTTGGTACATGTATATGTATTTTTAATGTATGTACAGTGGTCCCTGTCTTGAGAGACCATCCCTAGGGCAGGTCCAAAAGTGGTCTCTCAAAACAGGTGGTCTTTCATTAGAGGTATAATAACATGGAAAAAATAGCACAGTGTTCTGAGAGAGCGGTCTTTAAAAGATTTGCTGTCTTTCATTGGAGGGGTCTCTCAAAACAGGTACCACTGTATTTGTCTTCATCAAATAACATATGTATGCTATGTGTGTATATGCAATGATTTTTACCCCAGTTTCTGTGTTAAAATTTCATTTACATTTGCTCTAGTTCTTCCCTATTCAATGCACAGAAACTGAATTTGCTACCAAATTACAGCTACAGTGGTCCCATTGGCAACAAATGTTCATGTTCGACTTGCTGCGTGATGCTTCTGAATAGTCAAGTGTAGAAAGCGCCAGCACTGCCATGGATTATTTTTTAACTCACCCTAAAATGTGTAATTTTTACTGTTAATGTGTTTTTGAAAAAGAGGAAATGTAAATAAAAGTAATGATTTTCATTTGGATTTTTTGCTCTTCAAATTTATTTGATTACTTTAGGAACATAAAGAAACATACATGTATCAGGGTTGCCTAACTTAATCCATAAAATTTAAAAGTTATTAATTTTTACATGCTTCCAATACATGTATGGTACAGTAGAATAATGTTTCAAAATCATATCTGGGATTAGATTTGTTCAATTTGTAGTCTTTCCAGGAGATCCTCTTTGTATTTGTAGCAGAGACACTTTTGATATTCCACAAGTAAACAATGATGCTGTGCATAGTTACAAGGGCCAACATTCAGGCTGCACATAAAATTTAGACTTCAGGTTGTGATAATATATGTCTACCTGCTTGACACAGCCAGAGGCCCCCCCCCCTCCCTTAATCAGTCCCCAGCAAGCGATTTAACCTGTGTTAAGCACTCAGTTCCCTTATGGGCATTGTATATTAATGCTTAAGATAAGTTATGGCACAGTGTTTCTAATAGTTTGATTGTTAAAGGACAATTGAAAACTGTTAAAGGAGAAATTCAATACAATTTTTTTTTGTGCATACATAAAAAAGTCTATGATTAATTAATGAAGCATATTTTTTTAACATGTATGGTAACATACATGTGATCTAATGTATACTTATTTGTTGACTGTCCTTGCTCCTATTTTATCAGTGTGTGCTGGGAGCATCCCTGTCTTAAGGGCCCACCTGTTGTAAGGGACCATTTGTGTCTGTTCTCAAGGGAGGTGCCATAAGACAGGCTCCACTGTATGTGACACAGGACACAGACAGGTAGATGAGTTCAGTATCTAAAACATTCTGCATTTCCTTCAACAGTTGGTTGGGCCAATGGCAGACAATGTTGCACAGCTGTATGGGAACTATGCTCCCCAGGTAGACTTAAAGTACAGTAAAACCCCACGCCAAGGCCTGGCACCTCTTGCTGACAGGACATTGTATGCTGCAGGCTGCACGAACAACCTGTGTACCAAGTATGATGCAGCCTCTGTCAAGGCAGCAACAGCTGTGGCTGATGTGGTCATCGTCTGCCTAGGACTAGGTGGGTGTACATGTATTTTCTCATGCAGCTAACCACTTCGATAATGTTTGACAAAGAATTTGCTTGCCACATGGTTGAGTGACTTTATTTATCCAGTTTCTCTTGGTACAAATGGCTTAAAGGTTCACCATTGAAGTAAATGGGTGAATTGTATTCTCAAATCAGTAATCACTTGATGTGTATGTAGTTCATCAGAATTGACTGCAGGACTGCAGAGCATTGATAGTCTTCATCAAATTGAAAAATGACTGGTAATTTTGTAAAACAAACCTGAATTGGAAAGGATTTAATTTTTTCAATATAACTGCACTGATAGCAAGCTATTTAGTGCACTGGTACAGCCATTTTCTGTATCCACTGATGGTGTCATTTTACCCACAACAGCATAGACTTATGAGTAATACTTGTAATATATTGATGATTTCAGGCACAAACATTGAAGATGAGAAGATGGACCGAACCAGTTTAGCTTTGCCTGGTTACCAGCTGAAGCTCCTGCAGGATGCTGCTTTGTCAGGTAGGCAACAGGCATAAAGAATTCAGGCTGGCTGAAGCATGCAAACAAAGTGCCGCATCACATCCTGGGCCATGCTCACTGCAAGGCATTGCCCAGTGGTCAAAGCTGCCATAATTCATCCACTAAGCTTCAGTCAGTCTGATTTATTTCATGCTGTCTCTTCGTGATCATAACCTATATCAGAGAAAACTCATTTACTTTGACAAGAAACAAGGTGCGGAATTAATGCTTCTGTTGCCCTTTTATTTTGCATCTGGTAACTTTCCAAAATAGATGCCTGCACCGATGTGCTGTAATTGTGAAAAGAAAAGAAAAGTGAGTGCCACAAGAAATAGTCCACAAACCAGTATTCACTTTGAAATATTATTTCTTAACATTTAGTTCCTTATTAACAGAGGAAAAAACAACCTTGATGATGCAAACAGAGCATTTGTGCATGGCAGATTCAGTTTATCATCTGCTAGCAGATGTGCCACCTAGTTTTCAATGGCACAGTGAAGGTAAGTTGAGTTGCCTTGGCATGGCAACACCAAGTGACAGCTAATAAAAACTTTCACATCAGGGAAGGATGTTATTTATTAGTGCACAGGTGCACATCATTTTACCCCTTCACTGCAAGGCAAAGTAAACAAAAGTTTGTCAATTGCTTTGTATTCCACTAGACACAAGAAAAAGCATTCTTTCGCACTAATAAAAATCTTCACCAGCAGGTTATAAGCCTTTTTATTTTTCATCTGAGACCTATGACTTGCATGCCAATACTTTTCAAAGAGGTCCATAGAATAAGTGGAGTTGATAATTTTTTTTTTTTTTTTTTTTTTTTTTTTTTTTTTTTTTTTTTTTGCTTTCAGCACATAATGCCCCAGTGATCTTACTGCTCTTCAATGGTGGACCTGTGGACATCTCATGGGCCAAGACAAGCGCCAATGTCCATGCCATCATAGAGTGTTTTTACCCAGCCCAGGCTACAGGGGATGCCCTGTATCAAGTACTGACAGCCAGCAATGGGGCCGTCCCATCAGGCCGCCTTCCCAACACCTGGCCTGCAAACATGGATCAGGTTATCTTTAATTTCTAAAGTTCTAGCTTAGATCCAGTGTCAGATACTGGAAATTTCCAGCTCAGTCATCTGGTGATGTTATGTCGGCTGTGGCTTTTGTATCATTGTGTATTTTTACTTCACAAATTGAACTTCAGCCATCACTATAAAGAGCACCATCAAAGTTGAAGAGAGACTGTGTCGTCTTGGATAATGGTCATGCAAATGCTGTGGAGTCAACTTGCACCTAAGTGGTCTTGTGTAGATAACTTGTCTGAAGTTTATTACATGTACTTGGTGTTGTACAACAAAAATAGATTCACTTGAGGTCTTCTATGACAAAACATGGCCTATACAGTAACAAAACATGACACACATTATATAATAATCTAACTTGTCTTTTTGTCAGTACATTATCATCAGCTGTAAAAATGGCTAATTCATCTTTTTCGTTAATTTTGCTCCTCCTAACAATTTGTCTCCATGTGTTGTAGAGCATTCAGTGCCAAATGTATGCCAAGGATAGCTGTTAAATTAGCTACCCTTATTGTTACAGCTAACTGGTAGTCAACAAAATGATAGAATTTTATTAACCTTTATTTAGAGATGTCATTGTGTTCTATCATCTATTCTTATATACAAATTATGGTGATTTTAAAACCATGTACCAAATATACTGTATGTCAAAATTTGTGTCATTTCCTCTACCCTGCAACTGGTGAAACAACATTTTTTACTCAATTTTCTGTAGTTGTTATAATTCGTACTTCTAGGTACCTCCCATGACAAACTACTCCATGGAGGGCAGGACCTACAGGTACTTCAGAGGACCTGGAGACCCTCTCTACCCCTTTGGGTATGGACTGTCATACACACAATTCAAATACTACTATCTGGATATCAAGCCAAGCACTGTCAGGGCAGGAGAATCTGTCACAGTGACAGTGGGCTTGGCAAATGCTGGGCCGTATGATGCAAAAGAGGTAAAATGGCATCATTTTTGTAAGCAACTGTTATTTCCATATGTTTATAAGGGTCTGACATTTTGCAGGTTTGCCTCAAAGGTGAATGTCTTTTTAGATAACAAGGTTGAAAATAAAGATTCAGAATCTTTGGATCATGTCCATTTAAAAAGTGTGGGGTTTTTTTTTGGGGGGGGGGGGGATGTGTGTGTGTGTGTTTTGTTGTTTTTTGTTTGTTTGTTTTTTTTTTTTCGTGTTTCCAGTGATATTTTTCATTTTATGAACTTTGATAGGTATTCGTTATCCAAAAATTGCATTGGTGTCTTACACTGTTCTGAAATCTTATACATGTACATATTGTGAAAGGAAAAATACAGAAGAAAATACTTTTCAAGCAATGTGATTGTTTAGTTCAAAAGTACTTGCTTATAAGAGAGGGACATTTTATTTGCAAAGTTGGGTGAATATTTCATAACTGTTGACAGGTGATCCAGGTGTACATCTCCTGGGAGAATGCCACGGTACCAATGCCACAGCTACAGCTTGTGGGCTTCCAGTGTCAGCCCATCTGGATAGGAGCCAACCTGCTGTTTACATTCACCATTACTCCCGAGCAGATGCAAGTGTGGGACGATGTGAAGGGCTTCATCACTCAGCCAGGTCAGAACCTGTGGTAGACCAGGGAGGTTCCATCTCCCTGAGTAGACATAGTATTTAAGATTAAAGGCATCCCTATTCAAAATTTTATTTGTTTAAAAAATGATGCACCTATTTCAGTCTGTTTATGTTCTGATATAACACCACAACCAGTATTGATATTAATTTGATCATTAGAATTTAGATTAGATAGTCACTGGTATGCATTTAACCCATTTCACCTTTGAATTAAGACCAAGTCAACATCTTTCCTTGGCATGGGTTGGGCACCTTGAATTCTCAGTCAAATTGCTTTTCATTGTTGAAATTTATTGAAAACGCTGAAGCAGATAGCATTAGACCACCAGCCAGTTTTGGTTGGTTTAAGGGGGGAAAGGGTTAATGATGGATAAAGCCTCTGCTGAATTTAAAGTTGTCTGTCTGTATGATGAACAAAATCACATCAGGCTTGGTTGATAAAATACATGAGTCATCTTGCTTGCGTTTGTTGCCTTTGAACATCAGGTTGAGAGTAGCCCTTAGGGGACTGATTTAACAACTTACTAGTACCTGGGCACATTGTGCTAACATTATGCACAAGAAAGCTTCAAAGGCCTAACATTATCCATGGTAACAAAGCAAACTTAAGTCAATATTAGAAACGGATGATGTTTACAATGCTGGGCACTCTTTGGTAATTTTTTATGAGGAAAAGTTGCATGCAGATGTACATGTCATATTGTACATCAGAAATTAAAATCTGTAATTTTGTTTATATTGACTCAGTAACATGAAAGTTGAGAACAAATAACAGCTATAATACTCTGTTTACTTGAAGATCCCTTCGCTATGAGAAGTATAATTTTGCAGTTAGAAAATGTCACTGTCCATATGTCATTTGGCTACAAGGATTATACAGGAAAGGATTTCCATCAAATCATTATGTGTTTATCCCTCGTGCAGGTACAATCAGAGTATATGCAGGAGGCCAGCAACCCAACCAGAAGACTACAGTGGGGTCACAAATTCTGACAGGCTCATTCCAAATAGTGGCATAAAGCAGCTGACTGGCACTGACTCAACCAGAAGACTACAGTGGGATCACAAGTTCTGACAGGCTCATTCCAAATAGTGGCATACAGCAGCTGACTGGCACTGAAAGCAGATTTGTTTTACAACATTCATATAATCTTTTACGTTCTTGTTGCAGAAGTCACAATGTTCATTTCTGTCTTTTGAACAATTTATCTGAGGCACATTCATATAATGCTTTACACTGTTGTTGCAGAAGTCACAATTATATTTTTGTGTGCTTATTTTTTCTGAATTTAAGCTGTAAAATATTACAGATTCAGAATATTCATTTCTGTCTTTTGAACAATCTATCTAAGGATTGTTTCTATTTTGAAGACCATTCCATTTGAAGTAAGAAATGTTTTAAGTTAATAAAAGTTCATAAAAGAAGTAGTATGTGAATTGGCATGGCAGCCTAGCATGTGATACTTTTGTACATGTATGTTTTGTGGTGGTTTTTTGCATTTTTATTTCATTTAGTGAGGGTTATGTCAGGTCACTGTAAGTATGTATTAGTCAGTTAAAGTACTTCTAACAAAATATGTGTATTTCTAGAGTTAATGTGGTACTTTTGTCTCGGCTCTGTTCCCGGGAATCTTTTTTTTTTTTTTTTTTTTTTTTTTTTTTTTAAAAAGGCCATCTGTTACTTACAGAACCACAGCAGATAAGTGGAGGGCCACATTGATATTATTAAGTATGTTTCTGTTTGCTTTTCATATGATAGATAAAAGAATATTTTTATATATAAATGTATGTAAAAATCAGACATGCAAATAATATGAAATACATGTACATGCAATCTGTATAATTCAGAATACAAATTATTTGTAGGTATTCTGTCACTTTATGCAGATTTTTCTTGGGTTATACCATTGCATGAACAATGATCCTGCCCTTTACTTCCCATGCACCCTTGGACAGGTGAAAAAGTAGTCCCATAAAATAGTTAGTCTCTCATAGGAGATCAAATGATATAGAAAATATGCCACCAGGGGCATTATTTGATCTTAAAAGGCAGGCTGTCTCTCTTCAAAGTGGTCTATCAAAAAGAGACCTTTTTGTGTACATGTATATTAAAAATGCATCGTAGAGTTGAATATTTGTAAAATATTTTCATAAAAGAAAACCACAGTGTGAATGGGCAAATATAAATAAAAAATTTAAAAAATAATAATAATGAATAAGCAAACATTTTAGTACTTATTTTATTTTGGTTTACTGAAGCAGTATTGACCGGTGTTATGTAAAGTTCTTGAGTTGAACATATCCAGCTTCAGTCACGGCAAGATTCGTGATGATGGTTATTACAAGCAGGATAGTTCGACATTCATGTCAGGATTTTCTGCCATATTTTATCTTGAGTATGGTTGGGATGATATATTGAAATACAAAAAAAAAAAAAAAAAAAACGCAACACTAACCCAGTACCTAACTGTATCATGATACAGTCACAATCATCAAGTGTACCACAATTTGTAAATCTATGTGAACTTCTTGGAGAAGAGCATTGCCCAGCCCAGGGGTAAAAAGCCAACAACACAATTTTTCCAGCTTGCATTAATAATTTTATGACTTATGTGTGCAGACATAGTACAGTGGATGGTGAAACACCTGTCCAGAGTCATTGATACTTACTGTTGTATGTAAATATGAAGAGTGTCATCCCATTATACTGTCTCACGATATATCGTGACATACATGAATGTACCATAATGTGAGACTGCACCGAAAAGTATTGTGGTACAGAAATTGGTCATGATGACCAACCCCATAATTTCGAGTGGACATTAAAGAAAGCTTTTGTACATACATGTATGTAAATGTTTTTGGTCGTAATGTGGCTGATTTATGCTGAAAGGAAAAGCAATAAAATATATATATATTAAAGAGGATATTATACAGCTGTCTGTTGAGCAGTATGCTGTGAATGTTGTTAGATACTGCACTGTATACTCATTCTTTTTGGAACACAACTAACATCATAGAAACACAGCCTATGGGACCCACAACCAAATTATTGAAGTGTAAATGCAAGAATGTCCCAAATAGATGTGTCTCTTGATTGTAAAGGGTTCAATAATGAGAATGTCACCTTTATAAACAATATTTTCATAAAAAAGTACAAGTTTTATTCAATGTGAACAAGATTCTTCTTCACATAAAGCTGTCATAATTGTGTTAAAGAAATTTTGCACACTACTAAGGTGTGCTGTTATTGAAATGCAGACCATACATATATATCTTGATGTGTTCATTATGAGATACCATCATAAATATGTTGTGCTGGCATAGAAAAGATTGAAGAGAATAGAAGCAAACATGTACCACATTGTTATTGATATGATCATTTCATATTCTTCTGTAACCATGTACCCGAAGTACTTTCATAAAGCAGTCTCCATGCAGTACAGAGGTCACACACTGTTCAGACTGAATCATCATATGGCAGGCAATGCCTCCTGATGCACTATGATGTTAACTTAAGGATTATACTTCCAAAAAATGATGTTAATAACAAATTAGATTGAAAAGAAATATCTGCAAATTCTTTGGCACATGTACAATACATTATACAGAAGTACAAACATGCTACATGCAGGTTTTGCATAGATATTATTTTTTTATTAAGTACTTGCAAGTGACATCAGCTGTTCAAAATGCAGT
Organism: Hermodice carunculata; assembly: GCA_964020975.1. NCBI lineage: Eukaryota > Metazoa > Annelida > Polychaeta > Eunicida > Amphinomidae > Hermodice > Hermodice carunculata. Next base: position 46,555,913 of record OZ026629.1, on the reverse strand, counting down.
CACTAGAAATTATTGTAATGAATTTGGTGGGGTTTTTTGTAAATGCAGATGCATCAGATAAAATGCTAAAATAAACAAGCATCTATAAAAATGACTTCAATGTTCACCACTTGAAGATTGTAAAATTGTAAAATAATTTTTACACATTTGTATTTTGGAGACTGCATGTACAGATCCCATTTGGAGTCATATAGTATACACAATGAGGATAGAAGGGGCACATAGGGATTCATCATTAACTATATTTTCACCGCATGGCAAAATAAATAATGATATCTACATTTGTAATGCAGATATCTGAATTAGAAATACAGTGTACAATGTATATTGTATTTTTAATTCAGATATCCAAATTACAAACACACATATCAGTATTAAGTGGTGAAATAGAGATGCCTATATTATAAATGCAGATATATCTATTACAAAAATGCAGATACACATGTGTGTGTAATTATAATTCAGATTTCTGTATTTTAATGCAGATATCTACATTTTCAAGTATAGATATCTCTATTTGTGAATATTTGCAGCTTTGGCCTGCCATGACCAAGATACCTGACCTGGTGACACAGTTTTATAGTATGACATCCCTTTGTGCCCTGATATACTTGTGTGTACAGTTTTATAAATCCAAGTCAAAGGTCAACAGAGTTCTAGTCCAGACATGGATGTTTAATGGATGTACAGAAAAAGCATTTGTTATATGCCCCTCCTCCATTAGGAGTAGACATAGTTGTAGTATTTTAATAAGCAGTGATATGAAAATTGTAAACATTCCATGCACATGGCTTTCCTCAGCTACAGGTATCTGCATCATCTACATTTTTTCCAGCATGTAAATTCAGTAACATTATACAGTGGAACCTGCTTTTGTGGCTATCTAGATCATGCAACTTTGTGTATGTTGCACCATCTTTCGTCCATTTCTTCACTTTGCAATGTAGTGTGACCCTTTGTATTGTAACCCACGATCCATATTTGTTGTCACAAGTATTTTAATCTGTAATAAACATGTTTCACTGTAGTACATACATACAAGACATGAAATGCATCAAGTTTTCTTGTGAATTACTTCATCACAGTGCTACAGTACAGATTTGTTACAGATCATGAATACAGTATGAATAATGTCCTAACTTTTGTTATGAGTTCAATGAACATTAATAATATGTAAATTCATGTTATTACATCATGCTGCAGAGCTTCCAAGTGGTTCTATATCAAAATCTGGAGGTAATTTAAGGAAAATGCTCCTATTTTGGTAAATTCTAAAAGTTCTATTTATTTGTAATGGGGAACATTGTCAAACTTTCAGTAGCCTGTAATATATTACAACTTCTAAACATGAAAAATCCTGTAGATCTGCCGAAAAGTCGGTAGTTTTGAAACTACTGATGCTGCAAAGATTCTGACAATTTTCATATATATTTATGGGTAGTGCTGGAATATTATGTTTGTTTTTGAGTTTCCAGACCTAAAAGTTACCTAGTTTGATCATTTTGTTTAGAGTTTGAAGTATTCATACTTGTAAATTGAGCAGTTACAACATCATGCCGCAAATATTCTGACAATTCGTATGCACATATATATATATATATATATATATACATATAGTGTTGGAATAGTATGTTCATCTGTGGGTTACCATACCAGAAAAGTCATCATGTTTGCTTGTTTTGGTTTTGCTTTTCGTCAGTCATATGGACTTCTCCACAATTTCTTTACCTACTTGCAACCAGTGTCAAGCAACTAGAAGGAAAAGACAATTTAATCACCCATTGTGGTAGTTTTGTAAAGCAAGATCAGGATCAACATTGCACAGATGTTACAATCTTGCCACTTATCATATTTAATATTGGTTGAAAACAGTTGCGAGTGTTTTAACACAACAACTAACATTATAGCTGTGATATATGTTAACTGCCAAAAACATCAATTTATGAACTTACCTACAAGTTGCGATATCAGTTGCACCATTCCCCTTCAATCTATATATATTTACATATGATGTATACAGTGTTTTTGGTGTGGATCTTTTGTTTCTGCTGCAGCACTAATTTTAATATGTACAGACAGAATTTATGCAAATGAATAAAATAAAGAGTTATAAAAATTTCATTAGGTTTTCAGTTCTCAATTTTCCTGTCGGTAATTGTGTTAACTAGATTGTAAATTGTATATTTCTCTTTTGAGTGGTTTCTTTATGTTGGGCTGTTATTGTTTTGAAGATGTTGCAGAATTAATCTAAAATAATATTCAGGTATAGATCTGAATGCAGGTGGCATTGAAGAAATTCATAAAAATTATATGTTTCAGATAATTAAAATTAAATTTCAGACACTATGAAAGTGGTTTTTATTGGTCAGATGCTCATACAGGTGTCACAAAATATGCAATTTCTTCAATTGATAGGGCTTTGATAGTCGATTGGGAAGAGAGAGAATAGAGTTTGTTGGCACAAAGGCTCAGTTTTTAAATTATAAATATAGATCTAACTGTCACCCTGACTCTGAAATCTAAAGTATCTATTCTAAAATAAAGGGGGGGGGGACTTCAAGCTTATGCTTAGTAATTTAGGATTAAGATTATGTGAGGGATGCTTGACTGTGGCTCAGATGGGCATCTCTGCTTAAGACTTTAGTATTTATCTGCCACTTTGTATCTGTGTGTCACAGCTTTTTGATGCTGACTTTGACATGACAATTTATGTTATCTGTTTCCCTTCGTGGACACAGAGTTTTGCTGCTTATCATCTTTTTCCCCATGAAACAGAAATTACAATTTTTTAGCAAAAACATACATATGTGCATATATGTATGTGTGCATATTTATGTATATAAGTACAATATAATATGATATGTATATATGGAAGACAAATTTAAGCCTGTAGACTGAATTCAGTAAAAATCCTGGTGAAAAAGGATGGTTGTCTGTACTTAAGTTTAAGAAGATGTAAATTCAGTAGGCCTTAGTATCAGAAATTCAGTCAGATTAATTTGGATAACTTTCACCTTTTTTTTCTATTTATAAAGCGAAGCCACTATGATTTTCATAATTTTAGGGGATTCACCACGTATGACTACTTGTATGCATATGTTTTTTTATTGTTTTTTTCCTTATGTTGACCATACTTTTGTTATCTGCCTTTCATTATATAAAGAATAGAGTATGTTCAGTATTCATAGAACTTCTGCAGTTGCGGAGTCTCATGGTAGGGGTGACGTCTGGTGGTGATGCGTCTTATTACAAGAAGATCGTAAATAATCACTTGTCCCCGGCAGAGCGAGCTCAGCGCACATGATCTAGAGTCACATGACTCTTCAAGCATGACAAGATGGTAGCCGCCAAGTTTTGTTTTGGTTGTGTATTGACGTTTATACTGTCGACTTCGCCATCATCGAGCGACTATCCATTCAGAAATACATCATTACCATGGGATGAAAGAGTAAACGATCTTGTTTATCGGCTGACTTTGGAAGAACTCGTTTTGCAAATAGCTAGGGGAGGTGGACCACATTCAAACGGGCCAGCACCTGCCATTCCACGCCTTGGTATCAAGCCGTACAACTGGGACACTGAATGTTTACATGGTGTTACCTACGAGAGTCCTGCCACTGCATTTCCACAGGCCATAGGCCTGGCTGCAGCTTTCAGGTTAATGAAAATTGAAACTGAAACTTTGTCTAAACAATTTGCACACATCATGTCCTCTTCTGACCAGACACTTCTGCTCTGATCCAATGATGTATTCATATCTAAATGCGGTCCTACTACTCTAACACCTATTGAGCAAAAGAGGTAGCCACCTGCATCAGGGCATATCCATGTATTTAGCATGGTCAAAAGTACTTTCTCAACAAAATGAACAACACAAACACACAATAATTTTTTTAAAATGTATTAACATATATTTGAAACATAAAGGATGCCGAAAATAATTAGAAATGGGATCTCTTTTGGTTGAAAATATGTTATTTATGGATGTTTATGTAGTATATAATACAAATCTGCCCTGATCATGGTTGAAGCATCAGTCTGTTGCCCCCCACAACACAGGAGGTGAGCAGGATCGCAGTTAAATATGAACGTCTCCTATTATTCATGATCTGATCTGATTTGGCAACAGCCATAAATTCATGGGTAAAATTATTATGATACAATTAAATGTGATGTATATCACATACCTTAAAATCATACAGACATATGCAAAAGATGACATAAAAGGTCAACCATGCCATTAGAGAACACAATCACATTTTGAAATAAGTATATATATATATATATATATATATATATATATATATATATATATATATATATATATATACATATATATGTATGTATTATGTATGTATGCACGATGTACCTGTTCTTGATACGCTAAGCTGTGTGGTTTGTAAAAATGCCACACAATACATCATTGACCATAGATACAAACAAAATTATTAATATAAATCGGACACTTCAAGTTCTAATGTGTACTTTCATGGTAAAATCTAAACAAAGTTTCCTTTTCTTGATGAACGCAGGTAGTCTGAGCAAGACATGTCACTTCAATTCTGGTGACGAGCTTGTAAAAAAGAAATGTTCTTATTCTCGATATAGCAACTCAAAACTCCACACAGATAAAGTTCAGAGTGAATCAGCAGGGCAAACATTTGCTGTATAAGTAAACATGAAATCAGTTTATGAAAAATCTAAAAACCTAGGATCTCTGTGATTATTAAAATATGAAATGTGCGTTCGCTGAAAAGTGTGCATTTTGATTAGCATAAGGAACCCAAATATGCATTTACCAGCAATTAGCCTCATAACTGAGAGGCCAGGGAACAGAGCTAGACATCATTGCACAAAATGTCACAGTTCAGAGACCAGCAACTCATCACATATAAAGATAGATTAGCAAGTAATAATAACAGCATTTTTGCCCACCCTGTCAACAATAAGAACATATCAGTAATAGGTACATCAACAATACATAGGTCAACTTATGGAGGACATTGTCATTGCTTACAAAATGTAATGTAGAGGCCCTTATAGGGTTTTTGTATAGCATATGAGAGGGTATTTACTTTTGGATATCACATAAAACTACCCCTTTTTGAAGCATATCACAACTGTATCACTATACCTTTCATATATAGTAGTTTAACAAGGATGCACAGGGTAAGAATTTATGTTTTTTAATCTCAAGTATCAGAGTTATTAGCTCAGCTGACTTGTCAGTCAGCTGAGCTTATCTTATGGCCCTCCGTCCATCATCCGTCGTCCGTCCGTTGTCCGTCAACAATTCACATTTTCGACTTCTTGTCCGAAACCGTCAGCTAGATCCACTTCAAACTTGGTTGGGATGTGCCTTGGGTGGGTGTCTACCAAGTTTGTTCAAATGGTCATGGTCCAGTGATTTTTGGATTTTTAATAAATTTTTTTGTTCTTTTTTGGGCAAAGCTTAAAAAATCTTCTCTGAAACCGCTCACCCAATTGCTTTGATATCACACAGGAACACTCCCTGGGACTCCTAGTTCTTAATTTGTTCTCCAGGTGGCGCTGCAATTTTTTTCCCTAATTTTTTATGAATTTTTGTTGTGTTATAACTATTTTTGACTTCTTCTCCAGAACCGCCACTCAGATTAAACAGAAACATGGTGGATATGTTCCTTGTAGAAGGGTCAAAGTTGTTCACTTTGTGGGAATCCTGTGGAGTCCTGATTTTTAACATTTTTTTTCAATTCGGGTACTTATTGGTCAATGCAGCTTTCCTATTGATTACTATGGAAGTCAGTCAGCATTCTAATGCTAATTCACATTTTCGACTTCTTTTCCGAAACCGTCATCCAGATTAACTTCAAACTAGGTGGCAATGTACTTTGGGTAGGTGTCTACCAGGTTTGTTCAAATGGTCATGCTCCAGTGATTTTTTTATTTTTAATGATTTTTTTTTTTTTTTGACAAATCTTAAAAAAGCTTTTTCTCGATCACTCAGATTAAGCTTTAATGTGGTGGATATATTCTTTGTGGAAGGGTCAAACAATGTCAGTCACTATATGGGAATGCTGCGGATTCCTGATGTTTAACGATCTTTTCAATTCAGCTACTTTTTGGTAAATGCACCTTTCCTATTGATTACCATGTAAGTCAATGGACATTCTAATGCTAATTTACATTTTCGACCTCTTCTCCAAAACTGTCATCCAGATTTACTTCAAACTTGGTGGGGATGTACCTTGGGTGGGTGTCTACCAGGTTTGTTCCAATGAATTTTGGATTTTATATGATTTCTTTTTTTCAAAAATCTTTACAAAAGTTTTAATAGGAAAGTTTAACATGTGAATTTCTTGTAATGGTTATAACTTAAATAATTTTGGCCAGATTTACTTCAAACGTGGTAGGAATGTGCCTTGGGTGGATCTCTGCCAAATTTGTTCAAATGGTCATGCTCTATTGATTTTTGGATTTTTTTATGAAATTTTTTGTTCCCTTTGGGGGCAAACCTAAAAAACTGTTCTCCGCTGAAATCGCTCACCCAATTGCTTTGATATCGTACATAGACACTCCCAGGGTACCTAGTTCCCAATTTGTTCACCAGGTGGCACTGCAATTTTGTCTAATTTTTTTATGAATTTTTTGTATGGTTTTGCTATTTCTCAATTGCTCTCAGAACTGTCACTGAGATTAAGCTGAAATGTGATGGATATGTTCTTGTGGAAGGGTCAAACAAAGTTGTTTACTTGGTGGCACTGCTTTGGATTCCTGATTTTTATGGATTTTTTTTCAATTCGGGTACTTATCGGTCAGTGCAGCTTTCCTATTGATTACTATGTAAGTCAATGAGCATTCTAATGCTAATTCACAGGACAACTGACTCGAAATTTACTGTTTACCTGATAACTTGAGATCTGTTTTGAGTTAGTACCGTGATGCTGCACATGTTAATGTTTCTGTATGAAGGTCATGCTTAGACAGTTCATGAATGACCTTGACCTCGTTTCTGGAGTCACAGTGCAACATACATGAATTTTACTCTTCATTATAACTTGAGAACTACTTGAACCTTGATGTTGCACATGTTAGTGTTCTTCTATAAAGGTCAGACTTACTCAGAATATGGCTGACCTTGATCCTTTCCCACATTGATGGAGCTGCAAGTGTGACGAATGTCAAGATCAGCTGAGCATGGGCTGTTCACACAGCCCTCTTGTTTTTATATCAGCAGAATTGAAAATTGCATATCAGGGGTATGATTTTGGCTAATATCCCATACCATATGGCCCATACTTTCAACTATCACATGTCAAGGTACATGTACCCCCCCCCCCCCCCACACACACACACACACCTGGTTTGCTCATCCATACATTTACAGGGGTTCCCAGGAATGAGGACAAATGTGTCTAACTACATATACTTAAGTTGTTTTAGTGCATAAATTATACATTTGTCCTTGTAATTTATGACTGTCCCTACTACATGTTACATGCACCAGCAAATAGCAGCCTCAGATTACAAGTGGTCATAAAACAAAGGTCAATTTATAGGGAAATAGACCGGTGCCATGAAATAGTGGTGTTAAAGAAATACACAAGCTCACATGAGAGATGGTGTTTAGAGAATGTACCACTGCACATGGAATTATGATTTCATGAAAAGCATGTTTCTTTTGCCTGCAAAGTAGACCCAAGCTGCATGTTTTGTCCACTCCACTGGGTGTAGTACTGATAACACAGACCTTGGTCTGCTTTAGAGGCAAATGTTTCAGGAACTTTATCTTTAAGTACAAACATAACATTAAAAAAAAATAAAGAGTAAGATTCAACATAATTACATAGAAATTGATACATGACATAATTTGTTATACTTTGAAAAAGGTGTGTACGTGGAAAAACCAAGACCTGTACACTGAGCCCATCCATCAAAAGTGTGGCACATTGATGTCATGTCCTCATGGTTTACTGTTCTTACTGCCTTCAATTGCTAATGACAGTCCCAGCAGTCAGAGTATATATGTCAAATACACTACCGTTTAAGAAAAAAATGGCCAACATGACACTAGTGTACATAACAAATTCATGAGTTGCATCATAACAGAAAGGGGATACATGTACACCATTGAGAGGGTTGCTTAATGTCAGATAAATGATTTCATTCAGTGAATAAATGGGAGCATTTTACATAATAGTGGTTTTCTATATGCTATGCATACAGATTTTAAAATATGTATATTTCGTGGGCATGCAGTCACAAGTTAGATAAAAAATCTAAGATTGAAGGAACTTTTAACTGCATTGATAGTAATGATGCATTGATTATTAAATCTGAATACATGTATTAGCAACTTTTTAGCTCAGCTGGCTTATCAGCCAGCAGAGCTTGTGCCACCCCTATTCCTCCGTCGTCTGGTGTCCGCTCACAATTCACATTTTGGACTTCTTCTCCAAAACCGTCAGCCAGATTCACTTGAAACTTGGTGGCAATGTACCTTGGGTGGGTCTCCACCAAGTTGCCCAAATGGTCATGCTCCAGTGATCTTATTTATTTCTTATGAATTGGCACTAGCCCAATTCCTTTGGTATCACATAGGAACATTCCTAGGGACTTGCAGTTGTTAATTTATTCACTAGGTGGTGCTTCAATTTTTGTCTTTTTTTATGATTTTTTGTGTGTTTTCGTTATTTTAGACTTCTTCTCCAGAACCATCACTCAGATTAAGCTGAAACTTTCTGGATATGTTCTTTGAGAAAGGGTCAAACAAAGCTGTTCACTGAATAGCAATGCTGTGAAGTCCTGATTTTTAATGATTTTATCAATTTAGGTACTTATTGGTAAATGCACCTTTCCCATTGATTACTATGTAAGTCAATGGGTATTCTAATGCTTATTCACATTTTCGATTTCTCTGAAATGTCAACCAGATAAACTTCAAGCTTGGTGGCATTAATGCACCTTGGGTGGGTCTCTACCAACTTTGTTCAAATGGTCACGCTTCAGTGATTTTTTTTATTTTTTATTAATTTTGGGGGAATTTGGGGGCAAATCTTTAAAAAACTTCTCTGAAACCACTCACCCAATTGCTTTGATACCTCACAGAAACACTCCTAGAGACTCCTAGTTTTTTATTTTGCTCATCCGGTGGCACTGCATATTTTTTATATTTTTTATGATTTTTGGGGGGTCTTTTTGCTATTCTCGACAGCTTCTCCAGAACCATCACTCAGATTAAGCTGAAACTTGGTGGATATATTCCTTGTGAAACGGTCAAACAAAGTTGTTCACCTGGTAGTACTGCTATGGATTCCTGATTTTAACGATTTTTTTTTCAATTCAGGTACTTATCACTAAATGCCTCTTTCCTGATGAAGTATACATGCAAGTTGATGGGCATTCTAATGCTAATTCATATTTTCAACTTCTTCTCTGAAACTGTCCACCAGATTGACTTCAAACTTGGTGGCAATGTAGTTTGGGTGGGTCTGTACCAAATTTGTTCAACTGATCATGCCTCAGTGAATTTTTTTTTTTTTTTGGGGGGGGGGGGGCAAATCTTAAAAAATCTATCCTAACAACGCTCACCCAATTGCTTTGATATCACACAGGAACACTCCTAGTTCTTCTGATTTGTTTACCAGGTGGTGCTGGGCTGCGCATGGGCTGCTCACGCAGCCCTCTGATTTTTTCTTATATGTTTTTAAATGTTACAGGGGTCTGTTGATATGCCAAGGTGAAAATAAACACAGCAGTCTTGGGTCATCCTCTGGTGGGCCCAGGTTGTGGGGTAACTGGTCAGGCAAAAAGCGTCCAAGATACTTTTTTCTGACTGTCTTTTGACAGCACTGCAGACAGGTGCTCTCGCATTCATGGTACTTGCGCTGTTTGGGTTTTTTTTTTTTTTATTACTTTTATGTAATTTGCATTATTCACCCATCACATTTTTATGTATGTTACAGTTCAGACCTAATATTTCAAGTCGCAGAGGCTATTGGTACAGAGGCACGTGCACGTTTTAACAATGCCAGCAGTCATGGAGACTACAGCGATTATCATGGCACAAGCTGCTTTGCTCCCTTCATTAACATTTTGAGGCATCCTCTTTGGGGCCGAAACCAGGTGTGTATACAAAAAGTGAGCCTGTCACCAGTTTGTATACTAAGTAAAAGAAATTACCCTGTCACCATGTTTGTATACAAGAAATAACCTTGTCATGAGACTTGAATTCAAGAAATTACCCTCTTAACAGGTGTTTGTACAAGTGACCCTGTCACCAAGTTTATACACAAATTACTCTGAGTGTCATCAAGTTTGTATGACTACAACAATATGATGCTACATTGAAAGTTTAGAATGGTGTACTTTGCTATCAAAATATTTTATTGATTCTAGAAGTATATTATATTGTTCCTGTCAACCGTACATGTCTGATGTACATGCTAATCTACAAATGCACTGCATGAGTACAACATGGTAGCCCTTTGTTATATTAATGTAGTTATGTGATGCAGTGAATTCATGCAGTTACATGAAAATATAGCTTTGTTCTGTCAGTCCAACTTTTTCCACTTGGAACATGACATTTTTTTAAGGTTTTGCCCAGTGGGGGGAGGGGGGGACCCTTTCTGTTTCTGGGTTGTCCATCTGTCTGTCCAGATGTGCACATTCTCATTACTGCAATATCTATAGAATGCCTCCATGTGTTTTGCTCAAATTTGGCAATATGCTGATCTTACCAGGCAAGATGAACTGAATAGATTTTGGTGTCACCATGACCTAATTTGAGCAAATGGTGACCCCTTCAGTCAGCTCTTTGTGTTGAACATGTTAAAGGTAATCCAGTTTTCTTTTGGTCCATGCATGGATGTATAAACTGGGAGGTATGCTTACTGAAATTTTCATGTAGAGAGTGATATTTACATTGGACATTCATGTATCTGTGGGCATGAGCAATACTTACACATGACTCCACATCAGAATTAAGGAAGTTGAATACAGCTGTTTATGAAAAATAAAGCCACTAATCTATACAAAGGAAATGTAAGTCATTCAAAAAGGACAAGCCATCTTGATAACAAAATTTATTGCTCAAAGAGAAGTACCAAACCAGTCATGATAAGGCAAGGTTTTCGGGACTGACTTGTAGGTGTTCAGTATTTATCTTATGAACATAACCTGCCAAGTTCTGATCCCTTCCTGGTTATGATAAGACAGGCTGAACAGAGTTTTCCTTGGCACAGGGAAAGTGCAATCAACCTAGCCCATGCACAGGAATGTGATAACTTGGGTCATGTTTTCTTGATATGTCTGATCATCATTTTTTCCTCAAAAAAGTTTTCTCTTACTGGTTAATGAGAAAATTTAGAGCGAAAAGCACATAAACATTAAATTTTAAGTTTGGTTACTTTGGGGGGGGGGGGGGGGGGGGGGGGGGGGGTTAAGAAGGAAAAGATCAAAGATAACCTGCAGTGGAAACCTGCAACTTTTGATGATAAAATACACTTATAGCCCTAACCTCCAGAAAAAAAAAAGAATACTTTTGCAGTTGAATACACATGTATATTGTAAGGGATTGTGACCTCTTCTTGCATATTTTGTGTTATGGATTTTAATTTAAACATTTACATGAATGATAATATGTTGATTCTACAGCCAGAAAATACATAGTCTTTAATTTTTTTATCCCAGAATAACGGTGAGATAAGCCCAATTGCCCATAATTAGCAACCCCTCAGCCAAGAATACCAAAATTACACTGGACTATATAGAGATTTTTCAGCCATATCCTGCCCCCAAAATTGCTGGGGAAAATTCTTTGAAACACGATGAAAAAGTGATGATGAATCATGTAACAAAAATGAAATGGACCAGTACTACAATCATGTGTTTAAGATAAATTCTAAACAAATGCTTCTTAATTTACACACACAGTAACATTTTGGTGTGTATACATATTTTGCAGGAGGTGTATGGAGAAGACCCATATTTGAGTGGTGTATATGCAGCTAACTATATCAAGGGTCTACAGGGGAACCATCCTCGCTACGTTCAAGCCAGTGGAGGATGCAAAGTGACCGCTGTTCATTCTGGCCCAGAGGATAAACCGATTCTTAGATTTCGTTTCGATGCACAGGTGTGTACTCAGCACCCTATTCTTATGTCACAACCAAATTATAAAAGAACAGACATATCAAAAAGAAAGTACAGATCAGTTATTTATGCTAAATGGCACAGGAATTGCATATATTACACACTATGTATTGAAGGGACGATCAAAGACATGACCACACATTCACAGGCCATTCTGTGCATTGATCCAAATTAAAGTGAATATGACAAGCAAGGTGGCGAGTGACTAGTTCTTAAGGTATGATGTACCATATGCCCAGGTTATCAACTAGACTACTGAATAATTCAGTACATGTATTGCTATAAAATAAAACATGGACTTTAAAGGAAGAATGTTACCAAGCATGTAATGTACTTATTTTCACGTGTATGAGTTAACGTGGTTTTTGCATTTCAGGCATTTAACCAAAGTTTTAATGTCACTATTTGACGTATAATTCCATTGAAAGCTTTGTTTAAATACTATTTCATTGTGTTTTTATTGTTATGGTTTTGTGCCATAAGCAAAAGTATAAATACAATGAAATTAAGTGGATTTACAATATAACATTTTCTCCATGTTTGGAAAGATGATGGGCCATTAAAATGAAGCACAAGGCCTTTTAGACATCTTGAGGGAGGTATTGTGTTCATGAAGCAAAAGAAGCTTACAACACAATGACAATGAGGAATTGCACCTTTTAACATTGTACCTTAAAAAAGAACTTAACTGTATTTTTTTATTATTGTCATTTAATATGATGTAGGTATCAGAGAGGGATCTGAGGCTTACATATCTTCCAAACTTCAAAACTTGTATTGAAGCAGGCTCGTATAATCTCATGTGTAGTTATAACAGGTGGGTGAGCGTAAAGAAATCTCGTTTGATTTAAGTGTGAATGATCAAAAGAAACAATGAATTACATGTGGTAAACAGTCATGCTATCAAATGTCATCTGTTATGATTTGCTTCTGGATTTCCATGTACATGACATGTAGGTGACTAATATTATGATGTGAAAATTACAAGACCTCAGAGGAGTACCAATCTGTACACAAAAGATGAATATCAAAGCTCTGTGACACTTTACAAGCAGAGATACACAACTCTCAAGTGAACTACATTTACTGACTTAGAAAACTACTTTGTATCCAATCATAAAATTTTGAAATTTTTTTATACAAAGTTATGGTTCAATATGTAATATGAAGATTCAAGTGGTAATTCCCTCATCAGGTGATATTTGTTTTCATCATGCCACCACACTAAATGTAGAGATACATTGTGTGCTTTAATAGTTACAGCATCAGGAGGTTTCAAAGGATTGACATTTTGTTTCAGCATCAATGGTGTGCCAGCATGTGCCAATACACATCTATTGACAGATATCTTACGTAACGAGTTTGGCTTCAAGGGTTACTTCATCAGTGATATGGGTGCAATCGAATTCATAGAGACTTACCATAAATATGTCAATACATCACTAGATGCAGCAATACTTGCTATACAAGCTGGGGTCAATCTGGAACTGTCGATGGATGGACGCTACTCCTACTTCCTGAATTTGGGTGAAGCAGTCCAAAAAAAGAACATTACTTTTCAAACGGTGCTCGAACGTGTTAAACCTCTGTTCTACACGCGGATGCGTCTTGGAGAGTTTGATCCTCCTGAGATGAACCCTTACAGCCTGCTGAATGTTACCAAAGATGTACAGAGCACTGCACATCAGCAGCTGGCTGTACAGGCAGCCATTCAGAGCTTTGTACTCTTGAAGAACAACAACACTGTGCTTCCCCTTACCAAGAAGTATGGCACATTGGCGGTAGGTTTTAATTCATGCTGTTGTACCCACATGTGTCATGCGCATCTCAGTCTGTTGGTTGAAAGTGCATGTCCCTAAAAAGTGCCTTGTTGTTGTTTGGTTAAAGACAAAATTACAAAGTTTGGTACATGGTATTTTAAATGTATCATTTTATATTGGTGTTTATAAAGTGAAATTTGTATGCCATGTCTCTGCATGCATTGATTTTTACCCCTCGGCCTTCTAAGCCGGAGGGGTATTGTCATCATCTACACATCTGTCTGTCCATGCCTTGTTAACCCCATATCTCCAAAAATACTCACTTTACAGAGACCAAATTTTCATCACAGGGGGCCATTGAGGTGCTCCAGGTGCTTATCGAAAAATAGGTCACTGGGTCACATATTTAGGTCACAGTACATGTACTACAATAAAGAAAAACGGTGTTGACACATATCTTAAAAAAAAAGATTGAATGTAGCTTCAGCAATTACTTGTGACAGTTGGTCCTAAGGATGCCTCAGAAGCCTATTGAAAACTAGGTCACTGGGTCACATATTTAGGTCACAGTGCTGCATTGAAGGAAAATGGCGGTACCATGATATCATCAAATCTTAATTTTCTCATTGTAGCTGCACCAATTATTTATGACAGTTGGTCCTAGGATGCCTCTGACACCTAGTGAAAACTAGGTCACTGGGTCACCTATTTAGGTCACAGTAGTGCTGCATTAAAGAAAAATGGCATTGCCATGATATCTCTGCTCATTGCATTTGCACCAAAGCTTTGTCATCAGGTCAAATAGAAGTAACCTTGGCCTACCCAAGGGTATTGTCCTCATCTATGCGTTTGTCCAACTTCCTGTCTGTCCGTCCTGGCCAAGGGGTTTTCAGGTACTGATAGGCTTCTAGTAGAATTTATAGAGGGAGAAGCCTTGACCATAATCAATCCTATTTTTAGCGGCATCTTTATTATAAATCTTCTGATGCCAAACCGCAACAGACTATTCTGCATGTATTGTGGCTCTCCTAACAAAATCACCTGGCAAGTGATCCAGCATTCCAGAAGTGTACACACTGACTGGTTTCCTGCTTGTTTACCCCAGTTTCTGTGTTATAATTTCATTTACATTTGCTCTAGTTCTTCCTTATTCAAAGCACAGGAACTGAATTTACTACCAAACTGCAGCAACAGTAGTCCCATAGGCCACACCATTTATGTTCAACTTGCTACATAACACTGCTGAATAGTCAAGTGTAGAAAGTGCCAGCACTGCCATGGATTATTTTTCAACACACCTTATTTGTTGTCGGTTTTTTTTTTTTTTTTTTTTTTTTTTTTACCATTAATATGCTTTAAAAAAAGAGGAAATGTAAATAAAAGTAATGATTTTCATTTGGAATTTCACTATTCAAATTTATTACTTTAACAACATAAAGAAACATACATGTATCAGGGTTAATTAACTTAATCCATATAATTTAGGCCCACAATTGCAAGTTATTTAGTTTTACATGCTTCCAATACATGTATGGTACAGTAGAAAAATGTTTTAAAATCATTTATGGAATTAAATTTGTTCAATTTGTAATCTTTCCAGGAGATCCCCTTTGCATTTGCAGCCAAGATACCTTTGATATTCCACAGTTACACAGGCCAACATTGATGCTGTGCATAGTTACAAGGGTCAACAGTGATGCTGTGCATAAAATCTAGACTTTGGGTTGTGATGATATATGTCTTTACATGTGTGCACAGCAAGGGTCAAATTTGTCTCCTACATAGAGCTATATGTAAATTTAGCAGTCAATTTTCAGGTTTCAGCATTCACATTACCATTTTGAATGGGATACATTTGTATTAACTGCTGTCCTGCTTTACATCCCTATCTAGCACCAAAGAACTGACAAGAAAGAGGGCAGATCCATGTATCAAACATGAAAAAAATTTTTTTTTTTTACTTTTGCAAATGCAACAACATGAGATGGGAATGAGCTGAAGAGCTGTAATTCATATATTATAGAAACATACAGGAAGTTACATGTATTTTTAAATGTACATGTATTTGTGTGGTACAAATTGAATTATTTGTGGTTGCTAAAGTTTCATGCCCTGCTAGTATGCCATAATTGTGGAAGCATAGCCTTGTAACACGTTGAGGGCCGAGCAAGACAAGTTAATATCATTGCCTCCTGTACTTGTTTTTATGAACACACAGTTCTTTTTTTTTTCAGTGCCTTGGCCATCATGGGAGGTCACACCAAAGATCTACATGTCTGTCAAATAATTGTAGTTCATTTACATGTTTATAGGACAAAATCCATGTAACCTACAGTCATTTCATTAATTGTCACATATACAGCTTATATCATAATACCATGAGACCCATTATGGCAGGAGTCTGATATAACCTGGTTAAATATACATGTAGTTGCTTTGAACAACAAAGGGTTGCTTTGCGTGGCAATGCATGACAATCTTAAACCACGACCGCTGAGCAAAGATCCTACCTGCAACACTGAGCAGTGTCTTTTTCTCCATTTTTTATAGCTAGTTGGGCCAATGGCAGACAATGTTGCACAGCTGTATGGGAACTATGCTCCCCAAGTAGACTTAAAGTACAGTAAAACCCCACGCCAAGGCCTGGCACCTCTTGCTGACCGGACATTGTATGCTGCAGGCTGCACGGACAACCTGTGTACCAAGTATGATGCAGCCTCTGTCAAGACGGCAACAGCTTCGGCCGATGTGGTCATCGTCTGCCTAGGATTAGGTCTGTGATTTTTTTCTTTGCCCTGTAATGTATGTGTACATGTATTGCTATAAAATGAGTACGTTCTGTACATTCTTTACTTCGCTTGGGTTTGGTCTTTATGCGAGTCAATTTAAAGCATTTGAGCATGCAAAGAAAATGTTTTGATGAGTTTGTTTGTGACTGGTACATCTAAAATTCTAGGTTACATGTAGATCGAAAATATGTCATTGTCAGAGAAACTGAAGTTCATGTGGGGTATGGCCATTACATATATGTATATGCATGCTAGTGTACTAATACATGTAAATTGATACATTAAGAAAATTGATACATTGTCAAGCTTTTTCTTTGTGGCACATGCATTCTAAATCTGCATACTGGAATTTAAAGGGAAGATGTACTTGTGTGTAAAATTGACAAATGATACTCATCAAATCAGTCCTTGTGTGACCACAGGATCTTGTATGGATAGGAGAAAATAACAGTCAAGTAAAACAGAGATGACCAAGGCAGTTTCTATCATGGATGGAAGAAGTAAAATTTTCAGAGTCTCCTTAGTCCAGGATATTATTACAAGGATGGGCAGTCATTGATATTTTTTGTGGATGATATCACTTTTAAACCAGCATGTACATGCAGCAACATGATATACAAGCAGGACAACTCTTTCCACAGGCACCAATATTGAGGATGAGAAGATGGACAGGGCCAGTTTAGCATTGCCTGGCTATCAGCTGCAGCTGCTGCAGGATGCTGCAATGACTGGTATGTGTCAGGAAACACTTTCAATACAGGTGTACATTGTATTCTCATTCTGCGTAGTTGCTCGGCATCAACAAAAGATGGTAGTGCTGCATGTCTTTACCTGCTCAACATGATGTCCATCATCTGTTTCACATTGTGCTGCATCAGAATAATAATAGAAATACAGTGGTCCCCCACATATAAGGCCCCTCTCACCAGAGGCCAACCCTCTTGAAAGGTCAGTATTCTTTTGCAGAAAGTATGGTATTTCCATTATATTCTCCTGACCCCTCTTATAAGTCCACTTTTTGGCTGCATTTGGGGTGGCTTTGTATGTATAAGAGGGGGACCACTGTATATGTATTTGGATTTTACCATCATATTAGCCTGAAATACAATCTGTGAAGATGAAGTACCTAAATGTAAATAATTTTATTTATGATGTTGTGCAAAACTTCATATAATTATTCATGCTATCACCATTATGCTTGTAAAGTTTTGTGGAATCTTAATTGTAAAAGTTTGAATTAGTGGCAGTTGTTTTAAGTGATATTTACTGCATTGCAATGATTGCATCTTTACATGATTATCCAAGTGGTGTTGATTTTTTTGTCAGTGCCTGCCAATGGTACTGCCAGCATAATGTATTGAAGCAGACATTTCTACATATATGTTCTGGTTGCTTTCAGCACATAATGCCCCAGTGATCTTACTGCTCTTCAATGGTGGACCTGTGGACATCTCATGGGCCAAGACAAGCGCCAATGTCCATGCCATCATAGAGTGTTTTTACCCAGCCCAGGCTACAGGGGATGCCCTGTATCAAGTACTGACAGCCAGCAATGGGGCCGTCCCATCAGGCCGCCTTCCCAACACCTGGCCTGCAAACATGGATCAGGTAACCGTACCCAATTACCATGAGGTGCTTTTGTGAAGATGTAGAGTGGAAATTTTGGTAGCGTTTCAGGTCTTTCTCCCTTGAATGAGGATGCAGGTCACTGTGTCAACTGCTGTCCTTGGCATGAATTGGGTGCTTTAGCTCCCATCACACACCAAGGAATTTTGTTGCCTTAAGGAAAGTCATCTTAATATATGTGGGACACACACATAATTCTCATTCCTACTGTTCTTCATTTGTGCTGAAATTAGTTGAAAACATTGTAGCAGATGGCATTTGACCACCAGCCAATTGTGGCTGGTTTAATGAGGAAAGGATTAATAACTGGTGTTATCTTGCTCAGTTTTTGCTAGTCTTTGTGAAGCACCAGTTTTTTTCTTGAAGGTACCTCCCATGACAAACTACTCCATGGAGGGCAGGACCTACAGGTACTTCAGAGGACCTGGAGACCCTCTCTACCCCTTTGGGTACGGACTGTCATACACACAATTCAAATACTACTATCTGGATATCAAGCCAAGCACTGTCAAGGCAGGAGAATCTGTCACAGTGACAGTGGGTGTGGCTAATGCTGGGCCATATGGTGCAAAAGAGGTAAAGTGGCATTTCAGAATTTAGAAATTTGGATACTTAAAACAAGATATGAACTGTATCTAGTCCCCTTTGGGTTAAAACAGAATTGTCAGATGTGCAGATTTAATATAAGCCGGTAAAGCTTTTGATTTATAGTTATGGATGTACATGTTTTGGCCTGACACAAGTGACCACATACAAAAAAAGCAATTTAGTAATATCAATAACTAAATGTGATAATCTGAATAGTGGACAACTTTTGTGTAGGCAAAGCATTATCATACACATTAGACAAGTGAGTTTCTCTGGAAAATGTTTATGAAATAGTAAACAGTTTTTGCTGTATGCATATATTTTTGTCATGCATGGCAAGCTTTTACAATTACATATATCTTTACAATGTCACAGCCTCAATCTCTGCACATTCCGACTACAGTTAGTGTTATCATAGAACTGAATACAATGATTTCTATGTTGAGAGAGCACCTTAGAGACAAGTCCAAAAAAGATCCCATAAAACAGGTGGTCTCTCATTAGAGGTGGAGTAACATGCAAAAAGATGAGTGATGTCAAAACACATCATTGTATTAAGCTTTGATTTTAAAAAAAATGACCACTATTTTTTTGCTCAAATTTGTGTAAAATACATGTTAACATAGTTTGGTCCAAAATTAGACTCAAAAAGGTCACCAAACTCAGTTTTTCAGTATAGCTCTGAATAGTTCATCAGTGCTGTATGGGTGGAGCACATGCATAGAACACCAAATGATAGGTATGTTGTCATTGACTACAGAAGTTACAATGGGTAATTCAACATAACATTAATTTGAAAGTAATATGTCATATGGTCACTTGGTGGCACAAAGTTGAATTCACTCTATTACCTTTAATGCCTTCTTGACAGGTGATCCAGGTATACATCTCCTGGGAGAATGCCACGGTACCAATGCCACAGCTACAGCTTGTGGGCTTCCAGTGTCAGCCCATCTGGATAGGAGCCAACCTGCTGTTTACATTCACCATTACTCCCGAGCAGATGCAAGTGTGGGATGATGTGAAGGGCTTCATCACTCAACCAGGTCAGAATGGTGATATAATCCAATCAACAGGTTGTTCTCAACCATTTTCCTTATGGGACAAGACTTGAGTGAACTTCAACTGATGCATTTCAAATCCAATGTATACATATGGTGCAGAAGAAATCATTGATAGATAGCCTTGAAAATACAGTAAAACCTCCCTATACCGAACACCCTTGGGACCAGAAAAAAGTGTTCGGTAAAGTGAGGTGTTCGGTATAGGGAGGTGTGCTTACATTGGAAGCACATAATTGGGACCGAGAAATGGTGTTCAGTATAGAGAGGTGTTCGGTATACGGAGGTGTTCGGTTAGAGAGGTTTTACTGTACAGAAAGACCTTCCATATTGTCATTCATGTGATGCTTCATTAAACTAAACATGTTTGCAACCAGTTATACCTCCTGCAAATGAAGTTTCCAGGTGGACTGTATTACCATGGAGCTACTATAGTAGCTCCATGGTATTACCATGTGCCTATCTGTCTGTCCATCTGTGGATAAAATTTTGCCCCTCCCCCTCCCCCCCACAAGAGAACCCAACTTTCTAAAAGATGTTCCCAACTTTAAGACCACCAACTTGTGCAGTTTTTGTTGCACAGTCCCTCTCAAAGAGATTCACCCCTTCTAATGTGGTCATTTTTTATTGATAATTAGGGAATCACTACTGTAGCCAAATGCTATTTTTAAAGAAGAAAGATTTGCTAATGTCTTCCTGTGTCAAAAAAACAAAAAACAAAAAAAATCCCCCCCCCCCCAAAAAAAGACTACAAAACCAAGAACAAAACAAGCTCATAATCAAAGAGCTGTATAAACAGTCCATCTTCAGCTGACCTTGACTTTCAACCCATAAGTTGCACTCTAGTCTAAGGAATGAGGATTTTGGAGAGGAAGTAAAACTTGGAGTTTCCATTGCATTCTCCATTGACTTCCATGGTAATTGATAGGTATGCATGCATTAACTGACAAGTACCTGAAAGTACCTAAAATGGAAAATTTGTTAAAAATCAGGGATACAGTGTCACCACCTAATGAACAAATTTGATTAAATCTCTCTCAAGCTACATTTCAACTAAGTTTCAGAACAATCTGAGTAACATTTTGGATAAAAAAACAAAAACAAAATTTCCTTGAAAAATAGAGATAATTAATTGCAGCACCACCTGTGGAACAAATTAAAGTCATGGGGGGGGGGGGGGGGGGGGGGGAGAGGATGGGTCCCCAGAAGCATCCCTTCACAATTTCAAAGCAATTGGCTGAGCAGTTTCAGAGAAAATGATTTTTTAGGATTTTGCCAAAAATTGCCAAACAATAAAAGGAAAAAAATCATAAAAAATATGAAATCACTGGAGCATGACCATTTGAATTTTGTTGGTAGAGACCCACCCAAGGTACACCCTTACCAAGTTTCAGATGAATCTGGTTGATAGTTTTGGAGAAGAAGTCTAAATTTTGAATTTCCATTGCAACCCCCATTGATTGACATCATAATCAATAGGACTGCACGCATTAACCGATAGGTACCCAAATTGAAAATTTTGTTAAAATCAGGGATCTATAGTATCACTACTATGTGACCAACTTTGTTTACCCCGCCCACTAGCTACATACCTACTAAGTGTCAGAACAATCTCTGTGACGGTTCTGGAGAAGAAGTCGATAATAGCCTTAACATACACTTTGATATTTCCAGAATCAACAAGTGAAAAGAAACTCAGTATGTTCTGATGTATGTATCACTAAATACTGTATCAACTTCTTTTTCTTTCAGGTAAAATCAAAGTATATGCAGGAGGCCAGCAACCCAACCAGAAGACTACAGTGGGGTCAGAAGTACTGACAGGCTCATTCCAAATAGTGGCATAACTTTAAGAGCTGATTCCGAGCTATGTTTCAGAGATAAACAAAAAGGATCAAACCTTTTCAGATTCTACTATCCAATGCCAAAGTGATGAGCTGAAAGGAATATGATAATTAATATTTTATAAAAACTGGAGAACACGTGTATGCATCTCTTATCAGGATCAGTTAAAGTTGCATGTGCCAAAACTAATTGGTATAATAATGATTTTCTGTTGGGATACATGAAGCCTAAGGGTTCCATCTGATTGCTTGTTTCAGTAGTGCTATGATACACAGATTAACTGTATGCTTCCAAAATAGGATGTTGAATCATGGCTCAAGAATTCACCTTGGAAATATACCTAGTGATGCAGTACAAGGCGATCTGACTAAAACCACAATAAAACCAAAAAAAAAAAAAGAAAAAGCAAAAATGCTGAAACTGCAAAATTCATGATAAAAAACAAAATTTTCACGAAGATGTGGAAGTGGAACACGTTCTGAATCATTCTCCAGGTGATGATGGCTGTGATCTAAACCTGAAATAGGTGAGGAAGATATTTAGGGATATTTAATGAGTGTTTGTGTATGTGTATGTGTATGTATGTGGAAGTTGCATATTAAGGTGGAGCAACTTGCCTGATGCATAAAATGCCAGGTTTGCATTCACCTATGGCATACGATTGTAGTCATACATATTTGAAGGCTGGTACTTGTGGAGTCATGCAGGACATGCTCTCAATGGCAGGTGCTTAATGAGTATAAAGCCATCATGTTGTCATTTTTAAACTATACTTATAAAGTCCAGAAGATGAAATCTATATTCCACCACCATGATCCTGTTACATGTACCTTTGTCAAACAATGTTTGGAATGTAAATACATATTTGTCCACTTCACTAAACACAGCACAGTCCAGCAG
This sequence comes from Hermodice carunculata, assembly GCA_964020975.1. Classification (NCBI taxonomy): domain Eukaryota; kingdom Metazoa; phylum Annelida; class Polychaeta; order Eunicida; family Amphinomidae; genus Hermodice; species Hermodice carunculata. The sequence goes on along the minus strand of OZ026629.1, from coordinate 46,533,209 downwards.
TCTGTTATGTCGTAAAGCGCCTGGGGTGCAACTGATGATTTAGTAAATACATGCATACGCATCTTAATTGGCAAAATGATGGCACAGTACTTCAACATATGCAAGACCATAATTTGTTTTGCAAGTTTATTGGCGTACATGTACAAAGATGTTTACGAAACTTTTTCCATGGTAGATGTACTGTCTCAATTGCTTTCCTAATGGAGCTGAGGCAAGCTATTGACTTATTGTCTGTTTTGATTGGTCTTATCTACAATTCTCATTCAAAATGTTTTGAATTCATGAGAAGTTTCAACAAAATTAATGAAGCAGACATTAACATGGGACATTCACATGAAGTTTGTGCAGAAAAACCTAGTCAATCCTCATTATACAAATTGAGACCACAGTTTTCCTGGGTGTGAAGCTCGTAGAAAATGTGACAGGTAGTTGCTAACTACGAACTGTAAGCCATACCTGTTCAGCTGCCTTCCATATTTGTACTACTTATATTTTTTAACTGTTTACTGAGCAAATAAAATAAACCAGTGGCAGGACTACATTAATAGTCTTATAATATGGTTAGTTAAGACTTAAAATTGTGGCCAAGGGAATTAATTTTATTGTCAAACCACTCACAGATTATAGTTTGACTGCGACATGACATGTAATTGCCTGGTTTTCCTGTCACCTGCATATACATCCTTGAACTCTCAGGAAGAAGTTGAACACATTATACATTTCGGTTCCAAAAAGGACCAAAGTATAAACTGACCTGCATGCACAGTGAATCCTCTAGAGTTGTGTGCTAATCTTGCCACAGATCCATCAGGGAAGAATCTGGTTGGTTATGCTTCAGGAATCATGCTGGGCACAGCAATTCAACCATAGCCTCCTAGAAGTACTGTGTTATTCAACTTGCAAAAATCTTGTTTTTAAGGAAAGGCTATGTCACTGGTATATACATACAGTGGAACCTTGGGATGATGGCCCTTAATAGATACCCAGCATATTTACTTAATGACAATTTTGAGGGATTTAAAGTCAAACTCCTTTGCTATTTGACTCATGTATCTGACATGTTCACATAGCTCACACATTTTACAGGGACCAGATGATGCCATTAAAACCAGGTTTCACTGTACCATATGATGGTTCTGTACATGACATGTACATTTACACCAAGACTGCCTTATGGTTTACTTTCACATTCCAAAGCCAAAGAGCAATTATTACAGCTGAAAAATATACAGCTTGAGCATATTTTTGCTATTGAAATTAATTTATAGACATTAATTGTACATGAATGTTCTTTCCCTATTGTGGGGAATGATTTAAGCTAACTTGAGTATCTCAGGTTGGGATATAATTATATGGATTCATAAAGCAACGCATACACAATACTATTTTTTCAACCTGTGTAGAAGATTTTTGTGTGAGAATTTGCAAGTGGGGGTGCTTTACTATTCACGGTAAAAATTTTATATGATGTCTGTGCATGTATATAAATATGCGGTGCAAAGTTCAAGGCTTTTTTCTTTGCAGAGACAAAAACCTGGTTGAGGTTTAAATGGTGAAATGCCCTGAGGAAAACGATTCTCAAACAACCTGAAGAGTTGCACATATATGAACAAAGCAATATGGTTGCAAGGCATGAAGGCTTTGAAGCATTCGAGGCATGCCCCTTGCCAGAATTATATTTTGAAATCAAAGAACAAGTGTGCAACTGGCATATTTTGGGCAAAACCAAGATACACATGTAGTCCAAGACATAATTTTTGCTGCAACTCCACACAATGCTGTAGATTACAAATATGAGGACAGCCTATGGTAACCGTGCTTTAAGCTCACACCCCCGACTTCATAACTATCCTAAATGAGACTCCCTGTACAAGGGCTAGTTCTTTGTGAGGCAAGTACATATGTATGTGGGGATTTCTTATTATATTCAGGTGCTTTTTTAAGAAGGGTTCGTTTGTATCCACTGCCTGTTCATAGATCAGCTGCTTGTGAGGCTTTACATATCAAGAAATTCTGATATTGTTCTTGGGTTCATGAAAGGAACCAGCTTTTGGTTGACCAGTATGTGCTGGCCTGTTTTTAGTGCATTTGATCATACTGCACTGATATTAAGAAGATATATTTTTGCAACTGACTGTTTATATGCTGCATCGATATTTTTAAAAACTGCTAACGAGGCTTTATATGAGCTCACTACTTTAGTGTCTAACTCAGTCAATATGCTTCACCGATATTAAAGACAACTGCATACATGGCCTCCTTTTGTGTGAAATAAAATTTGTATTTACCACTTGAGAATCTTTGTCAAGTTTTTCTTTAATAGTCTGCCAAAGATCACCACAGATTCTGGACACATACATCCTCCAACCTATCTCCCAGCCTATTTCCATTTACTCAAGAAATCCCAGTCAGGAGGTTTCTATATGTAACTAGAATGCAACATCTATACAAGTGACATTTGGCTTTTTGTTTGTATGCTTGACTAGTTTTTGTACCATCAAAACAGCTATTTGGTTGGTCAGTTTAACAAAGCTCACCGAATAATGTCCCCAAGGGGTTACCATGATATAAAATTTAACAATCATAAATAATGACATGAATCTTGTATATCACTTATCATGATACAGTAAAACCATAGGTTTACATTCTTCATTCATTTTAGTATGATCTGAAATTTGCCAAAAAATACTGTTTCCAAGAAATGGAGCCATTGAAGGGCCAGTGCAAAATTTTCAGTAATTTATCACTTGAAAACGTTCACAGTGTCTATAAGCTCAAAAGCTTATTGGTGCTTGCATGTAAATTTCAAAGTTGATATGTACCTTTTTCACCCTATCAGCAAATATGAATGAGCAAGGATCGTAACAGGGAGACAGTTTGACTATTTTCAAAGCAAACAGCTTCTCATTAGGAACAACTTAAGGTGGCACAAACAAAGCTAGGCACTTAGAGGAGTGCTGTCTTCAACCCGCTCTCCTGTTTTGGTTTTTATTTTTGGACCCATAAAACTATACAAATTCTTGTTGCTTGGGATCTTTATATTATATATCCGCCAAGAAAAAATTTTAAAATCACTTTTTTGGGAGAAAAATGGACATTTAACAAAAGGGTTTGATTTGGAGATTTTTCTCGGGATTCTCGAAAAATATAGTACTTAAAAACTCGAAAATTTGCAACATGGTTTTGGAGAAAAAGTCCAAAATGTGAATTAGCCTTGGAATGCCCATTGACTTGCATAGCAATCAATAGGAAAGGTGCATTTACAAGTTAGTACCGAATTGAAAAAAAATCATTAAAAATCAGAAATCCACCACAGTGCCACCTGGTGAACACTTTGTTTGACCCTTCCACAAGGAACATATCCACCAAGTTTCAGCTTGATCTTAGAATGGGTTCTGGAGAAGTCGAAAATAGCAAAAACACAAAAAATCATATTAAAAAAAAAAAAGTAGAAGAAATCGCAGCACCACATGGTGCACAAATTAACAACCAGGAGTTCCTAGGAGTGTTTCTGTGTGATATGAAAGCAATTGGGTGAGGTGTTTTCGGAGATTTTTCACAGTTTGCCCAAAAAACAACAAAAAAATTGACGAAATATCAAAAAATCACTGGCAGGTGACCATTTGAACAAACTTGTTAGAGATCCACCCAAGGCACATGCCCACCAAGTTTGAAGTGAATCTAGCATACGGTTTTGGAACAGAAGTGGAAAATGTGAATTGTGGATGGACAACAGACCCTCACAAAAGCTCAGCTGACCTAAAAATGAAGATTTTTAAAGGGGGGGGGAGTAGTCTCCAAATATGGAAAGTCTGGGCGTTCACCTAGATAAGATCAGCTGGTGCTAAAATTAGGCTTGGTTGGATCAGAGTGACTGGAGGGCTGTTCTGATGCCCTGGATAGGGACTGCAGTTAAAAGTTGGGTCATTTCCTGCATATGAAGGTTTGCAGTTTTTGATGTTTATGTGTCAAAATATGGGTTATATCATTGGAAAGCAAGCTAAGACAATGAAATTCTAGCATAAGACTGAATAAGAAGGCTCACTTTCCCATGGTATTGAGGCCAAATGGTTCAGTGGAATGAAGTTGATGCATCCAGTATTTTTCCCTGATCATGCAGTCGCAAATCTCTGCTGCGTGTTATTAATCTGAGAGGAGATTGGATGAACTCTAAAATGCGAGGTTCAGGTTCAGTTCACCATTCACATGATTGGCTTGGGAAAAATGTCTTCCCAGTGGCTGTGTTGCTACTTTGTTACTAATGTAATGAAAGTGCTCTCACAATCTGTCTCTCAATGGGCGCTGGGTTTGCCGGACTTATTTAATCTTATGATGTATCATTGTACATGTATTGGATTCTAATATGGAAATGCAAGACTTGAGCCACTAGCAGGTGTCCAGGACTGCTGGCACATGCAACATGTACAGACTTGACCACATGGTGTAACTCCCAGTCAGAACTCTACTGTGATGTAGTCCCACAGTGACAGACCCTATATCTCCAGTAGGTCCACCTGGACCTGTCGACTATTCACATTAAGGCCTATGTGTTGTCCAACTAACTTACCATGTTAATAATTGTATTTGAAAAAATTAACACACAGTACACAATGTAAAGTGAAAACGTCTTTATTACCAAAAAAAATCTGAATCTTATTACAAAAATCCCTCTGCAAATTTATCTTTATTCTTTCAAAATAAAAATTGATTTAAGGCAGTTTAACATCTGATGAGGTGTTAATAAAGGCAATGCCTGTTCCCTTATCATTTTTCAAATGAAGTATGTCTCAACCACACTGAAGTGGTTTAAACATATTTTACTGGTAAAGGCCTACATTTTTAAGTAATTCTGTTAAGTGTGTTAGTTTTGTTTTAGTTAACAATGCAAATGCAGTAACTGTGCCAATCAGATATGAAGTCCTTTGAAAGTAAAAATTAATGTTCCATACCATGCTAGGATCAAGAACGTGCAATCTAAACCCCTACATGAGGTCATCATTGTGCCACGTAAATGGATGCTTTTCCAGATGTTTTCTATACCTGCCATTTATGCTTAGAATATTCATTTTGAAAGATACTGATACATCAAGGAAACAAATTTGAATGCATGTCACTGCCTCCATACATATACATATTATATACACACATGTAAATAAAATGATGCAACATAATTGATGGCTTATGGTGATGATGATAGAGCAGTGGTGGATCCTGGATTACAAAAGGACATGGTGTGAGCAAGGAAAGTGCAATATAACAAACAAATCAGGGGATATGGAGTGCAATTTTGTACAGCACTGCAGCATGAGACCAAATTATGCCTGTTCCTTTTGGAAAGGAGAGGGTCATACGTTGGACTTGCCCTGTGGTAGATCCACCACTGCTGACAGTCACGTATAGATGTATTTGAATCTACCTCACAAGGCCGGATGGCAAACAGTTGTAAGAGAACCTGTACCTTCAAGATGTAACAAGACCATACATACAAATATAGATAGGGTACAGATCACAAGGGGTGTAGGTCCATATCGTAATTGATGTATATATTCCTATGTTACCTCTACACCCTGTCCACATGTGGATGAAAAACTTTTCAAGACAACATTGGCCAGAATGTATCCCTAAGATAGATTACATTTAGCTGGCACAGTATTCCTGAAAACTGTTGGGAGAACTTGAAGTATCCCACATTTCTGTTGGTGTGGTTGGCACATTGTACACAAATCTGTACCATGATGTACACTTACAAGAAAATGTGCATTTTATCACGGTTCTTAGAACATATACAATAGATTCTTCCCTCAAGAGACCATCCCTTGGGTAAGTTCAAAAATGGTCAAACAAAGCATGTGGTCTCTCAATACAGGTGAAATAACATGGTAGATAGCAGTAGGGATCATATAAATGTTATCTTAAAAGCCAAGTGATATGTCACTGGAGTGGTCTTTTCAACGAAGGGACTACTTTACTGGCAGCCAGTCCAGTGTTAGATACTGATCCTCCATTTACATTGGACTATGGCAGGCATTCCATATTAAATTTCAAATACATGTGGGTGAGATTAAATGTAATACTAATAAAAAAACCTGCAGTTGGCAGCCTGCTACACTAAGTGCTAATGAGACACTCATGATAAGCTCTGAACTTTGAATTGCTCATAAACTTTAAACATTTGTCCCGTAAACAAATTGCTGCAACAAACTTTAACTTGTAGCTAAAATACCGGGCGAAGGTCACAATGGCTAGTGGAGTAGGGTCCAACCGGTTTCGTTTCGACTGAAACTAATCAGGGACTGAGGGGAAATTGATGTAATGTCTGTTTGTATACCAGAGTATAACTTTTCCGTTGTAATGTAAAACATGGGCTTGTGATTACCTAACACGAAGCTCCGAACTTGTTGTGACAGTGGTTGTCGACGCAAAGTTGAATCCAAATGAATATTTGAATTGCAGTGAACTCAAAGAATTGAGGTGACTGTTGGTACACTTCTGAGGTCATTGAGTGTATAAACAGGAATAATTCAGAGTTCCACTGAAGCCCTACTGAAGGAGCTTCTGGCTGTGTGACTACACAGCAAACTGATAATTGTGCATCTTCCCATAGATAAATACATAAAATAAGTCTACCTAGCAGAGAAACCATAGGAAAATGAGCTCTGAAATAAAAATTTAGCACAAGACTGAGCAAAGGAGCTCATTTCCCCATGATATTGAGACCGAAGGGCTTCAGTGAGCGCAATAGACCTGTTCATACTGACTTGTACCGAACTTTTCGGGACCCTAATTCATTATGCATTCCATTGTTGGCCTAATTGTCCAATCAACAAGTGGCCAAGTAGGGCCCACGCTTTCCTTTGTTCACAACGGATGCCACGGCTAATGCTACTGATTACAGCATGGATTGTGCTGAACGGTGCAAATCTTTTACCTAAAATCTCACATCAGTAGTGAAATGTGCATGTTTAGTTTACTGACAGTTTGATTTTTCATTAAACCCAAGCACATCCTGTGTTTTATTTTCTGATCCATCCACGTTAAATCCAGCCATCGTGGTCGAGCACAAAATAGTAAACAAAGCAGGGTGCGCTTCCCGAAGTGAACCGAATAAACCCAAGTCCTATGAATTGGTCTATTGGTGCATCCAATGTCAAAAAATAAAAAAATAAATAAATACTGTAACTTGTACACTCTGTAGACTCGAGTCCTCAGCTTTCCACAGTGTTCTCAGGGCACTATCTGCTCAAAGTGTATGAAGGAAAGCTGTCCACAGGAGGCATTTAGCTGACGACATTTATGACATCAGATGCTTCTGGTATTTTGAATGGGGCAAAAATGCATGCCAATATATTGGGGTTAGGTCTGAGCTAAGTACAAAACTGACCATACTAGTCAAATGGTTACATAAAGGTTTTTCATGACACATGAACACTTTTGGGGATCTTAACTTAAAGTGAAATATATCCAAGATAATTGTATATGATCTTTATATGCTGACTGTAAAATTTTAAGAGTAGAAACTATATCAATGAATGTTATATTACATATGAAACATGGAAGGGCACATTATCTTTGGTGTAAAATGCACAAGTGACAAATCAGTTGCAGGACATGAAAATAAATGTATCAATTTTCTTCATAGTATAAAACACCTGATGACAGTATCACTTTCTGAGTCTGACCACTCAAACATTTCTACAGTAAACATGGCAAACAAGGTAGCTGCATCATCAGGTGACCCTGAATGGCACTTCACATACTCATCACATTTTGTTAACTTCAGCAGCAGATGCTGATCTCATCAAAGGCCATCTTTGGACCACTATTCTTTGAAGACCGTATTTGATGAAACCTTGTTGAAGATGTCAGTGATGGACTGGTATGAACTACTGGACATGAAACGAGGCACTCAAACAAGTACCAGAGGCTCATGTTACAGGGTGTGAAAATTCCCATGATCCTATTGTCTGGGACGAGTAAAATCCTTTTGAGGACAAGTGACTTTCAAATTTCACTTGTCCTATAGGCAAGTACTTTTAATTGGCAAAATTCACAACATGTTAAATTTCAAAGTTTGTTGACATAACAGACACATAAAGTCACTGTATGACATAATGATTTCCATTAAAACATGCTCTTTCCAGCCAAAACTTAGGTCACTTCATAAGCATTTGGGACAAGTGAAAAGTTTGTGTCACTTGCCCTGCAGACGAGTAATTTCAAAACACTTTTTCTCACCCTGATGTATGTATAATGAGGTCTCAATTAACTTTTTTTCCATGTACCATACCAAGAATACCCACTTTTCAATGACAAGCAATGCTGGACCATGCACAATGGACTTAATAGACCAGCATCACATGAAAAATAAATCAAGCTTCAACCATTCAAAACAAAGCAGATTCTTTCTGTTAACTTCATTACATCTTTTACTGATTCATGTGCTGTTCCTGTGATGTGCCCCTGAGTTAAGATGGCATTTTATTCATGCATGCTGACATATTGAAGGGCTGCATGTTTTTTTCCACACTAATTTTTTTCATCATCTGTCAATCTCCAGTATAGCAACCCCTGATATCCAAGGTTGCTCTATCAAAATATGGTCTCTTGAGTTAGGTGGTTTATCATAATCAGTTAATATAACATGTGGAAAACTGCATTTCAGACTTACAGTCTCTGCAAGTTGGGTGGTCTGTTGTAATAGCAGGGACTCAGAAAACAGATATAACTGTAGATGATTTTTTTTAAATGTTTTTTTTTCTTTTTGTGTCATTAGGTACATGCAACCAAAGCCCACCAGGAAAAAGTACGAATGTAGTCATTTGAGATACATGTACAACAATTACAGACTGGATAAATGACACGCCAATTCACTCACACAACAGACCATGCCCGACATATCCTTATCACAAATCAGGCGTGAAAGTTACGGTTGCCCATCCTTATCAGGGCTAGAAATACGGCTTATCCGCTTGTCCGTACTAAGTGAAACTTGTGACGGACAAGTAAAGTTGCCAATGCACTTGTCCAAAATTTACATACAGTTCAATTAGAATAAGACTCCACTTGGTTGGCGGACAAGTGAAAATTTTTCCTTATTTCTAGCACTGCTTATGTACAAGGAATATGTCAAACCTACATGAATTTACACTGAATGACAGAGGGGTGACCCATGTCAAATATCTTGATTTCTCTCTCCTTCTGTATATATTATATATATATATATATATATATATATATATATATATATATATATATATATATATATATATATATATATATATACATGTATATATTTTTCTGTTTATTGACTTCAATTGGGATCTATTTTACTGTGTTCAAATGTTGTCTGTTTAAAATATACCAATCTCTTTTTGTCCAGATTATACATACGTACAACACTGAGCCACAGCAGTTGAACCTCGATTCTTACTCTTTTAAGATCAAAACATGTACAGGTGCAGCACCTGTTTGTGAGAATGAAGTATTACAATGAATGTGAAACTCCGACATCCTACATGTACACTGAAGTCGACAATTTGTACTCGACAGGTTTCTGCAGCACAAGGATGACAAAGGCAGCACCCAAGAGACTTTTCTTGACTCCATCCTTTTAACAGTTTCCAGGACAGCAAGTTTTAATGCAGTTAGTCATTCAAAATATGGCTCAGCTTGTTCAGTTACAAAAAAAAAAACAAAAAAAAAACCCAGAGATGAAAAAAAAAAGAAAACACAAAAAAAGGACAAAAACAAAAGACCTATGAATACAGTGGTACCTCTTTTAAGAGACCGCCCCTACGGCGGGTCAAAATGTCGTCGCTCAAAACAGGTGGTCTTTCATTAGAGGTACAACATGGAAAAAGATAGCACAGTGTCCTGAGAGAGCGGTCTTAAAAAGATATGTGGTCTCTCATTAAAGGGGTCTCTCAAGAGAGGTACCACTGTACATGGATGAAATTGTGCACATGGGATGGAACTTCCTCAAGTGACAATCTGATGAGTAGCAGGACCTCACTACTATCACATTAAAGTAATCAAGATTTTGACTTTCACAATCCCACTAAATTTCTTGAAGATACACCAAAAATACAGATGCTAGAGTGTTCACAAGATTCTTACATTTTGACCCACACATTACAGAATACTGTTGTTGGTGCCACTAATATCCAATTCAACCGAGATTTTTACACACTTGGTAAGTCCTGAAGGTTATACGTGTGTATGGGTCACTTGAAAACTGTGGACTGTGTCCCGAGAAATTAAAAAGCACAAAGTTTATGGATGGAAGGATTAGACAGCAAGTCATGGAATCACATCAGCTCTGCAACCTAGGGTCAGTAGAGCTAAAAACCCTTTAACATAAGAGTAATCATAATATCACAATAAAAACATGACGTCCAAGTCATATGAAAAGGCACAATATTCAAGAGCTTAACTTCCCCAGTTTTGCTCAATTTCTGGCTTCACATACAAAACATACATAAATCAAGTAAAATGAAAAGACATATAAACAGCCACAGCCAGTGTAATTGTTTTGCTTTTTTCCACATAACTGGTCAGATGTAACTGTAGACAAAGCAGTAGTGTTGGAAGATGCCTCTCAAGACACAAGACTGTCTTACCCAGCATCACCAGCATGTCTGCAGTAGACAAATAAAATATGAGGTCTTTCACAGTTCACTGTCATAAGAATCACAATGCCTTTCAAACCTGAGGTAATCTTTCAGCTTTTGTGGCAGGCATAGACAGTTGATCAGAGGATATATGCCTCTCTCAGCAGCGTGACTGACGAGGCACCTACGGATTGCAAGGCCACATATATCCTGTAATGAGCGAGGCTCAGTAACCATAGTCAACAACCACTTATACAGTTGAGCATTTCTTTTCACAGTCAAGTTCTTTGGATATCCCTGAAGCATCTTCAAGGTAAGATGGGACCCAGCCACGACTAGCTGTTTGATGGTCTCTACTCGTGCATTGAAGATAGCCCAATACATTGGACTGGTTACTCTGCAAGAAGAGCATGTACATACATATCAGTAGCTCATTTGAAAGAATCTTGTAGGCAACAGGGTAAACACGACACTTCACCACATATGCATGGCTTTACTTACCATGGTTTCTCTTTAATCCATGCACAAGTATATTGGAAACAATTGGATCTTTCAAGCTTCAACTGGTATGCCACATATTTTAATATATCCTCATGATCAGTGTATGCAACCACCACAACTTACAATAATATGATAAGAAACTGCATATCACACAGGGCACTGCAGAAACTGACAAAGTAAACAGTCTTACCTGCTTAATGGCATGTCCAACAAACAGACCTATATTTACAGTACTTGATTCAAGGAAGCACATTGCTGAGAGGAAATATGTTTGCATTGCACTATAATTCATAGTGCCTTTATACCTTACAAAAAACTACAATTTTCTGGGTAACAAGCACACTTAATTTCTCTATATGTCACAGATCACATATTTTTTACCATGTTGAATGTTGGTAAATCAACTTACCTTTTATCCACTAGATCTAAATTTGCTCCCTGAGAGATTAGAATTTCCGCACAGCGTTCACTTCCAAAGTAAATGCTACTGGACAAAGCAGTCTCTCCATTGGCATCCTGACAATTTAGAAATGCCCCACAATCAATCAGCACCTGACAGCAAAGGTGACCATCAGGCCGTCTCACTGCCAGCATCAGTGGAGTGTTCAAAAACTCATCTCTGGCATTAATGTATTTTTTAGGTCGACTTAGGTGGGTTATCACAAGCTCAAGAATGTCCTCAGATGCACATTCTGCCGCCAAATGCACCATGTTTGCCTTAGTTTTTGTGTAAACAGTCAGGTCTGCTCCTGCATCAATCAGCATATCGGTGATGGTGTAATCCTTGTTCCTGATGGCTAGTTGGATTGGTGTGGCACAATCCACATCGTGACCATTCACATCACAACCTGCATGCAACATCAACACAACCAAGTCCTCTGATCCCAGACAGACAGACTTGTGAAGTAATCCTGCACATAAATTGGCACAGGCACCTGCTTCTACCAGCATCCTTACTGCATCTATGTTCCTACTCTGAACTGCAAGGGCTAAAGGAGTCAAGCCAGCATGGTTCATTGAGTCCAATTCCAAACTACCATTCCCAACATTCTCCTCTTTCTTTTCATTCTGGTGCTTCAAGAGTTCCTTGATTAGACTGGAACTTTTTTTCACCCATGGTTGCTGGCAAGCAATGTGAAGGGATGTATTGCCCTTGGCATCTGGACTGTTGACCTTACAACCAGCTTTGATGAGAGGATTGACTATATGCACATATTGCTTCGCTACTGCCATGTGCAGTGGTGAAGCCCCGGCAATTTCACTCTGCTTCAGAGCACCATTTGGGGACAATGATGTTATTGGAAGGTGTGACATGCAGCGGACATTGACATCACAACCTAGCGACAGCAACACAGGTACTGCCTTTGTCAATCCCCGCCACAAAGCAATAATTAACGGAGATTCCCCTAGTTTTCCAATTGGGCCATTTAAACTTGCTCCAAGCTCTATGAGATGACTACATAGCTCAATATCTTCATTGTTTGCAGCAATGACAAGGGGTACTAAATCCTCGTTGTTCAAATCAGCACCCAGTTTAATTAGTAAGTCCAGCATGGCCGTGTCCTTTTCTAGTATAGCACCATGCAAACCCAGGTACATATCGAAGCCATGGTTGACCAGAATTCTGACCAACCCCTTGCTACCATTTCTTACTGCAATCAGGACAGGGTCCTGAAACACTTTCCACTTGCCCCAGTCACTCTCATGACAGCCATGTTCCAGTAGTAGCCTGACAATCTCCTCATTCTGCATATGCACAGCCACCTCAATTGGCTGCACCTGAACATCACACTTGGTTTGACAGTGGCGCCACCAGCATGCCATGCTGGAACTAGCACCACTCTCCAGTAGGTGCTGCACCATGACCACATCTTTGTGCTCTATTGCTCTTACAAGAGCTGATGTACCAAATCTGTCAATAGCATCAGGACTGGCTTGCCCTGTCTGCAGCAGATGCTTCACTTCTTGTCTTTTGCCCTGACACACTGCACGCAGGATTTCTTCACCTTCTAGGCTTCCCATATTTCAGTGCACCTACAATGCCATAATCAACACTCTCAATTTATTGCATCTAATTCAGTACAATAACTGTACATGTACTGTGGTTTGTGGTTGGAATTGTCCCAGATTTGGGGGGGGGGGGGATAGTATTAACGGTTTGTTTCTTTGTTTACTAATGATACACTCTGTGGGCATGTACTGACATGACCATTGTCATTTTAGGTGTTTCTCTTCTCCTACTTAATTTTTTCCCTTTTATTTGGATGATGGTAGCTAAATATAGAAATTAACCGATTTAACATTACTAGTCTTTCTTAAGACCCTTTCTCAGTTAATTCATTATAAAAAAATAGCTAATGAATGAATATTATGAAAAAGATGAGGGGGCAGCCATAGCGTCAAGCAAAAAAAGACTCGGCTGCGAAGTGGTCCTGGAGAGGAGTGAAGAAAGGGTCTTTTAACTTTGGCCGGGTTCCGCTCACATCCTTTTGGCAGTGCTGCGGTGGTGGTGAAAAAACACACCGGTTGGGCAACAGCCACCCGAAACATGCAGGTACACTTTGATATTATGTTACAGCAGATCTATGGCTGGGCAACAGTGTCAGAGGACCATGAACTGCACTAGCAGCTGTGCTACAGAAGTCTGGGCAAACTTGCAACAGAGGAACAAAGTTCATGGTCCTCTGACACTGTTGCCCAGCCATAGACCTACTACAGCATGTGTTATCAAAGTGTACCTGCGTGTTTCGGGTGGCTGTTGCCCAGCCAGTGTGTTTTTTTACTGGCACTGTAGTGCCGCCGCACGGATGCTACCGGAACCCAGCCAAAGTTAAAAGACCCTTTCTTCTCCTCTCCAGGACAGATTCATGGCCTGGCCTGTTTTGGCTCGAAGCTATGGCCGCCCCTCATATATTTTTATAATATGCATTAGCTATTTTGTTTTATAATGAATTATGTAAGAAAGGGTCTTAAGAAAGACTATAACATACCATGCTTAGTGAAACTTGGTCTAGTCACCAGAACCCAAATTGTTATAACGTTCTTGAATGTTTTATTAAAAAATTAAACCCTATTGCTATACTGTTTCTATGCTCAGATAACTGTTTATCATATTCTTAAGTGTTTTAGTAAAAATTTTAATTGCATGGCTATACTGTTTCTATACTCAGAGATAGAAAGTTATCCTTGATAACCTATAACCAAGATAGTGGCCCAGCATCCTTAGCATGTCATAAACTTGCCTTGTAAAGTAACCTGACTGTCTGGATCTCTTCTGATTGTTCTCTGAAGTCTTGCTTGTCTCCTACGAGTCCATTTCAGACATAATGGTTCGCTTGCACCTACACATTTCATCAGAAACTGTACTATGGAGTTTATCTTCTCCTACTCAAAGTATTTTTTGTTTGTTTGGGTTTTTTTTTTTTTTTTTTTTTTTTTTTTGTTTTTTTTTAATTTAACTCAATTTATCATTACCTACCGAGAGGAATACAAATTAAGATTAAATACTTCCTTAAATGAAAAATGACATTTTCCCTTTTATTTGAATCATAGTAACTGTATAAAAGAAAGGTAGGCCAAGCTTATATTCCATGCATTAAAGTCAATGGGCATTCTAATACTAATTCTCATTTTAATGAATTTTCTTCAGGCAAATCTTAGAAATACTTTTTAATGTCACATCATGCACTCAGCCAAAGCTCAACACAGGTAAATGAATATTCTGTATCTTTCTGTTGATTGGTTGTCTTCTGTCATCTACTTGGGTATTCACTGGGACTCTCGCCCAACCTGCAAACCATGCAGTCTGACTAATCATCATGGATGTCCTCTGAATATACATTGACAGTAACTTGGTTTCTTACATATTAACTGTTGCACCCAAGACTGGGTTTCTTTAGCAGGTAAGCCATATCGTCGGGCATATCAGGTCACATGTGGCTCACCATCTCAAACCCTACTGTTGCAACCATCAACCCACGAATTCTACATTTGAGGTATAGTCTTGTTTTTACATGTTATTATGTACCTCCATGCCTAAACAGAATTTCATTTTCTGAAAATGGATTGCTATAAAGCTTGTAAACTTGCAAAACTGGATGCCGTATGATACCTCTTTGGTTGGAATCAAGTGAGCAAGGACCACCATGAGGCGTGACGGAGTCCACTTGACTGTCCAGAGGCAGAGTGGGTTCTCTGTAATCTTGCGGATAAATTCTATCAATAATCCAGTCATTTGCAGCCAAAGTATGTTAACTCAATTTACAGCTTTTAATTAGTTGTGGAAACTTGCATTTAATTTTATCGTGCCTTCGTCACATGAATTACCTTCTCATTTCAAATGCTTCCCGTCAAGTTCCACTTGCATCGTCTGTTGACATTCTCTGTCAGTGAGAGCTAATGGTGCGCTTAAAATCACGGAAATGAAGGTACGCTCAGCTGAATGAACAACTGACATAAAAGGCGGTAGGCCTATGTAAAGAAGTTCTGCCTATTTGAAAAAGCCTGACCGCGCGATTTGATTGATTGATGGATTAAAAAATTAATTTCGCTGAAAAAGAAGTGAAAAAAAAATACAAGATGAAATAAGAAACAAATCTAGGTTTTAAAATTTAGTTAACTTATTCATGTTTCATGTAATAATTAAAAAAAAGACCAGCAAAACAAAAAACAAAAAAAACCCCACGCATTCCCAAATTCAAAAGAAATTTGTGATAGGCTGCATACAAAAGCAACAAGAATTTCCACCCAATGGAAACTTGAAGATCACCCAACAAATTTATGATAGACTCAATACAAAAAGAATAAGAATTTCACACAATGGACCTACTTTTGCAAGTTCTTGATGGAAACTTTGCAATGACCACTTTATTATCTGTCCATTGAATAGTACTGGAATAAAAATTGTCGCTGTTTAGATGTACATCCTAGATCAGTTTTCCATATTTTTGGCTCACAATTTCTGTCAAACCAAGAAGGGTAGAACTACCCTCCTTGGTCAAAGTAAAGGTGGCGCCACTGGTATCATAAGCAAGACACCTTCCCAACGATCCCACTGAACTTCAGAGGAAAATGACCAAATATTATCGATGATGATGGTGCACGTTCATAAAATGTTCGTGTTATAGGTGGAACCACCAAAATCCAACTTGACCTGGATTTTGTATGCATACTTGATAAGTTCTAAAAGTTACATGGGCCCAATTAAAACAGTTTCCACCAGAGGATAAAAATGGTAAATAAAATATCTACAAATTTCAACTCAAGGGTATTTGTGCTTACCCTAAAATTCTAGCAAAATAGTTAAATTCTAGCATATATCACTCCAAAATACCTCAAAAAGTTGGTTATAGTCAGATATGTTACTTAAATATATGAGAATTTAAGTACCCTAAAATTTCACACTGGTAGAAACCCAAGTATCAATGGACAGACACAAGTTGTAACATGTTAACGACCCATAAGTCGAGCGAAAAAGGAGATGGAACATCCACCTCCCTGCATATAGGCAACCAACTTTAGCCACGCCCTGATGAAAAACATAGATAACTCTATGTACATATAGTTCGGACGCAGAGTATTCATTATGTAGGCCTCACCTGTACCTATATTATAGGTAATAAGACTTGCGTAGTTTTAGTTGCTTGTGGCCCGCAGAGTCTGCATTGCAGGGCGTCAAACACAGCCTGCAAGGATTGGAGTCCAAAATTCAAAACCACATACTGTTGTTGGCAAAACAAGTGTATTGAATAATTTTATTGCTACGTCTACATTGCAGTACCTCAGTTCAGAATGTTTATTTATTTATTTATTTATTTTTTATTTATTTATTTATTTATTTATTTATTTATTTATTTATTTATTTATTTATTCATTCATTCATTCATTCATTTATTTATCTATCTATTTATTTTATTTATTTAGTCAGTCAGTCAGTCATTTGGTCAGTTAGTTATCTACTTATTTACTGATTAATTGATTCGATTGATTGATTACAGCAGCAGCATTAAAATATCCCGATGGTGTAAATAGTTCAGTTGTTTACTATTTCAGTTTCATTAGGCCTACTTTCTTGTGTCCATCAAGACATTTTATAAACCTGTGTTTGTCTCCGAGAGCAGCACTGCATACTGGTAAGAACGATAAATATTACACTGCAATCTATATTTATGTTAGCTGGAACTTTTTTTCAATTAATGGTCCATGACATTTTTTTTTCAAAATTTATAGAACTGTGGTAGTACACAGTTATTATAACGTATAAATGGATGAGTTTTTTTAATACAATACAAATGCAAGTCTTTCTTTTACAGAAACTGGGATCACATATCAGAACCATATGCTTATACGCTACACCACGGCTAGGTCAGTGTCCTAGCTTGTACTGTGTACAGTTCCCCCTCGAGCTGTATCCTCCAGAGACCCTTCGGGTCTCGGGAGGGTGCGGCTCGACGGGGAATATATAATATATATAGCATGTTATTGTATATAGCTATACATATAGCATGTTATTCCGGGTAGCGAACGACGTATTCACATGATTTATGACATGGTTGTTTATATTTATCACCATATTTAGCTGAACATATAGTTTGATTGTGGACATCCCTGTTTCCCGATCGAGTTTCTTATTCCAGAATATATTCATACAAAAAAACACCAACCCAGTATACAAATAAAGCAATAGACATAAACCACCCTTAATGTTAGGTTTGAAAATATGAAAAAAATAGATGAACGAGTGCTTGTTTGTGGCATCAAAACGGTCACAGCTTTGTGGTGGCTGTGGAAGAATAACTGCCAAGGTAAAGATTAAAGGGTTATGATAAAATAAATAGAGAGAGAGATAGAGAGAGAGAGAGAGAGAGAGAGAGAGAGAGAGAAAGAAAGAAAGAAAGAAAGAAAGATCAGGGGTTATATGTTACTGCTAGATAGTTCACATTATTCAAACTTGACACAGTCTATTGCTTCATTGTCTACGCTTCAGTGTATACAGACATATATATATATATATATATATATATATATATATATATATATATATATATATATATATATATATATATGTAACTTTGTTATATACGTTTGTTGCATTTTATTAATAATTATGTTCTGTTCCTGCAACAATAGCTAGGCTGATAAACTGCTGTCTTTGCTGCTGTACCTTGTGTGGCATAAATAGTAATCATAATGACATTTACTACTATACTGTCACCTTCTTTAGAACTTGGATTTGATGTTTCGACGGATCTGAAGTGTCATGAGAGACTTACTAACATGACATGACTAATCACTCCCCCCCCCCCCCAAAAAAAAAACATACAAAGCTTTTGTCGTGTTGACAATGTCTACACGGAATAGATTATGCATCCCATCCATTTCTGCACTTAGATCGAGTACCTCTTTGGGCAGCTGGTTATAAATATATCAAAAGAGATATGTAGTCATAAGAAAATAAAGAAATTCCTATATTCATCATCTTTAGAAATTGAATTTGAAATTTTCGGTTTTCCATAATCTTATTCTTATTTTTCTTTTGTTTCATAATCTTTATCGTCGTGGTCATCATCATCGTCATATGCACAGGTGGCAGTCAGGTTCTCCAAGAAGCGTGAGGGTACATGGCTGCGAAAAGGGTAGAGGGGTATTCTATATTCTCTTTTTCTAAATACAAAAGGCGGTCATTTCTTAACCTTCGCCATAAAGAAACGTGGTGATTTTCCTTCCTTTGCAAAAAAATAAATAAATAACTAAAAAATAAAAAGATGGTAGCAGACTTCAATGGCGAGATACGGCTCAACAACGCAGGACGACCTTCATACTCATATTGTACAAAAATGTAATATTAGCTGTAACCAGTTCACAAAAGTTATAGATTGCGTCAATCGACATATATTGCTTTATGGTTTACATCAGCGCAGTGCTCGGGAGTGTGTGTGTGTGTGTGGGGGGGGGGATGCAGGGTTAAATGGAATGATAATATGAGTGGGAAAATACATTCAGTTTTAGGTGTTTTACAAAGAGGCAAGTTCCATCACAAGGATCTCGAACCAAGAGAAGTAAACAGCATAAGTACTTAAGCGTTTGGTTAACACAAGAAAACATGACCAGGTACTATATATACATACCTTGCTGTAAAACAAACAAGCTCATCTTTAGTATATACATATTACTGAGTAGTAGGCCCCGTCGTCCAACTCCACAGGCTTTCGACATGTTTGACTCCCAAGTAACACTCGTACTGTAGTAGAGTATGGTTATAAAGACTGGACTTGTGGTAAACCTGTAGATGTTATAGAAAAGATCCCCTTAATAATTTCAAGTGAACACTAAATGTCAGGAAACAAACACAACAGCGCTTTATGCTGAAACAGGAAAGTTGCCACTCCACATCAGACACCAAATGAAGGCATTAAACTATTTGATCAAAATACTAAAACTTCGTGAGAAAAAAGCAAACAAACAAACAAACAGAGCCATAGGCCCAACTGCAGCACTTTTTCGATCGCGACGAATAATGTAGTAAGAACCAGAAATATTAAAGCTATCAGCTGGAAAATTCGGGCAAAGAAAAGCTTCGGAAAAAAATATAATATCAAATTCGGTACGAGGTCTGAAATTATTTAACTGATATTTGTCACGGGCATGACTACGAATGGTCGCATGACAGAAGGAAGGTCATGCAGCTTTTGTCTAGGTACAGAATTTTCACGAATACGATTATCACTGGCTATAAGTATCAAAAAGGCTTACACAAGGTGCTAGATCTGTGATCCAACAGACGACCTTAAGCATGAAATGAAGTTTGTACGCCCATGTTGAAAGGAAACTATAATGTATAACAATGATTTGTCATACATTATGGACACAAATAGTATAGCCAAAGTCAAATAAGAAGTTAAAATTATGGTACGATCACTATAACGATGAGTCAAGTTCGTTCAATAAGCAGTGTACGTAATTTTTGGCACATAAGCACACACTGCGCCAAGACTAGGACAAATATGATAAAAAAAACATTAGAATACCATTGAAGTATATCTGAAACAATGACAGACACCATGCTTCATATATACCAGAGTGTAGAGATAGCAAATAATGGAAAAAATCACCAGAAGTCTTCTTATTAGTACAAACACTGCACTCATATACATACATACATACATACATACATACATACATACATACATACATACATACATACATACATACACACACATACATACATACATACATACATACATACATACATACATACATACATACATACATACATACATACACACACACATACATACATACATACATATATACATATATATATACATATATATATATATATATATATATATATATATATATATATATATATATATATATATCAAATAATACAACAGGACTGTTTGAGCAGCCCGTCCTCAGCAGACCTTGACACTTTCAAACGAACATACATACTGTTTACCCAGAATCGCTTGTGTGTACTTTCAACCACGTTGGCCAGTGGCTTTATAGAAGAAAGCTTCTAAGATTCCCCCCCCCCCCCCCAAAAAAAAAGAAAGAAAATCAGAAAAAAAAAAAAAATCACTGGAGCATGACCACTTGAAGGAATTTAATAGAGACTCACCAAGGCATATCTGCACCAAGCCAATCTGGCTGATGCTTTTGGAGAAGAAGTAAAAAATCTGCAATCCCTATGGACTTACATGATAATCAACAGGAATGTACACATTGACCAACAAGTACCCGAAGTGAAAATTCCCTTAAAAATCAGGAGTCCAGAGCTTCACCAACTAGTGACAATTTTTTGCTGATGCTTCTATCTACCAGGTTTTAGCACAACCTGTGTAACACCTTCGGACAAGTCGTAAATAGCTTCAACACACAAAAATTCACACAAAAAAGAAAAATCACAGCGCCACCTGTTGAACAAATGAAGGTCCAGGGGTCTCTAGAAATGTCCCTATGCAATTACTAAGCAATTGAAAGATTATTTCGGATTTTTTTGCCAAAAAAAACTAACAAAAAAATTGACGAGAATTCCAAATATTAGTGGAGCATGACCCGTTGAACAAATTTAGTAGAGACCCACCCAAGGTAGATCCCTACCAAGTTTGAGGATCTGGCTGACGGTTTTAGAGAAGTCGAAAATGTGAAGTAGCATTGCAGTGCTCATTGAGTTGCATAGTAATCAATAGGAATGTATTCATTATCCAATAAGTAACCGAATGGAAAAAAAAAATCGTTAAAAACGAGGAATCCGGATCGTGAACAAGTTTGCTTGACCCTTCCTCAAGCTACATTTCTGCCAAATTTCAGCACAATCTGAGTGAAAATTTCAGAGAACAAGTCCAAAATAGCTTTAACGCACAAAATTTCATTTTGAAAAAATCAAAATGCGGCGCCATCTGTTGGACAGATTAAAGTCTATGGGTGCCTAGAAGAGTCCTTATGCAATTCTCAAGCAATGGGCCTCGCCTCGTGGTTTCGGAATTTTTTTTAATTCTTCCAAAAAATGAACAAAAAATCATAAAACATTCAAAATCACTGAACCGTTATTAATGGAACAACCTTGGAAGAGACCCACCTAGAGCAGATTCACACCAAGTTTGAAGTGCATCTGGCTGATGGTTTTGGAAAAGCAGTCTAAAATGTAACTTGTAGATGGATAGACGACGGACGAATCACTAGATCGTGACCATTTGAACAAACTTGGCAGAAATCCACCCAAGGTTCATCCCTACCAGGTTTAAAGTAAATCTGGTAAACGGTTTTGGAGAAGCTAAAATGTAAATTTCCATTGAAATCCTCATTGACTTACATAGTAATCAATAGTAATGCATGTACATGTATTAATTGACAGGTACGCAAATTAAAAAAAAAAATCTGTAAAAATAGTGGATCCAGAGAATCACCATCTGGTGAATAATCTCGTTTACCCCACCGACAAGCTACACTTCCACCGAGTTTCAGAACAATCTGTGTTATGTTTTTTGGACACGAAGTTGAAAATAGAGGAAAAAATCATTAAAAAAATGGAACAATATCACACCGCCACCTGTTGAAGAAATTGAGGTCTGGGGGTCTCTAGAAGTGTCCCTATGCAATTTCGAGAAAAAAAAATTTGCTGAGCGGTTTAGGAGAAGGAGAATTTTTCAGATTTTAGCGCAAAATGAACAAAAACTTTCATTTTAAAAAAATCAGAACATCACTACAGTGTAACCTTTTGAAGAAATTTGGTAGAGACCAATCCATGGTACATCCCCACTAAGTTTAAAGTAAATCTGGCCAACAGTTTTTGAGTATTAAAGAAGTCGAAAATGTTAAATTGTTAACGGACGACGAAGGACAGAGGAACATTCTATAACCTCAGCTGCCTGACAAATCAGCTGAGATTATAAACGATATGACTGTGAATAATCACTGTGGAAGGTAAACAAGCCGGTAACCAGTGGTGCAATCAGGATGAAAATTGTTGATTTCAGTGCCCCAACAGAAAACAAAGTGAACACGAAACACAAAACCAGTAATCTAACAAGAAAAAAAAAGACCAAAACATGGAGAAAAAAAAAGAAAGAAAGAAACCAATGTGGCAACTGCACTGTGAACATTGTGAACGATGAAGACAAGGGCAGCGGCGTACGCCACCAAGCAAATCTCAATTTATATGATTGTCTAATTGATGAGTGCAAGCACATGCAGTGTGAGACGCAGAGTATAGCTTAGATCTTACGATTTATATCCAATAGCACCTCAATAATGTTACCATGAAAACATAGTACTGAAAAAAATGATTTGTCATTTATCACGGCATTATTTAAGCTATAAGCATTAACCATGTGAATACTAGTGATATATTATCCCCCATTGTGGTTCAGTGCAACGGAAAATAAAAATCTGAGGATCAGCTTAAGATAATTTCAATACAACCTGTGTGTGAACCAGACATGCATCTAAACTACTGAAATGAAACATGATGGAATCGAATAACTGAGAATAAGACTAAAAATGAACACTTTGGGGGCCAAGTAGTGAAATAAATAGGACCACAAATAAGTCAGTGACGTTCTTCCCGAGGTTAATGAGATATGAAATTTTGTATTGACGAGCCTACAAAATTTGCTCCGCTCCCAAACTCAGGCTGGCTGGTGAGCAGTCAGCCCACCTGCGTATTTATACCAGCCACCACCTTGGGGGGGGGGGGGGGTCGATCTAACGCCCTCTGCAATATATATATATATATATATATATATATATATATATATATATATATATATATATATATATATATATGTATATGTATATATATATATATGTATATATATATGTATATATATATATATATATATCGATATAGATATGGAGGTATATCTAAACATCTATGATCTTTAAACTGTTCATACTTTCATATGTATAATCGTTACGTTTCAACACACATTCTGTGTGATTTCTGGTATTAAAATGCAATATATTACATCAAAGACTTGGTCTACGCAATATTGTAACTCATGCTACTGATGTTGCCATTATGGTTATGACTTTTGTCCATTTTATTTTGAATCCAGCCACAGATTTGTTACAGTGCCAATTCAGTCACGCGTAATTATAATAAAGGAAGCCAGTCATTTCGCATCTTAACGTTTATCCTGATAAGTATCCGTGTAGTTCCGTTTAGTACAACTTCAGAGCTGTCTTTCTCTTCATCTTTTCTTTTAAGTTTGTGAAAGTATAATTTTTTGGAATTGTCTAGTTTAAATCTATCAGTTGGGGCACATGTCACAGAACTATTGTGCTAATTGTTAAATATAGTGAAACATAGTGAAGTGCTTTGAATTGGCCTTCTTTTTCATTTGTGTTTTAAGAATAGCACCCCATGGAAAAAAAAACAGGGAAAACAAGGTCCGTGTCTTCAAAATACTATGAAATTTAACAGTGTCCCTGAGTTTGTTCTTATCTGCGTCAGGTGCAAAATTTTGAGACTGCAAAGTTAGAATTTGCTCTAACTTGTATATAGAAAACTTTAGTTTTAATCATTGAAGATTTGTATCCCAATATTGGCCTAATAGGGACAATTTGGAAGACACCTATTAGGCTCATTGTGTTTGGAACAAAAGAGCATCATTTTTAGAACTTCAGACTGGACTTTACCGAGAAATGTATAAATTCAAAATACGTGTCCTCCTGTATCTATATCTTTTATGTTAGCATATTTATTCAATTAGCACAATATTTCCTTGATCTGGATGTGCACCAATTGATGGAGCGTGTGTGCAACTTCAAAACTATATACTTTCATCAAGTTACACCAAAAATTAAAAAGCAGCAAAAACGTAGATGTAGGCCTACACATTGGTATCTCAATCTATATCTTAATAGCTTAAGTTACTTAGGACCTCGAATTTTTACTTTCAGAAGTCAAACTGGGAGTACATGCAGTACTATTAAAATTATTAGATCTTTGTACTACCTTTCTGGTTTTGTTGTATCGGCTCTTCATGGTTTGAATTTCAATACATGATTTAATGCTAGAGGCAGAACAAGAAATCATACGGATACAATAAACTTGTTTTCAGTCTTATAGATGATATTTGTATCAACTGGCATCTCAAGTTCAAGAAACAGAACTCACCAAAATGTAGACTTACAATGTATAGATTCAAATGTTGTGAACGCAAAAAGATGTGTGATGAACCAACTTGAAGGAAATAATTGCAGTCATTATGTTGTCGCAGTCACATTTAAGGTGCTCACCGGAATGAGTGGGGGTAGCATCCTGCATGTAAAAATTTTGGGACTAGAAGCGTGTATGACATTCCCTGAAAGGAAATTTCTGTGAAAGCTAACGGGAAAGTCCAGGTTAGTGAATTTTGTGTGTCTCACGTATCAAATTGTCCATGTAAAAATAGAATCTCAAATGCCAGGAAAACGCGTCTGAGAGTACCGGTTTCTTAAAAATTTCCGAAGGAGGCCACCTGGACCCCCCACTGTGAGCTTCATGCCTTCGGCACTCGCAATTCGACCCCCCTTTTGGAAAGTCTGGATCCGCCCCTGAGCCATGCTGTATGTGACCGCCTATATTCAGTTTTTTATCATGTGAAATCAAGAGAAGGATGATATTTTTTTCAATCAAATGCACATAATGTACGCATATTGTATGTTGTTATTACGAATTTCTATGCAGGCCCCTACTTGCCAAAATCGGTTCAGCACGTACATCTTGGACCTGACTTTCAGTTCATGATTTAGCTTTTTTACTTTTTGTTTGAAAAGTTTGTCGTATGGCAGTGAAAGACACAGACAGAGAGAGAGAGAGAGAAAAAAACGTCTATCAAAACTAAATACACGTTGCATGGCTGGTTTACCGAGTGATACAAATGTAATTTTTTATTCTACATTAAATCATCAAATACTTTAAACGAACGCATTAAATGTTATTAAATCTATTTTGGATCATGACACTGTTAACTTAGGGATTTTATTCCAAGCGTTGACACCAAGAAACTGAAGGGAATTTAGATCCAAATACCTTGGTCAGAGAATTCTTTTGGGACTGATATTGCAAGAGCATATTTTGGGTGTACATTGGGCCATAGCCACCAAGGGCGCTTTACTTCTGTTGCAAGTGACTGTATAGTCTACCGAGAGAAAGAGTTGGCAATCCAGACCCCTGAATAATAAGAGGGTGCAATATTCGCTATTGTTTGTCTTCACATACAAATAGTAGACCATGTTCCTGAATTTTTTTTTCCGTTTTGTTGTGAGTGTGGAGTCACAGAAGCGCCAGACAAGGACACAGTAATTAAAGCTGGCTGTTTACGGTTCATCATGTGAAGATAAAAGCCGAGTCATTTGAGTGCATGCCATGTATATAGTTCTCTGGCTGCTTTTCTGCATGGGGAAGTTTCACGGACATACAATTTAGGTTGTTATCAATTTCAATTTTAAGCATTTCACGTGATTTTCTGAACTAATCACCTCGATCATTCCTGTCCCCGAAATTGATCTTCCAGGATCGAATCAGTTTCTCAAATTTGTAGGCCTATTCCTTAATTATATCATTTATTAGATATCATGACTTTGGTTTTGTTTATGATCACACAGTTTCCATTTGTCACGATAAATTTATATTTCCTGAAGAGAAATACGCCCGTACTGACCTTTACTTTTAATTATCAATAACATTTTAACTTAATCTACTGTACTAAGTAGCCTAAACTTAAAGCTAGGCCTATTAACTAAACGTGGAAAGGGGGTTTGGATGTCAGTTTTGCACACACAAATATGGGTTGGAACATGGAGAGGGTCATTCCCGCGTTAATCTATATCCTAACCGCCATGCGTGATACAGAATAGGCGGTTAGTCCTTCCTTCTCCTGCCCTTCTTAACCGCCCTCCCACTCCCACGCTGCTCATGAACCCTTCCATCCAGCACAGCGGCCACCTGTTGCTGACAGAGGAATTAATACCTTAATTTCCGTGATATTATTGTTCCCCTTTCTCCTAAATTTCTACAGAGCTATACCGATACAAGAGTAGAAAATATCTTAGTATGTATTGGCTTATTCATGCAATATTATTTTGTTATTGTTGGTGATATGTTTGCATAAGTCATGTACACAGCGCAATATTTTGCACTTCTATCGCCCAAGTTGTTTTCGATGCATATCCGAAACAGTCTTACTACCGCTAGCTCTGCTAGCTGTTGAATGTGAACCGCCATTCTAAAACATCTCCATTGTCAACAATCGTAATTCAAGTTGTCAGTGCACTGAACCTGGACATTTTCCTGCGTGATCGAGAAACATGAGCTTTTCATTACGGTAGGCCATAACAAATCTACAGCATGAAAGTGTTTGCTTTATTGGCGTGATATTGACTTGTTTGATATCTTTGCGGCTGCATGAAGCCGAACCATCATGCCGAGCACTGATTCATGTCAATCATGACATGTGCAGGCATGAACGAGCACCTCCATCGAGAAGAGCGAGGTATGGCACGAAAGAAAAATTCAGATAGATTTAAGGCTTAAGCGCCGAGGATTTCGCCGTTTGCAGCATAATTCCTAATGTGTAACAGACCAGCCAGTGGGAGTTTCTGAACTTCTTCAGAGAAGTGATCAACTATAATAATAATAATAATAATAATAATAATAATAATAGTAATACGGTGGCTCTCCGCTTGTCTGCCGCGGACCTGTGTCACTCTGTGACACAAGTGGCCTAGGGTTAAAAAAAAAAAAAATCATCCATCCCTCTCACACCCTATCCCCGCCTCTAAGGCTCAGGGCGTCAGGCTTTTCCCATGAACAATCTTGCGTGGTCCACAGTTAACAAGTCAGCCCCATTTTAACTTTCAGGACATTGATATTGTGCGCGTTTTACCGATTTGCGCAAACGCAGATCGCGCAGCGCATTCTATGGATCTACGGTTCGCGCACACATCGATGGATAGTGCATCAATCCATGTATGGCGCAGCACGTTCTTCCGATGGGGATACTGCACTTATTATGCGGGCACAGTGTAAATGTGGCCACACACATAGTACAGTATTATCAATACATTATCCAAGATACTTCAGAAACCGGTCCAAGTTTGTGGCCACTGTGGCCATATTTTACAAAGGATATAAACTGAAGTTTCCGCAAGAGTCTGCACCTGTGCCGCTGGCAGGGCTATTTCCATGACTGATACTAGCCCCAAGGGACCTCCCCACACTCTGTAAGCTTGCGCAGGTAACAGAGCGTGGGGAGGTCCCTTGGGGCTAGACCGATACATGGGGGGTTGTTTGCTCCATGACTTTTAACACACGAACCGCTCGGCTTTATTCCATATAGAAGCACCCCAGTAGTGATCCCAAATTGCCCAGCACCTCCTCACCCCACTATCTGTTTCCTTTATTCCGTTACCGTCCCTCATTAAAAGGACCACAGAAAGCCTGGTGACACTTGACACGCCACTCAACAGATACCACTCACTGCAGTGCATGGAAAGGGCATCGAAAACATGAGCATGGTGTGTATCCTACCACTGATCACAAACAAATTGAGAGAATGTGCAGCGCTATCCACAGAATGCGCTGCGCGATCTGTGGATTGTGCAGATTGGTAAAATGCACATAATAATATCATGAGAATCAAGGTTGAGGTTTCACGCTGGCAATTCAACCTGTCAAAATACAAATAAACAGAGTTATCTTGCAGCTCATCTAAAGGCTTACAGATGTTACACACATATATGTATTGTACATCAAAATGTTTCTTACTTTTTTTACACCCAAATAAAGATCATAAAGTGCATGAATGTTGAATGGGAATTTTCTTACCAAATTGCCATGGCAACCAGCTCTGCATATTATAGTACTACTTGCAATATACCACAGACACAGTGATGACTCCAGCTGAACCACTGTATACTGATGCCATTGTACAGACTTGGACAATGGATATACTTTAGAATCCTACCCCCCCCCCCCCACCATAATATAAATATTGTATATTGTACACTAGGAATGTGTAAAAATTACCTCTGCTGTTGATGTTTCTTGATATATTTAATGATATACCGGAAGGTATGTTATAAATGTCCGTTTTGTATGGTGGGGTTCAGTGGTCAGTGAGCACCGTATTGCTATAGTGCTTAGTATTTCTGGTTCTCACTAGATGGGGCACATGCCAATGCATCCTCACTCGACTGTTCAATTGGGGCATGAATGCCACGGATCACCAACAGTCCTCGCTATCTCAAGCGGTAAGAGTGGAGGGCTACGGGAAAGGGATCGTGTGGGTTCGAGTCCTGCACAGGGTAGCAGAAAAGGGAGACCAGAAGGGGGTGTGGGGGAACCCCCACCAAAGAAAAGCACCATTTTTGCCAGTCTCCAGACCAATTTAATGGGGGGAGGATTCTAAAGTATCTCTCAGCTAAACTAATTTGTAAATGGCTAATGTATTTTAACATGAAATATATAGGAGTTAGGTCAAATTCTGCAGTGATTACTGCTCTATTTCCTGATTTGGCTACAAATTTTGAAGGCTAGATCTGTCCCTGACAGTCGAGATGCTGACCTGGGTTTACTGAGAGGTGAGATTAGGGGTCAAATCAGCAGCCTCAGTTGCATAGCTGGGCAGTGCTTATGTAAACAAAGAAGCATGGGTACATTGTAGTCCCTGCTATTTGGGAGTGTTGAAGTGTAATCATCCCAAAATGCATGTGTATTACCCAAACATATCATGTTTAGGTATTTCTCTGTAGTTACAACATTGAATAACAGTTTCTGATGAGCTTATCACTGAAATTAGAGATAAACAATGACAAAATAGGGCATGATTTTGTTTCCTATGACCCTGCCCAATCCTGGTTACATGAGTTTTGTATGTATTGTATGCTGTTCCATCATTCTGTGTATAATGCTGCAAAACTGGGTAAAATACTGGCTCAGCATCCAGCAAAGGTGAATCACTTATGGCAGTAAACAAAATTATTAATTACTTTGAACGTATTGAGTCCCCCCCCCCCCCCCATCTGTCCCTGTCCAATTGTGATGTCTTCTCACTCTTGTATCGCGGCAAGTTGGTGGGCCCTGCATCACTGTGCAGCGATTGTGTGTCTGTTGGTGTCCTGTTTAATTGTTGTCTATTCTTCCACAAGAGGGATTTATGTAGGACTAAGCCCCCCTCTCAGTTGTTATTTGCCGATGAGAATATTGCATTTGTACATTGTTGGGAAAAAAATATGTTTTAACCAAAGGTGAATGCTTGCTTCTTGTTACCATGGGAATGGTAGCCATCTTGAGTGAACAGCCAATTACAGAGCCCTTGTGGCCATATCACCACGCAAAATGACCAGCTCTGTGTTAATTTATCTCTCAGCTAGGGATCACATGAAAGGGGTGTGATAAGTGATTTATCACTTATATAACAGTCGGTGCATTTATTGGGTCTAAATTAATGGTCACTTTACAAGCTTCCTGTCACCCAACACCCACCTGAAGATGCAAGAGATGTCTCTTTGGAACACCCACAGAGCAGATGCTGCTCTGGCATTTTAATTTATAACAGAACCATGATCCATTCATGCTGTGACTTGACCAACAAGTGTTCATGCTTTCAAGAGGGTATAAATTTGGACTGGGTTGGGCTAAATTGTCAAGATACAAGTGGTCCATTTTGAATAACAGAACAGATCATTTTAGCAGAAGTAATGGGGGGGTTAGGACAGCTGATAAAATAAAACCTGTTCTGTAATAACATAGATTACGCCAAGTTTCATACCTATTGATATTTTAAGTTGTGAAAAAATATTTTTGAGCATTCTAGGGGAAATTGTAGAATTTTGATCAAAATTCAAAGGGCCCGATGCCCTAAATATGGAATTTGGGGGCTCCTTCATTTATGGCTGGAAGGTGGACACAGGGTTATTATTATCCCACCACCACCATTGGATTATGGATCTGTATGCTTTGGCAGTGCATTTTAGGTGCAAATTGCCGGGAATAGACCCCATGTTACAAAAGTGGAGCTTTGTAGAAAACGTGGATATTTTTACAAGATGGCAGATTTTAGAGGTTGAAATTCAAAGTCGGATCACAAGATTATTTCTTTCTAATTTGGACCTACATCTTACTGCTTGCATCAGGAAAGTATTCTTGCAGTAGATGGCAAAATATTTTATCATCACATTGCTTGTACCAAATTTAATCAAAATATATGTACATGACTTCTGGATATTTTGGTCAGCAATGGCTGAGAGGTCAGAAAAGAAATGGACATATTGGATTAACATGGCCCTATTATTAGACTGGAATAATAGCATAATGTGGATTTATATTTGTGGAAAGAGAATATATAAAGGTATGAGATCATAAATCTTTTGTACCATTTATTGTAAATTTCTTATTTGTATGTGATACCAGTTAATAACATGGTTGCCATGGTGAATTTTGTCTATCTTGGTGACTAACCGGGGCTTGTTGGTAGCCAATCAATCCTCTTCATGTCGCAGCATTTCGACTGTGATAGATGTGTATCGTATGGAAGCTTGATATTGCATAATGTAACTGACCTTGACCTACTTTCTCAAGGTCAAGGATGGCATGCATATCAAGAAATTATGTAATTGTGATGCCCATGACATCAGCGACTGAGATGGAACTGCAAAACTTAACCAAATATGCATTAGGCCAATGATCAAATTTTGTACTATGTTGAGTGAATATTTTTTGAAGTCATTAAGTACTTAAAAAAGGACACAAAATTCTATATATTGATAAAGAATAAGGCTAATGATACCAAATTTAGCACAAAGCCAAATGTTTTTGTGTGAAAGTTTGATGTTGCACCATATGGATGGCCTTGACAAATGCCAGACTCACAAACTCATAGATCATAGTACCTGCTTCTACCACCAAGGTCACACAACGTAATTTCACAGTGCTTTGCAGAAATTAGGACACTTGGTGGAGCTGCCATAACACAGCATTGCAAAGGGAACAGGTTGAAAGTGGGCACAAGAAAATGTGAGCTATTTCTGCAGTTGTTGACAATGTATCACCTTGAAAATGCCTGTGTACAATTGCAAGGTGCCAGGCTGTTATGCAGACATAAGGAAATTTACAAACATGGAAAGAACCTATGAATGGAAGGGGTTACTTTTCATTGTTTTCCCCACAAGAGAGACAAACAACAAAGGAAAGAGAGTGGATTAACATGGTCAGGCGGCCAAAAGACTGGGAGCCCAGTAAATTCGACCAAATTTACTCCAGGGATTTCATTGGAGGCAGAGGACCAACAGAACAATTTCCCATTCCAACCCTGTTCCCATATAATAAATGGAAAATACCATCAGTGCAGCGGACAAGTAAACGGTGGCATGACCTACATGTACCTTGATAATCAGAGCTAAGCATAACTGGGTGATCAGTCATGCTGCCGATCGTCATGCCTCACCCGGGGAAAGTTTGAACCACTTTCCCTAAGTTTGATATTGCTCAGGATCATGGAGGAAATGTTTTTCAGGAAAGGAATTTTTGGTGATGGTAATAAGATTATATGTCAGCAGAGCATTAGGCCCATGGGCCTCTTGTAATTTTACTTTGGGTAAATCAGAAGGACAGGAAACTTGTTTGTTAAACAGTAAATTGTAAATTCACTGGGGTTTTTTTGGACATGGAGTACAGTACTGAACTAAATCTAGTCTCTATACATGTAAAGCAGCTATGGAGCTGGACCCAGTATCACAGCAATTTTGTCAATGGTGCTATTGCAGTGCCAGAAGCTGGACAAGTCTGTTCTCTGTTTTTGACTCGCTGCATGGGCAAGTCCCTCGTGGGTTGGTTATGTGCCTCAGCCTGACAGACAGAAGCCCATTAAAATGGGCCAGCATTTGCTATCATGACCAGCAGATCCATATGTGCAGCTCTGCCAAGAATAGTTTTCATACAGACATAATACTGGGCATTGTCATCCTAGGGGCCATAAATTACCTCTGTAGCCCAGAATCACATTTTTCGTGTTATTTTTCTTACGAACTTGATGGTTATCAGAGGAAGTACTTGTTGCCTATGCTGTCAAAGGCTAGCACAAAAGCAGAGCAGGCAAGCCACTGTTACCTTCCATAATGACTGCATTCCTGAAACTGAATTGTTTGTAAGGACTGTTACATTCCAAAATAGCTATTCTTTTGAGTAAAATGTCTATTGCAAGTTCAAGGTAAAAAGAAATGGATGCTAAAGAGAAAAGAAAAAAAAACTGATGTGATTGGTTGATAAAATTACCAGGTGGCCAGTATTTTCTGGTTGGATAATTATTTGAGAGATATTGATCTACAAATATCAAAGTTGTATATATAAGAAATATATAAGGTTGTAAATTTGTGGAAAAGTTGGAATGACTTGTTGTATACATGTAAACACCAAACCAGTCATGTCATTAACATGGCAAAATGTGAGATTTCAAGCATGTTAAATTTCACAAAATATATACATGTACTTGACAAATGCACAGAAAGCTGTCAGTCTGTGAACTCAATGTATGACAACCAAGAGCAGCCATTCAGCATTGAGACAAGCCACATTACATCAGGTTGGTGGCTCAGCTCCATGTTACAGTATTAAAGTGGCTGGGTGGATATAAGAGCTCGTGTACAGGGTAGTCTTCAATAAAAGGTTCTTCAATTGTTTGGTAATATGCATATAAAAAGAAATGGATGCTAAAAAGAAAAGGAAAAAAATATGTGATTGGTTGATGAAAGTGATCAGGTGAGCACATTGGTGGCCAATATTTTCTTGTGGGACAATTGTTTGACGTACATGTACACACTGTGGGTGACCAGGTGAGCACGTTGATGCAGGGAGCAAGTTTCGTTTTTAAAAGGTTTGGAGGTTGCGAAGATTTTTGTGACAATAGTTAGCTATAAACAAGCATTAATATGTTCTGAAAATGTAATATTAGACATATTTTACGTAGTTTATTGCACTGTATTTGGAATTTGTCATTATCATTACGTAATTTGGGGCTTTAAATGAGTTATTTGTGGACCCTCCCCCCTTTAAAAAAAGCAAAACAAAACAAACTAAAAATTACCTCCTTTTTAAAACCACTGATGATAAACCAGGATATTTTTATGAGGCCTTAATTGTGGTGATTTCAGAAATGTTACAGGATCATGGAAGACAGTTTACATCCATGTGGATACTCATGATCGTGGTCTGTCATGGATATATATGCACTTGAACGGGGATCCTTGTAGGGTGTGTTTGATCAGAGCCTTGTGTTAATGTGTAACTTGTTCTTCTAACAGTGGTGTGCAAACAGTCAGTGGTACTGATTGCTTGTGGATTGAGTGGGGCCTGCCATGTGATGAACAAGTTGTTCAGTGTTGTATGCTGCCAGACTGGAACAATTCTTTGCTATTTTGTAACCCTTTCCAGTCGGAGTCTGCCTATACGCGGACTCAAGCAAATTACCGTTGCATCCGGAGTCTGCATATACGTGGACTCGCCTTCCTAGATCACTTTGCAGGTTATGTTGCATGAGAGAACCATGGATTTGTTGCAAAATATCATCTTTTTCGTGTACACTTCCCCGGCAGAGCATTAATTTGGCAATGGGAATGCCATTGTAAATTTTGTACGGGTTTTTGAAGTTGTGGCAGGCCCCTGTCAATATTGATATGTGTAAAAGGTCACGTGGGATACACTACATCTTGGCACCCAGAGGCGGTCAAATGGGAGTACCACTTGGTTCTGTGAGGTAACATGATGGCAAATTCCTGACTGAATTATTAATTTCAGAGCAAAAGTAGTATGAATTGCCAAACAAAAGTGTCATTTATCATCTGTCCTGCATTTCTGACCATTCAAGGCATAATTGGGATTGATTCATAATACTTTCTTCTGCAATAATGATTAAATTTTATGAAAAAGGTGAAAAATCCAAGATGGCGGCTATGACACAGGACCTCAGGTGACCTTGACATAATTTTAGCAACACATATTCTGAGGTCTATTTGTAACATTCCTGTTGCAAAAGTTCCTAAGTCACAAACTTTCTAATTGTATTATGCTCACGAATGCATTTTAATTGAAATTTACTAAATTCATGGGGCTATGTAGATTGCATTAAGTGGGCAACTTTTCAGATAAGCTGACCAACATGGTTGTCATGACAACTCTCCCAAGCTATATTTTTTAAAAACAATGGATTTTGCAAAAATCTAAGGCATAAATGTATATTGTGATATGACCTGTCAATATCCTAGCACTAAAAAGATTTAGGAATGCAACGTTGACTTTGGTAAATCATTTCATGTTGTTAAACATTAGTTATTTTGCAAAATATCAGAATGTGAAACAATACTTTGGTTACCATGGCAACCAAGCGTTACGCCTATTATTTTCATGTTGACACTCACGGAACTCAAGAGCACCACTTGTACTGAACATGGTAAGATAATTAGTTACATCATGGATACAGAATAAATTGGGTCCAATACTAAGAATTTTAACCAAAATCCCCAGACACAGGCTACATAAGCCAATGAAATAGCCCAGACAGGAAAGTGTTACTGTATTCTCCTACCATGCTAACCTCCTCCTCCTCTCCCCCCCCCCCACCCCCCTCTTTTTTCTTTTGACAAGCAAACTGTTTTGTTTTTGTTTTATGTTTTTTCTGTTAATTCTGCATTTCATTTATGCTTCATTTCAGCAGATGTGGTCACCTTTACAGTACCTTCACAGGTCAATCTAATATATCATGCCTTCTATTTTTAGGGGTGAATTAGCACTGGATAAAAGCAAGCGACGGAAACGAAAAGAACTAAGTGAGGAACAAAAGAATGAAATCAAGGAAGCTTTTGACCTGTTTGATACTGACAAGGACAAAGCTATTGACTACCATGAATTGAAGGTAGGAATGTGGCATCACAACAAAGTGTGTACATGCATGTGCTTTATAGGACTGACAAATACATGCATTTTTACAAATTGATGATCTAATAGAAAAAACAAAATAAATGTTTTTCCATGTGAAAGGTCATTTTACAATTGAGGGTACAAATTTGCTGATACTTTTATTTCAAGGCATAGGATGAAACACTTCATGATCACTGGCAATCAAATGTGGGATTACTCAACAGGCAATGTACAGTGGAATGAATGATCAAAATACATGTGCACTTTTGCAAGCAAAATTTTCAGCCCACAAGGCCACCATAAGTTGGGGTTTTTTTTTTTTTTTTTTGTTTTTTGTTTTTAGCTTGGCAGACTTGTCAGTCAGCTGAGCTTAAAGGCAACCAATCTACCCATCTATGGTGCTTGCACAATTCCCATTTTCAATTCTAGACAGACAACTTGACAAAATTTGTTGGTCAGATCTTCATCAAAATTTCACCTGCCACAGGTGATTGTTTTCTTTGTTCATTTGTAAAGAAAAAACCTGGTGAATTTGAAGATTCTCCTCTCTGCAACATGCGGGAAAAACCTAGAGAATTTTGAGATGCTCCTCTCATTCTAGTGCACTTAACTATACTGGATATGATGTGATGGAATCATTTTGATACATTTCATTTAAATTAAACAATCATAATGATCAAGTTCCCATAACTTTAGGCAAACAAACACCTATTGATTGACTCAGATTTTCTGAAATAAACGTAGTTTTGATGAACCTTTTTGGCACATGGTGTGCTGCATCCAGTACCAGAACATCTAATTTTTGCATTTTACATTTAGGTTGCAATGAGAGCCCTGGGGTTTGACGTGAAGAAGGCAGATGTCCTCAAAGTTCTTAAGGATTATGATAGAGACAACACGGGCAAAATAATATTTGAAGATTTCAATGAAGTCAGTAAGTATGTACTGTTATGCCATGAGATTCAAAGCATATGTTGTAAATATGACAAAGATGAGGTATTTGTCATGTTACTTTATACAAACAATGCCATAAATATTGGCATGTAAAAAAGCTGTGTAATATCACAATTTAAATTGTTTTTCGTGTTTCAGAAAAAAAAAGTGTATGGAAACTATCCCCTGGTATTTGGAGAAGTTGATTTCGAGCAATCTTTTGATAGTTTGTGTGCAGTGTTAAAAAAAGTTAATCTGATAATTGTTCCAAAGCCATATTGATGGTTCTGATACCCTTTACTCAAAGTGTATTTAATATTGCAACATTAGCATTTATTTCATGCCTACCATGCAAATATTTAAATGGTCTCAAACTATTAAGTTGGATAAACAAGACAGCAGAAATAAAAATACTTGGTCATGATTATAGACCTCTATACGGGTTCAAATAGGGAAGAACAAGGACAGAAGGTTCGTGTGCTCATCTTGCAGAGGCAACTGCAGTCCGGATGTCTAGGGTTGTATATAGTCCCATTACTTTTCCTTGTAATTTGCAATGTAATCATTTCAATGCTGTATGTATAAACATCAAATTCCTCATAGTAAATTTTGGTGTATACGTGGAATATTCCTGGAAATGTAGTTACATCAGGTGTAAAAGTAACCACTTCATTCAGTTTGCTGTCAGGGACTGACAATGCACTTCTGTAGCTCTTGAGAATAGGGAAGAGCAAGAATAGGAGGTTCCGGTTTTCTTCCTGAGAGGACACTTTAGTCAGGAGGACTACAGTTCTGTCTTGTCAGTAATTTTCATTGTAATATACAACCAAACTTTTAAACCACAGACTGTAAAACACCACATAACTTTACACAATGATAAATAAAATAAGCATAATAAAGAAATCTTTAATCAACATCAAGAGTAATGTGTTGATTCATAGTTACTATAACATACAATCCAATGGGAATACACAACTCCAATGGACAAGAATTTTGTGTGCAGTGGGACCTGCTCTTTAAGACTGCCCGTATTGTCAGACAAAGTGGTAACATAGGGCAGGTGGTCTATAATTGCAGGTAATTCAAAGAAATTGGAGTGCAGTG
This sequence comes from Hermodice carunculata, assembly GCA_964020975.1. Lineage (NCBI taxonomy): Eukaryota > Metazoa > Annelida > Polychaeta > Eunicida > Amphinomidae > Hermodice > Hermodice carunculata. The sequence goes on along the minus strand of OZ026629.1, from coordinate 46,495,661 downwards.
TCATGAAACACCCCTCAAAAACTAAAGTGGTCTGTCACATGAGGTGGTCTTTGGAGCAGGTACCACTGTATTTAGTAGCGAATTCAGATAAAAGCACGTAGAATTGCTAATCATGCGTCTCCTATTCTGTGTATAGGATTGTGTCTTCAACTGATCATAAATGACCTCTAATATATGTGGATGGACCTAATAAACCCAAAAGGGTGACCATGGTCAGTGTTCTTTTCTTCTGTTTCCTTTTTCAAATCCATGTTACTGTGAAAACGGCATAATCATGAGAGATGTCTGTGCATTTCTGCTTGTTCATCTAAAGAATCAGCATGTGCTTCTTTGTAGTGACTGACATGATGTTGGAGAGAGACCCAAGGGAAGAAATGTTGAAGGCTTTCAAGCTGTTTGATGATGATGACTCAGGCAGAATAAGTCTCCGTAACCTGAGACGAGTAGCAAGGTAAGATCATGAACATATTCACCACACTCCTTTGATAATTATGCCATTAATATTCCTACCTGTTGTTAAAAGCAACGAGAACAGAACAGATTTCACGGGTCCTACATCATTCAAACTGTTGATAGTGTTCCTGTGAGACTAGAGAACGTGCACCTGTTTAGTTGTAGTTATATAACAATAACTGCTCAATAAAAATTTTTAAATTTGATTTGTTGGAACACATTGGACTGAGATACTTGCTGTCAGAATTTATGTAGGTTACCTGCCACGGCTGCACCCATTTGTCTGGCAGTTTTGTGCATTTTATTCAGCAATATCACCCAAGAAAAGTCATGGGTCTCTCAGCACTGCATCAACATAAATGATTAGCTGTGAACAAGTTATTTAAATTAAGTTGTGTAGATCTGGGTATTGTCTTCTGGTTGTGCAGCATAGGACTCCATGTATCTGACTCTTAAAAGGCAGCTGTTGGGTATTTTTGACACCCATTTCATCCAGCTGAAAATTGAAAGCTGTTTGTCATAAAGAAATAAATGTTTACGGTGTGCAAGTTCTTGCAGACTAAAGCAAGCTTCTCCATTTAAATTGTTAAAACATTATCATTATTCTGAACACATGAGAGACAAAGTGCTAGTCTGTTTACATGCATCCTGAATTGTTCCAGGGAGCTGGGAGAGAACATGACAGATGAAGAGTTGCGGGCAATGATTGATGAGTTTGACAAAGATGGAGATGGAGAAAGTAAGTTTTAATGATCCGTCAACCCTATCAGACAGGTGAAACTTCAGTTAGCTTCCTCACATCATCCATAATTATATTTATTGAGCACCTTTGAGAGGATAATGGGATATACCAAAGTATTTTCTTAATCTTAAGTTTATATATTTTCTTTAAATTAAGCCACCGTAATCAAATGAAGTTTATATATACATATATATTTTCAACATTACTTAAACAGGCAACTTTGTCCCTATTATGGATACACTATTTTGCTTTATGAGTTGAAAAGGTTGTTAACTCTTTGTGTAAATGTTCATTTTTAATAATTCCATAAGTGTTATAATTAGCATTAGCTGATGCTTCCATTTGGTTCCAAGACTGGAAAGAAACTTCTCTTTAACTCTTTAAAAATATTTTGCTGCTTTTTGACATATTTAATTGGAAGTTCACACCTAATAAGTAAACTGTGGCAACATTTTTTTTTTTTTTTTTTTTTATTACAATAATTCTTGCCACATGCACAGTTGACGTCATCTTGATGTAGAAGGGCTGTGCATTTCTTACATTTTCCTGGGGTGATGAATAATTCTATTTGTACTGTCTGTTTTGTTTCAGTCAATGAGGATGAGTTCATCTCTATCATGACTGGGGATACATTATGATACATGATGGACTGAAGTACCATCCTGATACTATGGTAACTGGCAGAAAGGCTCAACTTGTGACTCTATCTTCAAGTATCACTGGATGGCAGCTTCACGTGTGAAAATTTCCAAGTCATTTGTGTCACCGAGTCAGATGTATTGCACACCAAGCTTCTTGATATGCGGAGATAAATTTGAAAAGATGTTTTTACAAACAGAATGTGAAAAACAATGCAAAAAAAAAGGAATAAATTAATATAAAGTTACATGCCAATTGCAGCAACCAAGGTTTTATATGTGGCAATGTTTGTTGCTGTGTCACAGGAATTTTATTATATGTTCCATATCTTTGCTAAGTCCCATTCTGCTGTGAACTACACTGTTGTCTTGACAGTTGCTTTCTTACAAGCGGCAGATAGGCACCGGACTCTTCCCATAGCATGGTAGTTAAGCAGGTGCGGTGCTACTATGGTCACAACTGCACAGGCTCCCTGAAATCCAAACTACTTGATAACCTCTTTAAGCCAAAAGTGGCTGGATGTCCAGTGCCATCTTCATCAATGTTTTCACATGATACTCTATCAATGGAAAACATTTTGAATAAGAAATGTAGACAAGATGACAGCATCCTTTAGTGTACGTTTGAAGTTCCATCACTCTGTCATAAACCAAGGAGCTAAAGGTTAATGTATTAAAGAGTTAGTTATTGATAGTGATACAAAATGTTTGCTGCTAGTCACGTATCTGGTATATTTTTTTTTTGTCCATTGCATGTTTTACAGTAGTGGTATTAATGCAATGTTTACCGTATGAATGTCCATTTCTTTGTACTAGTCTCTCGTTTTGATTGTGTTATGATGTAATTTTCCGTGTTGTTTTCCAACAACGAAACAGTACAATATTTTGAAAAAATAGTAACTTCACTGCAAGAATTATTGAGTGCACATCAACCACTTAGGTTTGATTTTTTTTACTGAATGGAATTAAGTGTGGCACTGTCAGAAGTTGTTTTGCTATGAGTATTACAAAGCTATGTTGGATCTCATGAATATCACACTTGGATCAACAAATTTGAGTACACTCATGATCAATGGCAACTGTCATCTATACTTATATTTATACATCAGTCGCATATTACACTGTACTTTCATATTCACATACAGTATATAAATGTGCTTTCAATGGTGTACATCTGGAAAAAAGCCAATAGAAAAAGATGTTCAAGTGCTAAGCACCTAATCTGTTACAAATGGCCGAGTGTACCCAGTGTTGTTGTACTGCAAGGAAGCACTTTGGATCAAATGCAGGTTTGACATTTTCCCATTCCCCAAATAGATAACCATCTGTTTGAGTGTGATGCTGTATTAAGGTGTAATAGTAGTAGCTTAACTTTTTTTTTTTTTAATTTGAATTAAAAATTGATAATAAGAATGTTCAACAAGCACATTTGTTTTTTTTTAAGGGTCTGTTCCATGGGGGGACCTTTATGTTTTTGTTTTGTCCGTCCAGATGTGCACATTCTCGTTACCGCAATATTTACGGAATGCCGCCATGTATTTTGCTGAAATTTGGCAATATGCTTGCCTTACCTGGCAAGATGAACTGATTAGACTTAGGTGTCACCATGACCTAATTTGAGCAAATGGCAGCCTAATTACATGGCAGACTCTTCAGTCAATGCTTTGTGTTGAATGTATGTCTAGGTATTTTTTAAATGTTCGGTCAAGAAAATTTGAAGACCGTAAGTTCTGCATGTAAGCACTGAACCCAGCACCTGTTGCTATCTCCATCTCTGATTGTATGAATCTTGTTTCCAAGAGTTAGAACAAAATTCAGTTTTGATGGTACATGTTCATTGTAATTTTCATCCTTTAAATATGTTTCTACTTTACTTGTAGACCCAAGCTCACTACTAATCTAGCACTGTATCAAACACAAATATGTCAAGTATTTTTTCAGGCCTGCATTTCACACTTTTCATCGTGAAAAAAATGAAAGCCATACAACAAAAGGGCATTTTGATTCTTCATTTGGGTTAGAATTTGATGGGAGGAATCACTCAGTAAATATGTACTTTCCACTATTGTAACCTCATAATGTAAAACCACTCGAGCTGTTACATATAAAAACAAAACTCTGCATTGTAATTGTTGCACATGCACTATCTTGGATGCAGATTATGCAAAGGAGCAACATGTGCATAAACAACTCTTGTGAAATATAACTAACCAATCACAGGGGAAAATAGTCCTGTGATTATTATGAGGAAGTCAATACATGTATATGTATCCCCAAAGTCTTGACCATAAAATTCTTACTGTCATTATAGTTTTCAATAGTTGGTACAAATAATTTTGTGGTAAATGCAACCGAGCTCAAGAATAATTTATGATTATTCTAAAAGTTATGTTTAACTAGCCTGTGGGGCCCAATTCTTTGTCACATCTGTGTTTTAGCAATAATTTGAATACATGGTTCTATCTTGCATGATGTTCACAAGAACAAGCCATTTGAAAATGCTTTCTGAACTCAGTGTTTTTTCCTGAAATTTTGACATACATGTTTTTTTTTCATTCATTGGGTATGCTCTCTCTGATAATGGCTAAATGGATAGTCACCCAATAGAACAATTTCATAGCCTTCAGTGCATCATCTACCTGTATGTGCATCAAGGTGGATGATTTTGGCAGTTTCTGGATTACAGGGGTCATACATTAGGCCAACCAAAAAGTGCATGAATAATGTCATTTATGACCACTTTATTTGCACAAAACATGTAAATGCACCCCTTAGGACCAATGATTTTCCATTTTTTTCCGAAACCAAAGAGGAATTATGCATTTTTTTCATCCTTGAAACAGAATTTGATATTTTTTCTTATGTGAATTATATATAAATATATGGCAGTGAAACGGAATTTGAAAATCTCAAAACTTGGACCTGAACTAACTGTTTTCTTGTGTCAATTACATTAACATGTACTTTCTAATGATCAGTTTTGCCTCATGGCATTGGTTACTACACTGGAAGAGATGGGTTAGACTTGCTCTCCATTGAAAGTAGTAGAAAAAAAAGGTTGAACAGCGTTGTATTTGAAGAACACGAGATAACATGCATTGTGAAGGTCTTGTGTGGGTCTATTTGCCATATGAGTGGATTGATGCTTAAAAAAAAATGTAAATATGTCGTTCTGTCCCATGTTGTATGTAGATCATACATGTATGCATGTTTTTATATGGCAGAAAAGTGGAGGTCATCTTTCCATTTATATTTTTGTATAATAAAAGTATATGCATATGTGGTTAAGTCTGTGTTTCTTTTATTTTTACTTGCCCCAACTGTGCAGATTATAAAAACAATATGGTGCTTTGCAGTAGAATCTAGCTGTATGTGGAACCACCTGCCAATACATGAGACTAGCTGTGAATCGTGGTCCTTTATTTGATAAAGCTACCCAGAGACCAACCACTCTTTAATTTACACTTCTGGTGAAAGACCCCCTCCGAGAGGCTGTTGGCAGATGTCCAAGAGATGGGCCAGAGTACACAGAACTGCTAATATTTTGATGGCATGATCCTGCTCAATATAAGCTACAGTGATCTGTTGTAGGTGTTGAAATACAGAGATGCAGAGATGAAATTTAGTTGTTCATTTGTATAACTGTGAAGGCTTGGTGTGAAATGACTTGAAACAATCTTGATCAAGAGATGAATGGAAACATTATTCAATGGGGGAGTCCACTGTTCTTGATACAATATTTCCTCCTCTGAGAAACCACCCTAAGACAGGTCCAATAGTGGTCACATAAAGCAAGGGCTTGGTCTAAAAAGGTCAAGTAATAAGGTAGGTCATAAGTGTCCTCTTTAGGTACTGTATAACCCCAGATTAAAAATTTTGTCCCTTCAGATTAACTTTAAAACAAAAACCTGCATGTCATAATCATTCATATGCAAAACTGGAAGCCCTAGTCCAAATACAAATAGTATGTGTATAACTCAACATGGATGGTGTCCACAACCTTTTGAAAGTAGGTCAAGGTCATCCATGTTAGGCAATATCAGTTTTCTGGATAGGATGCACATTTGGTGCTGGTCTTGTTCTTTCTATACATATTGAGATGAGTGTCCTTGACTGAAGTGTTCAGTGACATAGAAAAATATGTCAAGCTCCGTTCCTTCCCAATTTATGAAAACAATAATGAAGTTAACCCTTTCCCCTTTGATTTAAGACTGAGTCAACAACTTTCCTTGGCATGGGTGGGGCACCAAGTGTCCAACCCATGCCAAGGAAAGCTGTTGACCTGGGGCATGTGATCTTAATAAGTCTCATCTACAATTCTCACTCAAATTGTTTTCATTACTGTAAAAAACACTGGAGCAGACAACATTTGACCACCAGCTGGTTTTGGATGGTTTGAAGGGGAAAGGGTTAATATGTTTTTGATACCCACAATATTAGTTCCACTTATTACCACCAGTGGTGCCACCATGACTTCACACATCATGGACCTTTGTTCGTATAGTATTAATGTACTGGTACATGGATATATGTACCCAAGTTCACATGTAATCAAGGGTTCACACAGGTCCTTGAAGTGCTTGAAAGTACTTGAATTAGCTACATTCATTTTCAAGGCCTTGAAAATCCAGAATTTTGGACAAAGGTCCTGGAAAAGTCCTTGAATTTTATTTTTAAGCATCACCCAATGAGGCAAGTTGCCAAGGAATATGAATATTTTCCACAAAATTTAGCATTTATAAACTTGAATCACATTAAGATGAACACATTCTGCTGTCATTTTCCTTTGAAGTGGCTGGCAAATTCCATTTGTCAAAATGTAACACTGCAAATTAAAAAGTATCTTTTTGCTTTTAACCCCCTTTTAACCCATGTAGGTTTGACAGTTCTTATCAAATCAGGCCTAACCAATTATGTGAGCCTTATTTACATGTACAGCCTACTTTCAGGGACAACCTTCCTAGAAAGGAAACTGGGTCATTCTTGTGAAGAATGTGCATGGGGATGGGTACATCTTCAGGTTTAATTTTACCCATATGTAGTTGTAGCAATTTTATAGACTAGATAGAGTCAATTTCAGGAATACAACCCATACTGGCTGTAGGCCTACATAAGTCACAGTAAACTCATAAAATGGTCCATATTGAATTTATCTTTAAAAAGGACTTTCGGTAATATGATCCACATATAGGCTTCTTTCTAAGTTTGTGGAAAGTCTACTGCCTATTTCAAAAATTGAGTCTGATTCATACATGGTTGGAATAAATAATAAATGTGGACTAAGATGCATTGGTCTTATTAGTAGAGGGTTGAAAAGTGATGATTTAAACAATTTGTCAGTTGTGTTCTATTGCTGGATCTGGTCCTTGAAAACTTGATTTAAGTGCTTGCAAAAGTCCTTGAATTTACTTTGCACGAACCTGTATGAACCCTGTGTAATGACCATCACAAAAAATTGCCCCTTAAATGCATTCCCTGTGTGACCTTCAAATTAAAATACAGCATAAATCAATTGTTTTAATTTTAAGTCTGTGATCAAATTGGAAGTCATTCCCAAACTCTAACACAAATTTGGGCAAATCTGTTGTTTCAGTAGTTTGATTTATTATGGTTGCTACAGATTAAGTTTTACAAATTCATTGGATGTAATATTTTAGATATGTTCCACAATGCAGGTGATGCTGTGTGGTCCCATCACTTTTCCATGATACTGTTCAACCAACTGATTTAAAAACTGCTGCATGTAGATTCTTTAATACCAATATAAAATTTTAATACAATGTAAATGCATCTAAAGGATCCTATTCTAATACCAATATAAAATTTTAATACAATGTAAATGCATCTAAAGGATCCTATTCTACATTTTAATGTACTATCAAATGGCGATACACATTCTTATCTATTCAGCATTTATTATAATGTTGGGTTTTTGACATATACGTGACTTCTTGATTTGCAAATCCCCCAAAATAGAACAACAGACTAATTACATGTACACTGCAGTGTGGCATGTTCATGTACACAGTTGGGAAAGATGCCATGCACTCTTCTGTACTTGGAATGTATTTTCGTTTTTAGACAACATATCTTTTACGCAGGGTATTTTCAATTATACATATACCTGCAAGTACATCTGGATCAAGCAGCCACCATCACTGGATGGCTTCCTTTGCTGGAAGCATTTTGCGGCCTCTAATTGGAAGAATTCTATTTTTACAGCATTTTACATACAATGGGTACATGACATCAAAGTTCAGCAATAACATATTATCTGTGTCTGTCTCCAAACAAACGTATTGATCTTGTGAGGAACATGATTAAAATTGGTATTACCATGGGAATGGTGTTGTGAGCAGTCATTTTCTGTGCATGGAGAACATAAATCAATACAATACAGTCAGCCATTGCAACTTGGGCATAATATCTTGCATGATCAAAAACTCATCAATTACCATTAAACTGGCCTGGGATCTGTCTTAAAGTGGCAGTTAACCATGAATTGACTGGCTATCACACACCTGGACTATCAGTCTGTTATTTTATTGTATTCCATTAGTGTGTGACCGATACTTCTGTGTGGCGAGATGTATGGTCTGCAGAATGTCTCACATGGCTCTGTTGTCATGATGATGGTGGATCTAGTGATAAGGCACTCTTGTACTTCACATAGAGTTCACCTTCTTCTTCTTTGGTTGGGTATATTTCTTGCTGAAGTGAAAAAAATGTGAAATTCAACCATATTTTTTTTTTTTAAATGAGAGCTGTGTGAGCAGCCCATACTCAGGTGATCTAGATACATGTACATTCAACTCAACATACAAGTCCTAACTTGAGCTTAGCTATGCTTAAGTGAGCAGAGCTTAACTTTGAGCTGATACTATATGGATATGAATGACCCAGATATATAACCTAGCAACCTAATTTTACTGAGATTCTAGCAAAATACATCCGACTAAGTTTAAATTAGATCTGGCCTACATAGATTTTGGAGAAAATCACATGAACATACGTGTACATTTATATTCCGATATTAACCACGCTAAAATGTATTTTATCTGAACATTATATCATTAAGAAAAAATGTTAAAAATGAAGAAATTAAAGACTAAGTATTACCAGTAAATGTGCATGTTTGATGGAGATCAGGTCAAAGTAGAAAAGAATACAGCATGTGATGGGGGGGGGGGGGGGAGTAAAAATAACTTTGAAACAAAATGCAGCTGCAGAACAAATTATAATCAAGGGGTAGACAGAAAAATTGAGAATTAGGTTAAGGTAACCCAGATAAAATTCTAGCTAGGTCTCATCCAAATACACAATCATACCAAGTTTCATCAAGTTTTGTTCAGTTCTTCTGAAGTTATCACACAGAGATGGATATGACATATTTTTCTTTCAGTCATCAGCTTCTGTGCTACATGAAATTAAGCTCAAAAGCAAGCTGCAAGGTGTGTGTCACAGTCATTGGCACAATAACATGGAGCAAAGCAGTGCACTTGTAAAAATCAGGGAAAATGTGTCACCCACCTCTTACATACATATCATAACCACATTTTCAGCTAATTCTAAAATAAAAAAATAAATAAATCATGTGTGCCATCTACAGGTTATTGCCATCCATACTGTCCCTACAGTAAACTCACTGATGCCCTGAGAAAAGTTTTTTCTTTCTTCACATTAATATTTTTGTCTCAAGCATGGGCCCCAAAATGCAACTTGAGCTACCAAGGGAGTTGCTTAGTTTGAGATGATAGAATAATGACAAAAGTTTGTCAGGGAGTGCTATTCATGGTTTCACCAGTATTTTATGTATATATCGTAAAAATATTTAAATCAAGGTTTTGTAAATTACTGGAGCATATACACACAGTTTCAGACTTACAAAAAGTCCTATATCTTTGTTCTCCCCGGATGAAACTTCAAATTTATATCCATGCCAAGGACATACTATATGTGGAGACCCTCGGTAGTCTTCGATGTCTCCATTGAACAGTGGTCCTCCTGAAACAAAATAAACCATTGCTCACACTTGCACAGAGCTAAGAGAATCACTGTTATCCATGCATATTTCAATTTCTGTTCCATTCTCAAAGAGCCTGGACAGTGAAAATATCTGCTGCTAAAGTGTATTGCTTCCTCTCTGCTTAAAATTTGTTTTGCAGAAATATGCAGCATTATAATGTCCAAAATGAAAAACCCTCCCTTCATTAAGATGAAATGATTATTCAAACTACATTTAAAATTAGCTAATGATATGAATGTAGCTTGGTATGCTGTGAGCACCAAATAAACAGAAGGCACCACACAACATTGCAGACTCAATATTACCCCCAACCAGAAAAGGGTTAAATCTGTAGAAGCATCATGATGAATGCAAGTTACAAGTAATTGAATGTTTTGAGTCATCATAAGATGGTAATATAAATATTTGAAAACCTTGCTGAGTCATCAAGGAACAGAGTCCAATGATTCATATCGGCAGCTTGATACATGTTATACATTTCAACATCAACAGGATCAAGTCAATTTCAGTTTCACACATAATATATCTTTTGAGTGCCATACAAATTATTGCAAGACTGTCATGCATGTTTCAAAATTTGATACTACTTATCACACATAAGGCACAAGATAAAGAACTTGTGCCATGTCAGATTCTTGACTAAATTAACAGGTAATGATCCAGGCAGTACAATTGCCATGTTCATGAAAATTGTGCAGGTAATTGCCATCCTTCATTTAGGCCACATATCTGTCAGCATCAGTGTGTATGCTGATCAGCTGAAATTCTATATGGGTATACATTGTCATGGTTTGGCAAGCAGCTTTCCACTTTTGAAATTATATCAGGAGAGCATGAAATAAGGACTTTTTGAGCATGAAATGAAGACGCTCTTCTATATGTCTATAAAAGCTAAAGGAATTACTGCACATCTGCCTCAAGTATCTTCTACAACTCCTGGTCATCCATCATCTACAGTGTTGCCAATACTCCCGAATTACCCGGGACACCCCTGGAATTTTATGCTCAAAATTCTTATAAAAACTGTAGATTTTTGGCAATTTTTAGCCACCTCCCTGAATTCCATCAATATTTTCCTTCTATATTTCATATTAATTTATCAATCTCCCTGAATTTTACTTTCTATCTCCCGGATTTCAAGTGTGGCAGGTTGGCAACACTCTATCTATTCCTTTGGACACAAATAAGTGTCCAGCAATTCCAGGTTCTGAAACATGGGCCAATAATTATCTACTAAAGACCTGATTACCATTTAAGCTGCTGTAGCCTGTCTTTAAAAAAATCTGTATTTATACATACCAAGTACAAGTGGAGAAATATGTATAGGCATGTATTTTATACATATGTATAAATAGAGAAATATATATTGGCATATATATTATACATATCATGTATAAATAGAGAAATATGTATAGGCATGTGTATTATACATATCAGGTACAAATGCAGAAATATGTATAGGCATGTGTATTATGTATTAGAAGTTACAAATAGTCACAGACAAGAACAGATTGGGAGAGTATTGAACTTTGCAAACACATTTCTGGTATTGGTGATACAAAGGTGTTGTGCATAGGACATTTGAGTTTGTGGGATAAATGGATGCATGCTGAAGCAAGACCACTTGAGTGAAGAACATATCATATGTTCCATTGAAGATGCTTAAGCAAATTAGCTCTTTTGCATCAAGGGTTGAATTTTGTTTTGATTAAGCAAGATGTGAAGTGCAAACTCAAAGCACAGGTATACTGGTACATAAATACTAACAATTCCATATTTCCACAATCAAAGCCTCCATGCCATAGAACTTTCCTATCAAAGAGAACAATGCCAATTAAGTTCCTCTCTTTTCTTGGTGTCTGCATGGTAATGCTAGATTTTTTTTTTGTCAACTTAATTTTGTTCTGATACAGTGAGTTATACACATAATGTTAACAAACCCATATGTCCACACCAAGCCTCCATGGCATAGAACTTCCCTTTCACATAGAACAAGGCCAAGTCTTCCTTTTTATTGGTGACTGCATATAGACGTTGGCACTTTTTCTGTGACAGTACATCAATCTGTCCAACCAGTTGCCACTGTGCCATTGGAATGCCGCTGTGTTCTTCTTGCCTTGCTATTCAAATGAGGATCCACCAGAAGGATAGATGCACACTGCACCTTTACCAATATTGTGATGAATGCCAGGCAGAGCTGTAACAAAGAATACATCAACCAGATTAATCAAGCACAAATGGAAGTGGAACCATCACATATTTGTATTTTTCCACAACAAATGTGCACATGGGTTCATTTAATCTAATGTTCTTGATCATGCTGGCTTGCCATGCAGGAATTTTATTAACATATGATATCCGTAATCGTCTGACTCAACGTTACACAATAAACCACAAGGTCTTCCTCTCCATCACTGACACAGTTCTTAGATGCAGGTAATAAGCAACCAATTATTTTCACTTGCCTTCTCAATGCTTCACTCAGCGATGTAAACAGCTCGGTAATGGCTTCCCTAATAAGCATTTATTCCGTGTGACAGATGCCTACAGGTCTGCCCATCAGCATGCCTGTGGACACCCTGCACAGATTCTCTATTGATTTCCTCCATTATTATTGCCATGGCAACTGCAATGTTATTAATATCTGAGGTTTGCTTTCAGATAAATGTATACCTCATCAGTACTTGAATAATTCATGAAGACTCAGTGTTGAATTAATGGAAGGTTGATTGAGACAAATTATCCAAATGAATCATGCATGTGCTAATTGCATGTTATGAAAGGAATATAAACTGTTTTGTACATCCAAGCATATTTGTTCTCTTGAAATAAGACCAATCTCTATTTAGAGAGGTCATTAGCTTTATTACTATCCATGCATCACAGTTCTGCAGACAATGCGATTTGTTTTTCAATCAGGTTTCTTCAGAAAACTAAAATTAGATTTTTGTGTCTTTAACTTGAGTTACACATCACAATGTCAACAATTTTCATTTTAAATGAAGTGTTTATATGCAGAAGTTAATGGGGGACAACAACACATAGAGTTTACTGGTTTTATGAAATACATTCCCAATCAACATTTTTGTAGTTTACACTATTTTTCTCAAATTTTTTAACTATAAAAACCGCAGTAGACACACTGCATGCATGGTTTTTAACACCACCATGGCTCCTATCTTTGAACACACTGCAGTATATTTTTAATACCTACATTTAAAAAGACCACCTGCATTATCAGACCAATTTCTGTTGGCAGTAGGCATGGTCTAAACTGTAGCTGGTGCTACCCTTATCTTATCAAAATTTGTTCAAAAAATACAATTTCATTACCAGAGGATGATTGGTTGCAAACAACATGCACAATACATTTGTACCTGGGCAGGAAGATGGTACCCCACAAACAGTTTTAGTATATCCCATAGAGTTTGGAAAACACCACTTAGAATATTGGTTTTCATGAGAGAATCAGCAGCTGGCTTACAAGTGCATTAGCTTGTCAATTCTAATTGTTGGCATGTAAGTGGCTCTTTTTTCAGCTCAGCTGACTTGTCAGTCAGCTGAGCTTATCTCATGGGTCTCCATCTGTCATCCCTCAGTCATCCGTCAACAATTAACATTTTGCACTTCTTTTCAGAAAGTGTTGGCCAGATCCACTTCAAACTTAGTGGGGATGTGCCTTGGGTGGATCTCTACCAAATTGTTAAAATAATCACCCTCCAGTGATTTTTGGATTTTTTTATGAATTATTTTGTTCAATCTTAAAAAATCTTCTCCAACGAAACCGCTCTCCCAATTTTTTTATTATCACACAGGAACACTCCTAGGGACTCCTAGTTCTTAATTTTTTTTTACCAGGTGGTACTGCAATTTTTTCTCATTTTTTAGTATCTTTTGTGTGTTTTTGCTATTTTTGACTTCTCCAGAACCGTCACTCAGATTAAGCTGAAACTTGGTGGTATGTTCCTTGTGGAAGGGTCTAACAAAGTTGTTCCCTACGTGGCATTGCTGCTGATTCCTGATTTTTAACAATTTTTTTTTCAATTGGGGTACTTATGGTAAATGCACCTATCCTATTGATTACTATGTAAGTCAATGGGCATTCTAATGCTAATTCACATTTTCGACTGCTCAGAAACTGTCATCCTGATTGACTTCAAACTTGGTAGCAGTGTACCTTGGGTGGGTCTCTAGCAGATTTATTCAAATGGTTATGCTCCATTGACTTTTGGATTTTTCATGATTTTTTTGGTTCTTTTGGGGGGCAATTCTTAAAAAAATCTTCTCTGAAACCGCTCACCTGATTGCTTTGATATCACACAGGAACACTCCTAGGGACTCCTAGTTCTTAATTTGTCCACCAGGTGCTGCTGCAATTTTATTCTATTTTCTTGGTGTGTGTGTGTTTGTGTGTTATTGCTATTTTCGACTTCTTCTCCAGAACTGTCGCTCAGACTTAGCTGAAACTTTGTGTATATATTTCTTATGGATGGATCAAACAAAGTTGTACACTAGGTGGCACTGCTGTGGATTCCTCATTTTTAACTATTTTTTCAACTTGGGTACTTATCGGTAAGTGCACCTTTCCTGTTGATAACTATGCAAGTCAATGGGCATTCTAATGCTAATTCACATTTTCAACTTCCTTTCCAAAACCGTCATCCAGTTTGACTTCAAACTTGGTGGCAATGTACCTTGGGTGGGTTTCTACCAGATTTGTTCAAATGATCACGTTCCACTGATTTTTATATTTTTTTAAAATTTCTTTGTCCTTTTTTTCGGGCATATCTTAAAAAATCGCAAGAGTATATGTACAGGTCAGCTGAGCACAGGACTGTCACAGTCCTCTTGTTTAAATTCATTTTTTTCAAACATGACCACAGCCATTCAAATTTGGACCTGCAGAAAAAATTACCACATAACATCTTTCATTGCCACATTTTAGACTGAGTCAACAGCTTTCTTCAGCAAACCAAGGAAAGCTGTTGACCTGGACTTTTATATTCTATGAAATTATGACATGCTGGTACTTGAATGAAAGGTATCTTAACAAAGAACATGAATTTAGCACCTTTATAACAATCAGGAGCAGTTCCGTGTAAGCACTTTGACTGCAGCTGCAGTTAGCACTGAAAGAGTTCAGATCATGTTGACTCTTTCCTGGTATCAGATATAGCTGACCATCCTGTGATTATGCAGATCTAACTAATAGCATACTACTATATTTTCATTTACAACACAAGCCCTTTTGTACCAGCTTGTGTTATATGTAACCCCATACACAGCACCATACTTGCCTGCTACCCAAATCCAAAATTGAAATTGATCTGTGCTTCCAAAAGGAGTAGAACATCTCTTCAAAATAGTTGTGGTAATAAATTACTTTCAAGCCCACAAGGAAAAAGATGTAGAAATCAACTTGTAAAATGATCCATCTGAAATCCGTCAGGTACGTGTGGCTGTAATTTCATGCATCCCATCCATGTGCAGGGAGAGTATCATCAGAGCCCAATGACAAAGGCCACATGCTGCAGGGGCCAGGAGTCATGCATCAGTAACATCTGAAGATGAATCTTAGATATGTTGAATATACACATGTCCTGAATGGCAGGGTAGGAGTAAGGTGCTTAATTGGGATTTGATCAAAGTGATCCACATGTTTCAGGTAATTTTTTTGATCATGCATGCTGACAATATAGCCATTCTGGAACTTTTTTTTTTTTAGAAAATTATATAATCAGGAATGCATGCAAGAAATATATTCTTCTCTTGGGAATGTAGGAGACACTTGTAGTGACAGTTGGACCACATGAACACTCCTGTCAAATACTGGGAAAGACCTGGATCCCCATGGCCCTTAGTGCATTAATGACATGTATCTTGCCTATTATGGAACTCTTCTGGGATACTTGACATTTTGTTCAGCAACGGGCTTGATTTCAATTCATTTGTACTGTCACGGCAACATGCTACTGGACTGTAGCTACAATGTCTTCATGATGGTAATTCAAGCAGAACTGCATGGGGTTAAAAGGACACAGACTGCCTCAATGTGTGCATAACATCAATGTACTAATCCTTGTTCTGCCCCACACATATGTGTTAGGATGTGCAGTCTTAACACTGGTGAAATTTGTAACCCAGCATTTATGTAAGTTTACTTCAGGTACCTATGCGACCCACCCCCCAGTTGACCCTGTGACCTGTACTGGTGCACACTTCTGTTAATTTAAGCCTTTTGACCATCTCCTGCATCGCACTGACCCACATACACTGCATACCAGGGAGATGCTGTTCTCGTGGGCTGCCAAGCAAGCTACAAGTACCTTTTATTAATCAGGGCCAAAGTCACCACCCTCTGTAAGTAGATACACTCCTTATTTTGTTTCTCCTTGTGGACATTTAGCAGCATTTGTAGGTAAGCAAATCCTTGTGTTTTCCCCCTGTTCTATGCTTTCAGTTTACCACACGTCTTCATTGTTCATCACTGCCCATCTCACCCCTACAGTCTGTCCACATACATATGGTCACCCATTATGTGGGCTCTCAATAAAGGGACTGAGTTCAATCTAACACTGCGTGTTGAATTGTGATGGAACATGAATTGGTTCTACTCTCTGTGAAGGAGTTAGCCACGTTAACCCCCGAGACAGTACAGTAAAAGAGGGTGACACACTGTCAGGCCAGAGTAAGTGACAACTTGTCAGCAGGACAAAGACCACCACGTGCGTGCCATCTCACACTTGCCACCAGAGGGCCTCACAGCAACAGATTGTTGACATGTTACACAGGCAATAGGCTGTTTTCCTCAGGACCCAGGTCAGGAATGCCAGTAAATGCCTACACAACAGTGTCAATATATCTAAGAACTCCACAGTAAAGTCAAATCAAGTGACAGTACACTTAAGAAAACCACACTTCAGCTGTGCAGAAACCATGTTTGAACAAGAACCACTTACTGATTCTCAGACACTGCAACAACTAAGTCAGGGTGCCCGCCCCAAGGAGAACCCAGCACATTCAGAACAAGACAGACCCCCACGGCTTAAAAAGTTCACAGACAAAGCACTTCAACATTACAACCAGGAGAAAGATGCCTACTGTGCCAAGATAGAGAAAGCTTGGAGCGAAGTAGAAAAAAGCATCGAAAATACCGTTAATTGGGAGAACACAGTTGACATTCTACTGAAAGTCTTGGATAACTTGAGACACAGCCAATCAACACTCCAGAAAAATTTTACCAACTTTCTCACCTACCTCATCAGAACAAACACGCAAGAGAGTTTGAGTGACAGGGACATATACAGTGAGATGAAAGAAGCTTACTATGAGCAAATAAAACACACGATTGAGCAAACCGAACAAAGAATCCAGATTCTATCTGAGACGATGTCTCACAAATCTTCACAATCTAAAAAGACAGCAAGATCCAAAAGAACTGCAAAAACAGGGATCTCTGACTCCAGCTCAATACTTGCGAGAAAACGTGCTGAGGCCCAAGCGGCACGCGCTAGAGCTGAATATGCAGAGAAAGAACGTCAATTAGAACTTCAAAAACACCATTTAGAGGCACAGGCCCAGAAAGCTGCAGTGGATAAAGCACTGCAGCAAGCGGAAATTGATGCTAATTTAAAATTACTCCACCAACAAAAGGAAGCGGCTGCTGTTGAAGCCGAGGTACAGGCCCTCGAATCCTTCAGCGACCATGGCGGGGAGAGCCAACGTGGCTCAATTGACCAGATACCCCATGAAGATCCCAGAGATCGCACCAAGACATATGTGGAAACCCACTCAGCATCATTTTTAAGTGCACACTCACAAGCCCCGTTTCACGCACTTAACGACGAGAACAGGCCTGCAGTTCATCCAGACATGGAACCTGCTATAGCAAACAATACCTACATCGCGGATCATGCTACTGCTGGTCGTGGTGAACAAATGCCTAGATATAGTACTCACAATACTGGCCACCAGGTGGCACACAACAGACAGGGAACTGGACCTAACCGTCCTGACGAATTCTTAAATTCCGCATATTGCGTGAATGCTACAAACAACCCAGTGATCACAGATATGACAAAGTTCATGCTAAGGAAGGAACTTGTTATGTCCAGGTTGACCACATTTAACGATAGGCCGGAAAATTACAGATCCTGGAAGCTCACCTTCCAAGACGTCATCGCAAGCCTATACATCACACCAAATGAAGAGATTGATCTATTAGTAAAGTGGCTCGGGCCCGACTCTGCCAAACATGCACTAAGCCTCAGGTCAGCTAATGTCAGCAACCCTGGCCTCGGACTTCAAAAGGTATGGGAGCGGCTGGACAAACGCTATGGATGCCCAGAAACTGTGGAGAAGGCCATAAAGGACAAAATCTCAAATTTTCCAAAACTAACCAGCCGTGACAACAAAAAATTGTGGGAGCTCGCGGACCTCCTATCGGAACTAGAATCTGCAAAGGAAGACCCCCAGCTAGGTGGCCTAAGCTACTACGATTCTGCCTGTGGAGTGAACCCTATCGTGGAAAAGTTACCATACGGTCTTCAAGAGAAGTGGACCAGCCATGCTGTTAAGTACAAGAGGCAAAACCAGGTCTCTTTCCCTCCCTTCAAACTTTTCGCCCAGTTTATCCGAGACATAGCAGACACCAGGAACGACCCCAGCTTTGACTACAACACGTCAGCAAATGCCACAAGAAGGGAAAGTCACAACAAGGAGTTTCCCAAGCGAAGGCCTCTGGAGACTTCTGTCTCCGCACACAAGCTGGATGTTTCCAACACACAGGCTCCCAACACCACACAAAAGACGCTTGAACCTGAGAAGCGCTGCCCTCTACACAACACAAAACATGCGCTGAATGAGTGTAAAGCCTTCAGGGCTAAGCCAATGGAAGAAAGGAGAAAATTTTTGAAACAGAAAGGAATCTGTTTCCGGTGCTGTGCTTCTACAGAACACAAATACCGTCAATGCACACTGCCGCCAAAATGCGCAGACTGCGACAGTGACAAACATCCTACAGCCTTGCACGGGGAACAAGCACCACATACCATGGGAGAAGAATGTAAGACAACTGTCAATACGCAAGCTCCTAGTGTGCCAGTTACAGGCATTAATTCAAAGTGCACCGAGGTTTGCGGCGATCAAACACTGTCCGGAAGTGGAAAGTCCTGTGCTAAAATCTGTCTGGTCAAGGTTTATGTCAAAGCAGACCCTGCTAATGAAATAAAGACATACGCCATATTGGATGATCAAAGCAACAGATCATTAGCCAAATCTGAACTCTTCCATGCACTTGACATAAAAGGAGAAACTTCACCGTACAGCCTACAAACTTGTGCAGGTCACCTGGAAACGGCAGGGAAAAGAGCATATGGGCTTGTGGTGGAAGCTGTTGATGGAAGCGTCACACTGGATCTCCCAACACTGATAGAGTGCAATGCCATACCAAACGACCGAAATGAGATACCAACACCGGACACTGCATGCCATCACGATCACCTTGCCTCAATTGCAGGCCTAATCCCTGCCCTCGACTCAAATGCACAGATACTCTTGTTAATTGGCAGAGACATCCCCCAGGCACACCATGTCCACGATCAACGTACTGGGTCGCATCCCAGAGCACCATATGCTCAGAGACTGCCACTTGGATGGGTCATCGTAGGGGAAACGTGCATCGACAGATCACACTTACCCAATGAAGTAAATGTATACCGCACATACATTCTAGAAAACGGACGTCCCTCTATGTTGGAACCATGCCCAAACACCATCAACGTTAAGGACAGATTAAACAACCCAATTGTCACGCATGACCAATGCAACATGCTCACTACTGGGACAGAAATGCTAGGGTCTACAGTATTTGACAGAACGAAAAATGATAACAAACCCGGACTGTCTGTGGAAGACCGGAAGTTCCTAAGCATCATGACCAACAACATGCTCAAGGATAAATCAAATAGCTGGACCGCACCACTGCCCTTTAAGGTACCAAGGCCTAGATTGCCAAACAACAGGGAACTGGCACTCAGAAGGTTTCTGACACTTCAGCGTTCCCTCAGCAAAAAACCAAAAATGAAAGATCACTATTTCACATTCATGAAGGATTTACTACGCAACGGCCATGCAGAACTAGCCCCTCCACTGCAGGACAGGGAAGAATGTTGGTTTTTGGCACATTTCGGCATATATCACCCAAGGAAACCAGACAAGATAAGGGTGGTATTTGACTCTAGTGCTCAGTTTAATGGAGCCTCTCTGAACAACATCCTACTCAGCGGTCCTGACTTAATGAACAGTTTGGTTGGCGTACTTATGCGATTCCGTCACGAACCAATAGCACTCACCGCAGATGTCCAGCAAATGTTTCATTCCTTTTTTGTGAAGCCAGAGCACAGGAATTTTCTGAGGTTTCTGTGGTTCAAAAACAACGATCCAAATGCGGAAGTGGTGGAATACAGGATGACAGTTCATCTGTTTGGGAATAGCCCATCCCCAGCGGTCGCCACCTTTGGCTTAAGGAAAACTGCAGAGGCAGGAGAGCAGGAATACGGCTCTGATGCAAGGCAGTTTGTTGAAAGAGACTTTTACGTCGATGATGCATTAAAATCTGTGTCTACACCAGAAGCTGCGATAGACCTGCTGCGACGGACCCAAGGCATGTTAGCCAGTGCCAATCTAAGGCTGCATAAGATTGCATCAAACAGCACTGAGGTTATGGAAGCCTTTCCAACAGAGGACCATGCTGGAGACCTCAAGAACATAGACCTGGATCATGATGCATTGCCTATGCAGCAGAGTCTTGGTGTCAGCTGGGATTTGGAGTCAGACACCTTAACCTTCAAAGTATCAAATGAAGAGAAGCCTTACACCAAGAGAGGTCTGCTGTCTGTAATAAATGGCCTCTACGACCCACTAGGGTTTGCTGCTCCAGTGGTGATCGAAGGAAAACATTTTCTGAGAAATGTGCTGATGACGCAAAGCAAATCACCAATAGAATGGGACTATCCCCTACCCCAAGACAAACAAGCGGAGTGGAACAGATGGAGAGATTCTCTTCAGAGCTTAGCGAACTTAAGAATTCCCCGTGCATACTCAAAGACCTCATTGAGCCAAGCGACCCAAAAGGAGCTCCACGTATTCGCAGATGCATCCGAAATTGCAATTGCCACAGCAGCCTACTTACGTCTCACAGATTGCGAAGGAGAAAGCCAAGTTAGCTTCATTATTGGCAAGTCAAAACTTGCTCCAACTCATGCGACAACGATCCCACGTTTGGAACTCTGTGCTGCAGTCCTAGCTGTAGAAGTGCATGAGCTCATCAGAGATGAAATAGACATTGAGGTAGACAGAGTAACATTCTACACAGACAGTAAAGTGGTGATGGGTTACATTAAAAATGAAACCAGGAGGTTTTACACATATGTGAGCAACCGTGTTGCACGAATAAGACACACCTCAGATCCCAATCAATGGTACTATATACCAACAGATATCAACCCGGCAGATAATGCTACACGACCTATGCCTGCCACAGACCTTCACGCAACAACGTGGCTCACAGGACCCAAGTTTTTGAAAGAAAACCAAACCTTGACAAACAACACTCCAGAGAGCAACATTGACCTTGAGAGTGACCCAGAGGTCAGGCCACAAGTAGCTGCACTCTGTACTGGAGTCAAAACAAAAATCTTGCTAGACCCCAAATATCTTTTGAAATTTTCTGTGTGGAAAAGGCTGCTGCGAGCCATTGGAAATCTCATTCACATCACCAGAAGCTACAGATACACCTCAAAGGTCGAGGAGAAACCATGCCGAGGCTGGCATTTCTGCAAGACATCACCATGCATTACAGAACTCACACAAGCTCAGAACATTATCATGTTGAGCATTCAAGCAGCAAGCTTTCAATCAGAGCTCACCTGCATAAAGAAAGGACTACCAATACCCAGAGATAGTCCCATACACACATTGAACCCATTCATTGACACACATGGCTTGCTAAGGATTGGTGGACGCCTTAACTACTCAGGGCTACCAAGCGGGGAACGAAACCCCATACTTGTGCCCGGAAAAAGCCACATAGCCATTCTACTGATCAGACACTTCCACGAGAAGGTACAACATCAAGGCCGCCACTTCACCCATGGAGCGGTTCGTGCAGGCGGCTTCTGGATACCAGGTGCGAAACGGCTCATTAATCAGATACTGCACAAGTGTGTGGTGTGTCGCAAGCTGCGAAGGAGTCAAGAAACACAACTGATGGCAGACTTACCCGTAGAGCGACTTACACCTGATCCCCCATTTACCCATGTGGGACTGGATGTATTTGGACCCTGGATAGTACTAGCACGCCGCACCAGAGGAGGCCAAGCCAAGAGCAAAAGATGGGCCATTCTTTTCACATGTATGACGACACGAGCGATTCACATTGAAATCATCGATCAAATGGATGCATCTACAACAATCAATGCTCTGAGGCGGTTCCTAGCCCTCAGAGGGCCAGTTAAAAAGTTCCGTTCAGACAATGGTTCTAACTTCGTTGGAGCCTGTAATGAGCTCAACCACCTAATGACAGAAAAGGATGGGAGACATGTCGGTAAATTCCTCATCAGTGAAGGGTGTACATGGGAGTTCAACCCCCCTCACTCCTCCCACATGGGTGGAGTGTGGGAAAGGATGATTGGAATTGTGCGTAGAATCGTAGATAACATGTTCAGAGACCTGGGACCAACCCAACTAACGCATGATGTACTTGCAACCTTCATGGCCGAAGTCACCGCCATCGTGAATGCCAGACCACTTGTCCCAGTGTCAACAGACCCAGAAGCACCGGAGATCTTAACGCCTAACACCCTGCTTACTCAAAAAACCAGTACTTGTACCACAACCCCACCAGGTGAATTTGAGAAAAGAGACTTGTCTGCTCGCCAGTGGAGACGCACTCAGTATTTGGCCAATGTATTCTGGGCTAGATGGCGCAAAGAGTACCTGCCACTTCTACAAGCCAGGAGGAAGTGGCATGATGCAAAGGAAAACATGCGCATAGGAGATCTAGTGCTGGTCAGGGACAAGGAATCAAAAAGGAACGACTGGCCAATCGGACGCATTGTCAAGACCTTGCCTAGCAACGACGGCAAGGTGCGGAAGGTGGAAGTAAACGTCCAAAATAAAACCCTCCGTAGGCCGGTCTGCGAGCTGGTCCTCCTGCTAAGGGACGACTCTACTCAGGAATGAGTGACTGCAGCCTTGACCATCTGCTACGCACAAAGACAATGTATCCTTAAATTGTTAAACAGTAAGAAAAAAAAAACAAACAAACAAAAAAAAAACACATCTGCCAGTGGAGATTATATACCCCAGAGAGACATTTATGCAACTGGTATGGATACCTTTAAAATTCACTAGTCGTATACAGGTATCTAGTAGATCAATTGAGTCTGTGGACGTTCTATGGACACTTTAGAGACATTCATATTTCATTATAGACGATTATAAGAAGCAAAATATTGGACAATTGATATAGTGGTATCCTTAAGATACCAGACGGGGAGTGTTCTGCCCCACACATATGTGTTAGGATGTGCAGTCTTAACACTGGTGAAATTTGTAACCCAGCATTTATGTAAGTTTACTTCAGGTACCTATGCGACCCACCCCCCAGTTGACCCTGTGACCTGTACTGGTGCACACTTCTGTTAATTTAAGCCTTTTGACCATCTCCTGCATCGCACTGACCCACATACACTGCATACCAGGGAGATGCTGTTCTCGTGGGCTGCCAAGCAAGCTACAAGTACCTTTTATTAATCAGGGCCAAAGTCACCACCCTCTGTAAGTAGATACACTCCTTATTTTGTTTCTCCTTGTGGACATTTAGCAGCATTTGTAGGTAAGCAAATCCTTGTGTTTTCCCCCTGTTCTATGCTTTCAGTTTACCACACGTCTTCATTGTTCATCACTGCCCATCTCACCCCTACAGTCTGTCCACATACATATGGTCACCCATTATGTGGGCTCTCAATAAAGGGACTGAGTTCAATCTAACACTGCGTGTTGAATTGTGATGGAACATGAATTGGTTCTACTCTCTGTGAAGGAGTTAGCCACGTTAACCCCCGAGACAGTACAATCCTACGACTATATAACAAATCAAAACATCAGCTACTTTATTCTGGGGCTCTTATAAATCTAGTAAAACAAAACAAAAACAACCCAAAACTAGAGCACTGTGATTGCAAGTAATCACTGGAATGCATCCACATCACCCTTGCCCCCCCCCCTTTAACTACCAATGCATTGCTGTTCAACATCAGACAAACAGGTATGTCTATCCAAGCATTTTGCAGATATCAGGGTTTAAAAAAGAAAGCTCGCATGCAAAATTAAAAGGTCATAATCGCATGTAAATAGATCAAAGTGACCTCAAATCTTAATCACCTATTCTATTCCAAGCAATGCATTTCTGTACCAAATTTGAGAAAAAATTATCTAAGCATTTTGAAGATATCATGGTAACAAAAATGGGTAGTAATAGCTAGGTCACAGTGACCTCAAATTCTAACCAGCTAAAGGGGGTCTGGGTATGTATCTATGTACCAAATTGTATAACTGTATTTAGAAAATATGGCCCTAACAAAGCTCATATGGACAGTAAATAGATCATGCTAGGCTGAAACTAGGTCCCAGTGACCTCATTATCTAAACACCTATTTGGGGTCCAGAAATATATATGTGTCAAATGTCATAAAAATCTATCTGGCCATTTTGGAGATGTTATGCTTAAATAAGTTAAAATGCTAAGATAGAGAGTACACAGTAAGTGGGAATTAAGTCACACTGAATTCAAATTCCTATCAGCTAGTGGGAGTCAAAGAATCCATCTGTGTACCAAACTTGAGAAAAATATGTCCGTACATTTTGAAGAAATTGCTCTAACAAAGCTCAAATGGACAGTAAATAGGTCACGGTAAGCTGTAAATAGGTCACAGTGACCTCAAAATCTAATCAGCTAATGATCGTGAGTCAAGGAATGCACGTGTTTCAAATTTGAGAAAAATCTGTCCAGCCATTATGAAGATATTGTGCTAACAAAGCTCAGACAGGCAGTAAATAGGTCACAGTGACCTCAAAATCTAATCAACTAATGGGAGTCCAGGAATGTATTTGTGTACCAAATTTGAAAAAAATCCTTTGCGGAAATTTGAAGTTATCGCACCAACAAAGGCGGATGGATGGAGGACAGGCGGTCAGACAACCAGAAAACATGCCTCCCTCCCCCCCCCCCCCCATTGTAGGGGAGGCACAAAAAACTAATAACTTTCTACAAATATGACACATGTAGCAAGGTTTTTGCCATGTTGATCATGGAACAATGTTCACATCTGTTGCCTGCTTATTTAGTTTGAAAAACAAATGTGTGTACGTGTACTTAAGTTTTAAACATACAGAGTGTATCAGTCAAAGTGTCACTGCTAACATGGGCAACTTGAGTTAAAAATTTTCTGCAGTACATGTTTTGTCCATTGTAGGCAAAACTAGACTAAAACTGAAGGTCATGAACAATCCAGTTCGAATTCTGTCCAAGTGAACTTTACAGATAATATCCATTTCGTCTTATTTGTATTAATACTATACATGCATACCACACAGGCTTGAAAGGGGAAGCACAAAAAGCTTGATGAACATGCCTAATTGATAACCTGCACAAAGCTAACTTAGCAGACTAACATAGGTGGATCCCTGCCACGGGGTCAGCCAACAGTTTTTTTTTAGGAAAAAGTTGAAAATAAGAATTGTGGATGGGCGATGGGATGCAAAGTGATGGTAGCAGCTCAGCTGACCTAACAGTCAGCTGAGCTAACAAAGCCATCATGTCACCTGAAAAGTTTGATAATTTTCTTAAAACACCAGCATAGGTATGCCATTTTAAACATGAATTATTTTGTGATAACCATGTCAAACGTGACCACAAACATGCTTGATTTTCATCATTTTATTCACACAAACAACTGGTAATCAGGCAAAGTCCTGGACATGTGAAATTACATTGTTCAAAAAAAAACCAGACCAAAGAATTGGGTCATTTATTGAAATTTGTTTTCAGATAGTGATTTGGAGTGGTCAATGGCTTCTCCCCTTCAAAATTTTGAAGTGCAATGGTCAAATTTGTGCCAACATATAAGAAATATGGTGCTAACACCTGAAGAGAAAAAATAACAAACACACAAACACTGTGTCATTTTTTATTTTATTTTATTTATTTATTTTTTTTGGAGATAGGGGGGGGGGCAGCCTTCCTAAAATCAAGATCCATCCCTGCCTTGACTTCTAATTATGCCAGTATTTTCTCAAGTTAACTCACTGCTTTCTTTTGCAACCTGTTATTTATTTATTTTTTACCTGTTATTCTTCACCTAGTAAAGTGCAATAGTCCTGTAAGATCACCCCAAAAGCAGATCGCTGTCGGCTGCTGCATCGTCGTCGTCGTCGTCATCATCGTTTTTTAATGTACCAACATGTTTCAGAGACCACTGAAGAACATGGTAACAATCAAAAACATCTCACAGCTGATTACAACTTACAAACACTAGTTTTGCTTGTCCTTGTGAGCACATGGTCTGGTGTGCTTATTCATATCATAAAGCTGATACCTTTTATCATTGTACCCCACAAAGACCATGGCTGACTTGCTATGAAATACATGGTTTTCCTGCCATTCCAGTGTCAAATGCATACATGAGTCCTTCAAGAAGTGACCCTCATGTTTATCACTGTTACCAATATTATGGCCTTTGCATGAGATTTATGTAATTTTAGATCCATCTATGTAATGTGCTATTATTTCATAAAAAGTCCAAAATCTACTTTATTTGGAAAAAAATAAAAAATACTGTCTGTATCCTTGTACATAAGTGAGCACTTTGTTACATGTTTGAACACTGGATGGGAGTTCATTTTTGATCTCAGATTTTACTTGATTGTATCAATAACGATCAAATTTCAAACAATTTTCTATGGGAAGGGGATATCCCCCTCCAGCACCAACCCCCAGTCGGCTGCTTTAATAATCACAGGTTCACCTCAGTCACCTCTCTCCCTCAGTGTAATTTTTATCCTGAATATTGGCAACCCTAGGTTACCAAAAAAAATTTTCTAATTGCAAAAATAAAAAAAAAAAATAAAAAAAAAATGATAAAAAGGCATTTTCTTTCTTTTTTTTTTTTTCTTTTGCAAATGTTCCATCTTCTAAAATTTAAGTTATAGTTCTTTTCTTCATTTTAACACTGTTCATATTTGCCTAACTTCAACCAGCATAGAAAGCAATAATTTACACATGTTTAATGTCTTGGGCAACTTTCTGCACACAAAATTCTCCATTTTCCCCACCTGGAGACAACTCCAGCTTGTCAACTGCAAAGTGCCACCACTCTATTTGGGATTTGACAGTATTTACTTTTATCAACCAAACTGATCAAAATTGAATTCAAAAGAACGGCTATGTCATGTTGTCAAGTATATACTGGACTGCGGATGAGAAGTCATCACAGGTTGCTGTCGGTGCTGGCGCCACCTTCTGTTCATCTCCTTCCCTGTATTTCCCTGCGGGAGGAAAAGCAAAATTACAAAGTAAATGATCACAGTGCAATTTCTGGCATGTACATGTACATGTTCCCTGCAGTGTGATTGTCATCCACGTATCTACTACTGTATATCAGTGGCCAACTTGAAAATTAAAAGTTAATTCGAAAGCAGTGTTCTTGTCCAAAATGTTCCTACCTATCTGATTCCCCATCCCAGCCATCCACTAGTGCCCAGATATTTTACTTGTTTCAAGTACATGTATATGAAGTTTATATTTTAATGATACATTTTTTTAATATAGGCAAAATGTACATGTCAATGATGTTGACATGACAAAATGTCCTATGGCCAAGCAGTAAGCCAGATATTCTTTTCTACAAAAAGTGTAATTAACCCTTTCCCCCTTGAATTAAGACTCAGTCAACAGCTTTCCTTGGCATGGGTTGTGCACTAAGTGCCCAACCCATGCCAAGGAAAGCTGTTGACCTGGGGCATGTTATCTTGATAGGTCTCATCTTCAATTCTCAATCAAATTGCTTTTCATCACTGTTGAAACTAGCTGAAATCATGGAAGCAGACATTTGACCAGAAGCCAGTTTTGGCCAGTTTAACGGGGAAAGGGTTAATAATTTTTATATTAGTTCTGTGTTTGTTTTTGCAATCTTATTTCACTTCATATGCATCCTTTGCTGAAAGGTATTAATTCGTTATTCTCTTAGCTGGATATGATTATGCTTATAATACATTCAAGTACCTGTTCTGACTAGGATACCCTTCATCCCTGCCTGCATGGCCCCACCAACATCATCCCTCACATCCTGAAAGCAATAGCCAGTACATATAGACTGGTCATCATCACAACTCTACTCTCCTGTCTCATGTACTTTCACTTGCATTTTTGTCTATTGCTGCGAAACTGTTCAAACATGCCATGCTCTTTCATTTCACCAGAATTTTACAGTGCTGACTTTCTCCTAGTTACCAAACAAACTTAAAGTGGTCAGGTGCAGCACCGTAAATTAACATCAGCTCAAAAAAAAAAAAAAAAATAGAAAGAAAAGAAAATGCATATAAACATATGCACATGAACTACAAAACCATTCACACAATGAATGAATCTTATTATTGTGCAGGTTAAACATAATGTCAAAGCATTCCAAAACTTGTCGACTGATTACTATTAATTATTATTATTATTTAGTGTCACTTGTTGAACAAATTGAATTCTAAAAGTGTACCTGTGCAATTTTAAAGCAACTGGCTTGAAGTGTCACAGTATATTTTTTCATTCTCTGAGAAGAAGTCAGTAAGTAAATAAAAAAAACAAACAAACAAATAAATAAATAAATAATCATCAAATCACTGAAGCATGACCTATTAAAACACCTGATATAGAAATCCATGAAAGGTACATTTACATCAAGTTTGCAGTGGACCTAGACAATGGTTTAGAGAAAACTACATGTAGAAACATGTCCATTAGAATCTACATATCATCCATGCTAACCCGTCACACCTCATCATTCAATGTTGAAGCTACATTCCAGCTCTTTTAATAGAATGCAGGCAATAGTTTTTGGGAAGTCCAAAATTACAAAATTATAAAAAAAACTTAAAAAATTAAAGAAAGAAATAAAAACACCATCTGTTACACAAATTAAGGCCTAAGGCTACTGAGAGATATTCCTTTGCACTCTTAAAGCAATGAAGATTTAGACAAAAAGAGTTTTTATATCCCCCAAACATATATATATATATATATATATATATATATATATATATATATATATATATATATATATATATATATATATATATATATATATATATATACACACATACATACATACATACATACATACATACATACATACATACATACATATATATATATATATATATATATATATATATCAGCACAGCAAAACCTGGTAGAGACCCATCCAAGGTACATACTCTCCAAGTTTAAGGATCTGGTCCATGGTTAAAGAGAAGAGGTTAAAAAACTGTAATTGTGTATGGACAGCAGAAAACAAATGGACTAAAAGCAATTACAAAGGGTTAATTTTTATCTCAGTTGACTTGTCAGTCCGCTGATATTGGCAGGTCAGTGATGGATATTCACAACAACCTAGGCACACAAAAAAAACTTGACACTTTATGCATCAGTCATGGGAAAATTAAGACCAAAATGATGAATGCTAGGTTCATAGTCCTCTTGTGTTAGATTAATGTCCTAAGCTTAAAGATCCTCTTTTCAATTGCAGAGCCTGTGAGTTTGGAAGAAAATGGACTGAAAGTTACCCTATGGATTTGAAAGAAGCATGTAGGGGTTGATTACCAAATGTAAGGAATTAAATGAATACAAGAGGGAAAAGAAAGACAGAGTAGTTTCAATCTCTTTATTGGATCTTGGCAGTAAATAAATGTGTGTGAAAGGTCCCCAGGGTTTACAACATATATGAGTATGAAATAACTGAGAACAAGCAAACACAGTTAGATGCAATAACTTAATTAACCCCTGAGGACCACTGACCGCCAGGCTGTCTCAAAGTCAGCTTTTTTTCTTTTGCAGCTGCCAGGTCAGGTCAAATACCTCTTGGTCGAGAGAAACGTCAAGGGTGCTGGGGACAGACTTCGTTGGAGTTTGCCCGTCTTCACTTTAACCCAATTCTTCCTTGCTGCCATTGGGGCTGTCACCGTGGGCAGTAGCCGCAGAAATCTCACCTTTGAGCTGGCTATCCCATAGTAGATCATCAGCCTGGTCTCCCCTTCCCTCTGCCATGGCCTTGTAGTTGGGTCTGGAGCTTCTTTTGCCTGATGATCCAGCCATTAATTGGAGCCCGAGTAAGAAAAAGACTAACGTTTTTTGCGCCAGGCTTTGTAACATAGACTGGTCACCTTGCCTTTCAAGTAATGACTGCTTTGAAATTGGAGCAAGGAGAGGAGACAAAAGAGGGTGTGAAAGACTAAGTAAAAGGAGGCCAGCCAGGCAAGCAACCTCTCAGGAACTCGGGAATGCTTTTTAGCAGATGGAACTAAAGATCTTCCAAATAAGGTTCAGCTGCAATTAAGTATTTTGTGCCACAAAACTGATACATTTTTGTTTTAAATGAAGCAAGTTAGGCATGACACCCATTGCTTTCACTGTATGTCACAACTAGAAGCGAGTTTTTTGTGCGAAAAACATGCAGCCCCCCAGTATTTTGCAAGGCATTGTGACCTTGACCCATGACCTGAAAGTCTTCCACAATCACACGAAAAATATTCCCAAAATCTATGGAGTTGTACCAAAAGTTCTTAGTGAATCTGGCTTATGTTTTTGAAGAAGTTAAAGTATGAACTACCATTGCAGACTCTGTTGACTTACATGCTGGGAATGCAAAAATTAGTCAAAAAAACATTAAAAATCCAAAAATCATTGCAGCATGACTATTTGAACACAATTGGTCGATATGACCTACTCGATGTATATCCCCACCAACTTTGAAGGGAACCTGGCCAATTATTTTGGAGAAGTTGAAAATGTGAATTAGCATTGCAATCCCCATTAACTTATATGGTAATCAACAGGAATGTATGCAGTTTGACCTTTCAAGGTCACTCAGGTTTAAAATAAACCATACAAATTGAAAGCTCATAGGTACCTTTTTTCAAAAAAATTTAATAATAACCTTGGGCCTATGATACACCATTAGGTATAAGCCAATATGTGAACATAACGGCTAATGCCTTAAACTCCTTGGCCGCCCACAAATTTGAAGCAGACTCTATCAAAGGTGTATAAACTATGAAAGTTTCTTGATCCTAGCATATCTGGTTCTCCTAATATCATGCACAAGAATTTCAAAGTAAATTGACCCGGGTGACCTTAAAATTGAGTCAAGGTCTTCTCCTTCAAAGTTGAATTCCCTTTCCAAAGGGAGATCAACTGTAAAAGTTTTGTGATCCTAGCTTATCTGGTTCTTCTAATATTCCTCGCAATATTTTTTAATGGATTGACCCTGGTGACCTTGAAATCAGGTCATGGTCACTGTCCTTCAAACCTAAGCTAGACCCATACAAAGGTGATTTATTTTAAAGTCTTACGATCCTATCTTATCCAGCTCTTAAGATCTCATGTACAACACATGTATGAAAGAGAAAAATTGCTTCTGGTGACATTCAAATTAGGTCAAGGTCACTGTCCTTCAAACTTGATTAAGACCCTTACAAGGGTGATTATCTGTAAATGTTTTTATGATCCTGGCAATTCTGGCTCTCCTGATATTATGTGCAAGAAATTCATAGAGAATTGACCAAGGTGACCTCAAAATTGGGTCAAGGTCATTGTCCTGCAAACTTGACATAAACTTCAAAAAGGGTGATCAACTACAATAGCTTCATGATCCCAGCTTATCTGGTTCTTCTGAAATCGGAAACAAGAAGGGACACACAGATGCACGCATGCACGGACAGGCGCACGGATTCCCACAGAGATGCAAGCGATAGCAACACCCCCCAGGTTTATATGGGCCAAGGGGGTAAAAATTGCTGAGTCAGCAGAAAAATGCAACAAAGATTTTGACCTTGTCCTTTGACCTCAAGGTTATATATTATTATATGAGAAAAATTTACCAGACCCATAGATTATCTGTACCAAATTAGGAGGCAATAGGTCGAGAGGGGACAGAAATATAAGGGATACAAGATATGCTGTGGTGACAGAGATGGCAGACGACAAGACTAAACACTATATGAATCCCCCCATACGGGTGATGCATAATTATGAGGAAAAAGGTAAAATTACAGGTATTAAAATATTCTCGAGACCTATGTGGTTACATATATATATATTTATCACACTTTAGGCGATGTTGCAGAGTTAAAAATGTTTATCATTATTCTTGTGATGTTGTTAAGATATTTGGATTTTGAGAAATGTAACCTTGTCCATACTTACATCACCAATCATAACACAGTCACTGGCATCTACATTAAATTCACGGACTGCCTCCATAAAGAACATTTTTTCTGGTTTACCAACAACATCAGCTTTGACACCCGCTGCATACTCCAAACCAGTAACAAATGCACCTGTAATCAAATAAGATTTCCAAATTATGAGGTCATGTGCATGTACATAGGAGTTTTAAAAAATGCTTTGCTTTAGAGGAACAGCTTTTTATTATTGGCTAAAACTTAATATTTAAATTTTCAACAAACCAAATATGGACATGTCTTTAGTATTGTAAATGATAACAGAAAAAAGTGTTTTTTACTTTTAGTACATTTGGCAACAAAATTATTTTCCATTACATGCGTTTGTGCTAAAATCAATTGAAGCACATTCTTTAACCACAAAAAAAAAAAATAGCTTTAATCTAACCAGTCATATCTTTCAAATTAAAGTTTTGCATGAAAAGAACTTCAAATGTGTACTCCTTGTCCTCCCTGTCAAGGTAATGTTTAGTTTTATAGGGGTTTCCACACACACTGAAGATTGAATGAATTCAACAATGAGGCCTTCAGTTTCCTGACATGCCTAGCAATTATTTCTGTGTACTTAGTATCTTTATCAATTACTGCCAAAATAGATATTGTTCTGTGCAGCATGGCTGCTAATTGGTGCCCAGTTTTAATGGAAGTCAGAAAACATATTTGGTACAGTGCACTATGGTTTTTGTCTGTTGTGCATACTTTTGCCAGATATAAAAGTATATAAATAAATTGAGGTAGGGAGGGGTGGGAAATGATAACCCATGAGTCAACATGTTTAAACTTAGAATCAAACAGAACGGAACTGAACTAAACAAGACCTTTCAATCCAAGTTATATCCACGATAGATTTCATTCCATTTTTTTGAGCAGGTTGAATGACTGCCACCCCTGGTGGATCTCCACAGGTATATA
Source organism: Hermodice carunculata (assembly GCA_964020975.1). Classification (NCBI taxonomy): domain Eukaryota; kingdom Metazoa; phylum Annelida; class Polychaeta; order Eunicida; family Amphinomidae; genus Hermodice; species Hermodice carunculata. The sequence goes on along the minus strand of OZ026629.1, from coordinate 46,462,321 downwards.
TAATATAAAGATGATAAGAACAGAAGAACAAAATTGCCTGATTAGCAACTTCATGACGTACTTCAAGTTTTCACTCATATATTTTTATATATAAAATAATACAAATATTATTAAAGCATTTTGGCCATCACGGACTCGGCATTTTAGTCTAAAAAATATGGAATGTGAACATCAATCTAACAGATGGGCCCAATGTACCATAACTGCGATTCACAGTATATTATTGTTATCTTAAGTTTGTGTGTATTTCATAGCATAATAACAGCTTGGCATAAATAAAAGACAGTCATCGATTTATCAACAATAATCATACACACCAATCAGCATGAGAGATGTCTGGGCATGTCAGCTAGGATCAATAGAATGAAGAAGGGAAGAAATCAGTAAAGAGATGTCTTGAGTGTAATAAAATGCCTTGAGGGATAATCTATTTATAGACTGTTTTAATTGAGTCCTATGGGTTACTTGTCTGTATAGGAACTGTTAATGCTCTGAGAAGACAAGAGAGATATAAATTATTTATATAAGCTGTGCCAATTTAAAAAAAAAGAAGATAAGATATCTGGTAGTCAATGACGCAGTATTCTGTCAGATCTCTATAGCCATACCAACCTACAAAACATTAACATAAATGACCATGACTAACCTGGGCCAAGGTGTAACCCATCTTTTTTCTTGTAGTACCGTGCCTTGTGTATAGCAATCAATGATGCTCCATCCAAAAGCAGCCTGGATCAAAATAATTACTTTAGTTAAGTACCAATACTGACAAAGTCATCACTTTCACAAGTTCTCTACAACGCCAAAATAAAAGTAAAATGTCAGATCCTTGATGACTTTCAAAGATGACCATAAAATTATAATACCTATATCAAGCATCCTTCTTTTCTAACCAATATCAAAATCCCAGGAATACTTAAATCTTGATATAAATACAACCACACTAGAACTCTCTGCTTTGAGTAAAATACATTTAAACCATGTAAAATATACTTAAACATTAAACAAATCAATACTAATGTTAAACACCTTTGAGCAAAGAGTACATGTGCTTTTAATATGATATACATTTGCTGACCATAAAATTAGTCATAAGGAAAAGAGGGAGCTTTGAAGTACATTGCCTACGCATGACAATGACTTTCCAGTTTTTGAAATACAATTAACAGACAATGAAACTAAATAAACAAAGGGATGAATACTAAATACATTGATAAATAATTAATTATTTCACTAATTAATAAGCAAAAAACTGACCGGAAAGCTGTTGTCAAATTTTCACAATCAAACATAGATGGTGCCAAGCCAATTACAACTGCATCAGGATTGTCCTCTGGTATCCCTAAAAACAGCAATAAAATTTGCACAAGTTTAGCTGTGATCATAATCAAAAGTTACTTCCCTTCAAACAAATATTAAATGAGTAAATATAATCAATTCAAATGTTTACAACTGCAAAGTTCTCCATACTGTTTCGTATCTATTTGTTACAGAAACAGACTTCAACTATCGTCCAAGCAACATGTTTATATCATACAAGTTTTATCTTTAAAATAAGTGAAGTGATTAAATAGAATAAAGAAGATCGAATCTAAATTATCAAATAAGTGAATATGACCATTTCAAATGTTTTTAATTGCAAAGTTCTTCACACACCATTATATCTGTCTTTACAGAAATAGACTCTAACCGTCATTCAAGCAACATGTAAAACTTACAAAAACTTTTCATTTTATAAGTGATCAATGACACTATTAAGACCAACCACCAAGACACCATAAAATTAATCTACTTACAAAAGATGCCTTTATGTAGTGTTAAAATTAGTATCAAAGTTTTGAAAAATAATCAAAATAAGAAATCTTTAATTCCAGAGGTAAGTATGTCTTTTGATACCCATGAAACCCAAAAGTTAAAAATAAAAAAAAAGTCAAGCTGTGCTACAATGTTCCAACCTATCACTTATTTATTTATTTTACCATGTCTATAAATGGGATATATTCTTTATCATTCCATCACACTAGGATCCTGTCATATCACTTGGCTGCATTTGGAGTTAGAGGTTCTCATGAAAAAATATACCGGTATGCTTTGTGAGGGAACTTCTTATATGAAGTCCTACATGCACTTTGAAACCGATGAAGTAGGTACAAAAATGCACAGTACATGTATCAATTTTTGTGTGGAAATAAGGTCAAGGATTAAACATTATTATATATTCAAAACAAGTAAATAAACAGTACCCTAGCTATTAAACTTGAAGCATATAACAAGATTATATGGGGGTCAGCAATAGGGTGAGTGCCAAGCGCCCCACTGTGTCAAAGACGAAGCTCAATGGAGAAGGTTGCCCCGATAGTGGATACAGGTCTGAAAGTACTGGCAAGTTTTTACATAAGTGGTAATTATATGCATGAGGAAATTGAATGTATGTTCAGACAAACAGCAGCACTATGTACTTAAACCACCACTCCTGTTTAAGTTAAAAGTGGTCATATGAAGCAGGTGGTGTATATTTATAGCACAAGTTTTGCAACAGTAGATCATATTGATGTCACTGGTATCCTGTAGAGGACGTCACTGGTCAGTACAAGCCTTGCTGGTGAAAAACCTTTACTAACATTGGAAAATGTATTTTAACACTACATGTATATTGGGAATGTTTTTGACATATTTCACTGTACTAGGCAATTTGTTGTTTTACTTTAGCAGCTAAGTAGATTTGTGAAAGGCAAACATACAAAGGAAATAAACAACTGTGTCTTATGAATTTCACACAAACACAGGTGGTATCTCTTGATAAAATACAGATACTACACATAAAATTTAAATGCCATAATGAAGTGCAACACAGACTTGCTTTAGGTAGCAACATATTATATACTAACTGATTAGAAAATCAGGCTTTTATTCTGGTAAAATTTTCAACAAAGGCATAAACACTAATGTAACAGTAAATGTCAGTCACTACTAACCCATTTCCATACCACTATGGACATGATGGAACAGATACAATATCTTGCCCATATAACAATTTTGTCTCCTTATATGTCAATGCAAGCAACCTTTTCATGTCAGCATACTGTCGAGCAGACAGTGTAATAACTACTAACTCATTGGCACTTTTCCAAAAAGAAAGAAAGAGATAGACCTTTGACAACATGTTAGGTTATTCTTGATATCAGACTTATTTAAATGCTACTAGGCTTGAAATTGACATTTGTGGACTACTAGTTTCATGGTACACTTGACAAAAAACTTGCAAAATTACTGTTTGCACATATCGTACTTTTCACTTTAACAAACAAGTATGTGTTTTCAAGATATCTGTTCCTGTAGACAGTAACCATTATTCCCCAGTGGGCTTCACTAGCATGTGTCTGCCCCATGAGCTCAGATTACAAATACCTCTTGGAGACTGAATGCTACAGTCTGTGTTCCAACAAAAACCATCATTTTAATGTCCATGTTTCATACCAGCAAAGTCTTCTTTAGCACCATCCTCCAAGAAAAGCAGTGGTCGTAGATTTCTTGATTGCACAACATTCCTTGCAGCAGTCAATGATGTAAAGATCTCATCATATCCAATAACAAATCCAAGATTAACTAGTCGTTCATGCAAACTCCTTTTGGACTCTTTTGTTGTGTTTGTAACAAATTTGACCAATATGCCTGATTCACGTAACCTGAAACGATTTATTCACATATCAGAAAAAGACTGCTTTAATAAGTATATTATTTAACACTTCAAGTCATGCTGTTATTACAACCATGTCATTGATAACAAAATGGAACCATTTAAAGGAGGAAAAAGTACAATTAAGCCCTAGTCCACTTTATGACTCTTAAGTAAAAATTTTTAATTTCCGTCCATTGTTACCATCTAATACCTTAAAAAGTATCTATTTTATGAAAGAAAACATAACAAGTTTGATTCTGTTACTGAATATAAAATTTTAGTATTGCTCTTGATGTAATTAAATTTCAATAAAAATTCTTAAATTTTGCATAAATTTTAAAATAGCATTAAAAAAAAATAAATATCAGATTTAATTTATAGTGTCAAATGAAAAAATGCATAATGCTCTCCAAATCAGTATCGGAAAGTTCTGAAAAAGAGCTTAGTTCTGATTTTATGACTGTTTAAATTTTAAAATTTTAATTTTAACATCCTGTTAATTTTGACCTAAAACCCTAATCCAAAATTTAGAATACAGTTTTGCTGCTAGAAGTGTATTGGTTTATTTCCCATAAGAAAATAATGATTCCCATTTTTGGTGTTGATGCTAGTGTCTTTTTTAGCAAAAACAGATAAAACTATAAAAGATTTGCTTCACAGCAAATCTGTCTGGATGCCTTCAAAATGAGAACAGTTTAAAATGGTACACTTTGCCATTGTTCAACTTAATCTAAATTTGATTGTATTGTGCTAATTTGCATAAAATAGAATGCTATAACTTTGGTTCTTGGTTTATTGGATGTGGCCATGTCACAAATGTATAAAGTAAAGTTTGAATTACACTATTATCCATAATAGGTTTGAAGCTATTTAAAGACTTTAATTTTGTGTATTTGTCTAATTTGCATAAATTAAAAGCCTACAACTTTGGTTTACGGTTCACTGGATGCGGCTAAGTCAAATGCCTGAAAATTGATGTCGGAATGGCACCTCTATGTATAACAGTTTTGAAGTTATTCAAGATTTAAATTTCTTGTATTCATCTTATTTGCATAAATTAGAGGTTTCACAAACCTATATGTGCCCATTCAAATTTTGTGTCTATCTGCAATAGTTTGGAACATATGGAGCTTTTAAATTTTAGCAAGGCCCTAATTTGTATAATTTTACACATCAATTCTTCCAAATCAGATAGTCAACTTCCTTACTAGCTCTGTTACCATGCCAAATGTAAATATTGTAGCTTGCACGGTGTCTGTGAAAAGCTCCGGACAAATTATGCCGTGGAAGTAAGTAGAAAAAAGAAAGAAAATGTGACAGAACGAAAAAATTTGAGAGAACAGTATTTCTGGGAGGGTACCCGGACATAAAGAGGGGGAGGGATAGGGAGAGGGAGAGAGAGAGCCCAGTCATCACCTCTTTCAAATTTTTATAGCAGAATAGTTCATCACATGTAGGTCCCTGTTCAAGGTGTTGCTATTTTTGCCTGTTTAGCAGACCCAGGGCCCTTGACAATTGGACTGTGACCCTGAGCAACCAGCCACATACAAAAAATGTCCTGACAGTTATCCAAGCAGGAAAAGGCTGTTTTGACCAACCTGCCTCCCATCTTCCTACACACACAGCTATCCAAACATACAAGCATGTCCAGTGCTGAGACAGACCCCATGGGGCTCAGTTAAGAGCACTGTATACAGACAGGCTTGCATATTCAGAGGACCCTGTCTGAAACCTGATCTTCAGCCAATCAGCAGTGAGCAGAACTATTTTGTAGCCACACTGGACCCAAACATGAGGTTCCCTTAACAGGGTTTGCATGGCGATTATGACCTTTTTTACACAGAAAGTATGGGGTGATGATTGTTCCATTAAATACTTCAACATGTGAATCTGACTTGACATCATATATAATTCGTGATTACAGTCTAAATCATTTTGTGTCAATGTAACAAATCATTTTATATGTAACACATTGTGCCCCCTTTCCCCCCTTCCACAAGAATATATTCAGACAATTAACATGCCAAAAAAGCTTCAAACTTGCAACATTCAGTTGCACTTCTAGAACTTTTGTTCACTGTTCATTGACAGATGTCTCAAACCTACATATATGTATATAGTTAGAACTTTGTACCTATCTGCAATAGTTTGGAAGATATGGAGCTTTTAAAATCTTGATTGCCCCTAATTTGCATAATTTTAAAACATCATGACTATTCCAAGTCAGGTGTCTAATTTCACTGGTAGGTCAGTCACCATGGCAAGTTTGGTGGTTTTTGGAGCAGTAGGGTCCGAGAAAAACTCCGGAAAAATCTGGTCATAAAGAAAGAAAAAGAATGAAAGAAAGAAAGAAAGAAAGAAAGAAAGAAAGAAAGAAAGAAAGAAAGAAAGAAAGAAAGAAAGAAAGAAGGGAGGGAGGGAGGGAGGGAGGGAGGGAGGAAGGAAGGAAAGAAAGAAAGAAAGAAAGAAAGAAAGAAAGAAAGAAAGAAAGAAAGAAAGAAAGAAAGAAAGAAAGAAAGAAAGAAAGAAAGAAAGAAAGAAAGAAAGAAAGAAAGAAAGAAAGAAAGAAAGAAAGAAAGAAAGAAAAGAAAAAAGGGATTCTTTGGAAAACAAAATGTCTGGGTTGGCATCCAGACATAATTAAAGTATTTTAATTCAGCAATTAAAATTTCTTAACACTTACAGAAATTTCTTTTTTTTTTCAATAGCTTAACCCTATATATATACTTTCAGAAAATATAAATTTTATATGATCTAAAACATACAGTCTAGTGTATATAACGACATATGTAATCAGTTGAAGACAACAATTATAATAAATCCTAGGCTAGCACTATCCATTAGCCAAATTGGTAGTAGGTAAAAGGGTGTGATTTGGCTAACAACATTTGCTAAGCTTTATGGTTTTGACTAACATAATCGGCACTTAGCTACTGAGATTAATGCTACTAAAGTCAAACTGGCAACAATTAAATAATTCCTTGCAGCAACCTAGGAATCAAATTCTTTTAGCCATCATAAGCGTAAAATGTGACAAATATATCATTCTTGGTTTCACCATGACATCACAGGCACTGACCTACAAATCTCTGCTAGGTGGATACAAGTGTGTATTCCCATGTTAAATATGCCTTTTTTGGATGCAAATCACTCAGAGCTGGACAAAGATTTTGAGTTCAAAATCACTGATGCTTTTAAACTATACTCTGCTATATTAGTACATGGGGTTTAATAAAAATTTGACGTACTTTTGACTTTTGTGGTCCAGCATGTTTTACATAGAATATATAGGTTGCTACGGGCTTGTTTGACCCTACTTCTTGTTGTCAATGCATGCTGTTCACGCCTTTTGATTCGCTGAGTGCCTTAAGTGCCAGGATGGTGAATCCAAGAATACACAAAAATAACTGAAAAGTTAATTGTTGACCCTGCTAAATGACCATATGAGGGGTTCATGGGGTTGAATACCACGGATTAAGGGTAGTGACTATGATTTTGCAAATTCTTTGCAGAACAGCTGAACTCTAGAATTCATTTGAAGCATATATGGGGTTTAAGGTATATGTTAATTATTAACCTCACATCTAATTCACACCATCCAAACCAAGGAAAGAGAGTGCTTGCTCCAGAGTAGACAGCCCTATGAATTATATGTTGACACTTGAAAATTGTGACAACTGTGGTAAAAGAGGGGGTCATTAACAGCAGAGCCATTGAAATATGCAGGGGATCAAAGGCTAAGGATTCTTATTTCAATAGCTGCTAATTGAGATGGTACTGAATTGGTACACCAGGTATCGCATGGTAGTTTTTTGTCTATGCGCATGTGCCAGTTGCCAAGCGATGAAATGCCTGGGGTCACGCTAAATGCAGCTCAATATAGGTCAGAGAAATCATTACCGTGACAGCGAACTCTGAAATTTATGAAAATTTACTCCCTCCATCCACGGGTATTTCTCATGTTTCCCATGTTTTCTCGTATCTGAAGTACAACCAGGCACCTTACAGTTAAAGTACTGGCATATTGATATCAGTGTCCACGCACAACTCACAAAAATAAACAAGTTCAAACTTCCACTGTAATTTTGCCATGTGAGGACAATTTGGCGCTCTAGAAAAAGTGACCCCACTAGACTGTTCTCGCTTCCGCGAAGCTGCGAGAATAGGACAGTCAGCACTGCGCAGCAGCAAAAAAAAGTACCATCTCAATTAGCAAATATTGCAACCCCACTTCATGTGGTGTCTTACAGCAGTTGTGTAGTTCACAATTATCACGGCAATTCCTATTATTAGCCTTATTGTTAAGTAAACAAGTCGAATTAAACCCAGACCTAAAACACCAAAACACTCCAATCAAATTTGCTCGAAAGCATGCAAATGGAAACAAAGAGCCATATGTTGTGACACATGACCACAGGTATCATGCCAACTGTATAACTTTGTCTTCTGGAGTATTTAATGCTTTATCAAAACCCGAAGTGTCTTGGATTTGCTGTAATTGTGGTATCCCCAATTTTTCGACAAGCCTGTCTGACTCAATCATCGTGCCTATTTTCAACTCAATTAGTAACCTTTCAACTGATTTAGCAAACACCTCCACAGTCTATGACCCTGGTTCCCAGCCTACTGCTCATCCCCATCCCATTCCAAAAGGAACCAACAAACCTCGCCCCCTCACTCAAACATAGTTATTATTGTTAATTTCCGGAGTATCCGCTCCAAGAAAGAAACATTCTTAAACATGATGGACTCCTCTAACCCCGACATAACTATTGGCAGTGAAACTGGGCTTAAACCTGAAATAAACACATTAGAACATTTCCTCCTAATTTTGATGTTGTCTGCAAAGATCGCCCAGAGGGATACGACGATGTCCTTATCGCTATTAAATGAGTCCTTATATGTGAAAAATCGGTTGTAAATTTCCCAACTAAAATTGTCGCAGTTAAATAAACAGCTAACAACATCCTGTTACTCATTGCCTCAGCTTACCATCTTACAAACAGTGATCCATGAATGACCTTTCTAATGCTGTACACTCCATAACCAATGCAAACCTCTCTGCTACCTTCTGGGTAGGTGGCGATTCTAACTTACCCGATTTCTCTTGGCTCTCACACTCCACCAAAGGAAACCAGACCACAAGCAAACAAACAAAACTTTCCTCTCTACTACCAACAACCTAGGATTTGACCAGTCTGCAAATTTCCCCACTAGGAATGACAACGCTCTTAATCTATGTCTCACAAATAAGCCTAGTCTTGTATATATGTGTACCACTGTGTAGTACTACCTGGCCTATCTGACCACGATGCTATATTTATTGATTTGGATATACTTGCCAAATGCAAACTCCACATTAAGAGAACAATTCACATCTGGAAGAAAGTGGACAGTGACAAAATTCAAAATGTAACTAAGATCTTCTCCCACGATTTTGTAAACAAATTCTGTCTTGATACACCCATTGATAAACTTTGGAATGACATTAAGAACGACTGCTGTAATACCATGAATAAACATATGTTCCCAGCAAAGCAACATCCATCTAATTTAACCAACCCTGGACAAACACTTGAATAAAACAACTATCAAGAGGGAAGAAATGTGCCTTTGACAAAGCAAGTAAACCACCACCAAAATCCTCCCAAGCTTTTAAAAAAATTGGGCACACTACAAACACTTGAAAAAAAATGACTCAAAGGGAATGCAACAGAGCATACAATGAATATATTTCCAACATTATCTGCAGAGAAAACTTGAAAAATCAAAAGAAATTCTGGAATTTCATTAAAGACCAAAGATGTGACAACAACGGTGTCTCTCCTATTAAAAGAGACGGTCTCACATTCAGTGACAGCCTAACCAAAGTTAACATTCTAAACTGCCAGTTTACTTCTGTCTTTACTCACAAAAACAAATCCACAGTCCCCAAAGGAAAACATAAAGATAAAAACCAATCACCTCCAAAAACTGCTGCAAAACTTAAACATCCATGAAGTCACTGGCCATGACAATATTCCAGTCTGCTTCCTTGAACAAACAGCCAGCGAACTGTCTCCAGCACTAACCCTCCTCTTACAAGCCTCCCTTCATCAAGGACACATCACCTCTGACTGGAAACATATGCATTCATATCCCCTGTTTAAAGAAAAAAAGGTGACTGTCACAAAGCATCTAACTATAGATCCATCTCTCTAACAGCCATCTAATAGAAAGTTATGGAGCACATAATAGTCAGTAGCATTATTAAGTAAAGTAAGTAAAAATTTTATTGACAAAGACTACAGGTCAGTATTGACCTATTTGTCCTACATACATACATACATACAAGTGCACCATATGAAGAGTACATAGACTGATACAAAAAGCACTACAAAAATAAATTATCTACAGTACAACTCATCACAGGTACTCATAACATAAAATGTGCAGGTATCTACTCCATACAATTCAGTTAAGATAAAATGTTGATTAGAAACACATAATGTTATGGCTCCATATTGACAGCAGTGTACAATAGCACCACAGAAGATGCAAGTTACTAATCATGTCACACATATAGGCACCTTGCATACATACAACTTACCACCAGATAGAAATACAAGACCATGTGTGCGCTTATAAGCCATTATTACAAAGCTGAGTGATTGTTTCTCCAGCGCTGAATAAAAAATAACTATAGATTACCTATGTACAGGAGATCAAAGTAAAAAACAAGAGGGCTGTGTGAACAGCCCGTGCCTCAGCTGATCTTGATATTCATCACACTTGCAGCTCTATGAACATGGGAAAGGATCAAGGACACCATGTTCTGAGTAAGTCTAACCTTTATAGAGGAACACTTACATATGCAACATCAAAGTTCAAGTAGTTCTCAAGTTACAATGAAGAGTAAAATTCATGTATGTTGCACTGTGACCCCACAAACAAGGTCAAGGTCATTCATGTACTGTCTCAGCATGACTTTCATACAGAAACATTAACATGTGCAGCTAACTCAAAACAGATCTCAAGTTATCAAGTTAACGGTAAATTTCATGTCAGTTGTCCTGTGAATTAGCATTAGAATGCCCATTGACCTACATAGTAATTAATAGGAAAGCTGCATTGAACGACAAGAGCCCGAATTAAAAATCCTAAAAAATCAGGAATCCAAAGCAGTGCCACCTAGTAAACTGTTTGACCCTTCCACAACAACATATCCATCACATTTCAGCTTAATCTGAGGGACGGTTCTGAGAACAAGTGAAAAATAGCAAAACCATACAAAAAATTCATTAAAAAATTGCAGCGCCACCTGGTGAACAAAGAGGGAACTAGGTGTCCCCGGGAGTGTCTATGTACGGTATCAAAGCAATTGGGTGAGCGGTTTCAGAAGAATTTTTAAGGTTTGCCCCCAAAGAGAACAAAAAAATTCATAAAAAATCAAAAAAATCAACAGAGCACGACCATTTGAACAAACATGGTACACATCCACCCAAGGCACATCCCTACCAAGTTTGAAGTGAATCTGGCCAATATTATTTAAGTTATGACCATTACAAGAAATTCCCATGTTAAACTTTCCTATTCAAACTTTTGTAGAGATTTAAAAAAAAAAAAAATCCAAAAAAAATCCAAAATTCATTGGAACAAACCTGGTAGACACCCACCCAAGGTACATCCCCACCAAGTTTGAAGTAAATCTGGATGATGGTTTTGGAGAAGAAGTCGAAAATGTAAATTGGCATTAGAATGCCCATTACATGGTAATCAATAGGAAAGGTGCATTTACCAAAAAGTAGCTTAATTGAAAAGATCGTTAAACATCAGGAATCTGCAGCATTCCCACATAGTGCACAACTTTGTTTGGCCCTTCCATAAGGAACATATCCTCCAGGTGTAAGCTTTATCTGAGTGACGGTTCTGGAGAAGAAGTCGAAAATAGCTATAACACACAAAAATTCATAAAAAATGGAAAAAAAAACTGCAGCGCCACCTGGTAAACAAATTAACAGCAAGGAGTCCCTAGGTGTCTTCCTGTGTGATATCAAAGCAATTGGGTGAGCGCTTTCGGAGAAGAAGATTTTTTAACATTTGTCCAAAAAAAAAGAACAAAAAAAAAAATCATTAAAAATCCAAAAATCACTGGACCGTGACCATTTGCAGAAACTTGGTAGAGACCCATCCAAGGCACACATCCACCCAGTTTGAAGTGGATCTGGCGGACGGTTTTTGAGAAGAAGTCGAAAATGTGAATTGTGGACAGACAGACGGACGGACGGACGATGGACCCTCACAAAACCTCAGCTGAGGTAAAAAAAACCCTAGCTACACTTATTGAATATTCAATGATTTCTCCCATGGTCTACACACTTAAGTAGAAATCTACAGTTACTGTATGTACAGCATGTTGACAAACTGAGGCTTGTCAGAAATCAGGTCTATGTATCAGAAATGCTTCCGTTTCATCTGCCAGATAAATGCCTCCCCCCCCCCCCCCCAAGCAGACTTTAAAGACACTCATTCTTTTGAATTTACATAAAAACCATCCTGGATTTATTTGCCTAGTTGTTCAGACAGTGAGGGTCACAAGTTTCCATAATTGCCATAATCTTTGTTGCAGTGGGAGGACACTAAAATTTTCAATTTGTAGTTCCGCTTGATTAAAAAGAAGTCTCCCGTTAATCTCAGACTTCAGACAGCTCATTCAAAAATGTAACTCATCTTCCATGCAGTGCATATCACATTTACTACACTTACAGTCCTCACATAGTATTTTTGGTTTTGCATGTCTCCCGGTTTCAATTGCTAAATTGTGTGAGCTTAAACGAAATCTAGAGACTGCTGTCCTAAATTGTTGACTTTTAATTTAACTTTAATGGATAAGGTTCTTTCAGAAATTGGATTTTTAAATGACCTGTAGGTACATAATTTACCACGCTCACCTTATTCGTGGATTTTTCTCACGCATTAATTATGAAAGTGTTTTCTAGCTTTTCCTGGATCATATTTAAGAGAGAGTTATGATTCTCAGTGTTCTGTTGTTCCCAAATATATTCAAAGCCTAATTTAACAATTAATCAAATAATGTTTGTGCACCAGTTTTGTTGTCCAAGTTTTCTAAATTAAAGACTGTATCATAAGCTTGTTTGACTGGATTAGTTGAGGGCAGTTGCAGTATTCTGACCCAGAATTTTACTGCCTTTAATTGTTGTCTTACTTGTAGGGGAAACCTTCCTGTTTCAGCATAAACTGCTTCAGTGTTTGTTTGTGTCCTAACATTAATCCTTTCACAAATTTTAGCTGAAACTTTTCAGTATCACCCACTGGTTTCACCACCTGTCCAGACCTTGGAACCATATCTGAGTATGGGTAATATAGGAGAATCAAACATTTTTATAGCCAATGGGGTGGCTTAGTTTTCCCACCACTGGACCTACTAACTTGTATACACTGTGGAGGGCTTTGTTAGCCTGTTCAACTAGATATGTTTGTGCAGTGCCTAGGATATTCTGCAATCTGGGGAGTTGACTTTATGGTTGGGACTTATGATACCTTCACTCCAATGTCAATGATGTATGTGGTAAATTCTATTACTGTCAGTGCACAGCCACCATCCACACATAGTGAGCAATCAACCATGACCATTTATTGCATTGTGCCTTTTAATCCAGAACCACTTCCTGGCAGTCATTTCCATATTCCGCAGTCTGAACTCTTTAAACCCCATAAGCTAACCTGTCACTGTCTAACCCATATAAATATGGAACACCTTGATGACAATTATATTTCTACCGACCTGCAATATGCCTTTAGGAAATTCTGCTCCTGTGAATCGCAACTTATAATCACCCGCCAAGACTTCTCTAAAGACCCTTACTATGCCAAACAGATCAATGCAATTCTACTTGATTTCTCAAAGGCTTTTAAAACTGTCCCCCATGAATAACTATTATGCAAGATAGACTATTATGGTATCCGGAACACCACCAGCAGCTGGATCCGAGACTTTCTCTCCTCCCGCACACAAAATATAGTCCTTGAAGGACAATCTTCTACATCAGATGTATGTCACTCAGGGGACTGTCCTTGGCCCCTTGCTTTTTCTAATATATATAACGACCTTCCCAAATGCATCACCTCTACCGCTCGTCTCTTCACAGATGACTGTATCATATACCAGAAAATCCATTCTCTCAACGTCCACATAGCCCTCTAAAAGATCTTGACAACTTTCAGAAATTGGAAAATGACTGGCCTTTCTCCTTTCCTTTACATCATGCATAAAGATGTAAACCAACCACTGGGCAGACACTTTTGCCTCCCAAATCACTCAGCAACAGATCTCCCTCTCATTATCCAGATCCTGGAACATATCCCCATCCCTCCTGAGATGACACGTACACTGTCTCTCAGACTCGAAAGAGAACGACATTGGATACACCAGTTAAACACTACAGAACCGTTAGGCCTCAATATTATGGGTAGATAGACTTACTTGCCTAGTATCATGCTAAACCTTTCTCCTTTAACCCTGACAAATGTGAGACACTCCACATAACCAACAAATAGAAATCCCCAGTAGCCCATATTACATCCAGGACAACCCCCTGACAGTAACAAACATACCTAAGTACCTTGGCAACCACATTAATAATAAGCAATACTGAAACACATATGCAGACCATATCCCAAAGAAGGCAAATTCAATCTGTGCATTCATCAGGTGTAACCTACCTCATGCTCCCCAAAAGACCAAAATTCAATGCTACAATAAGTTAGTATGAGTTAGTATGACCACCCCCATTTAGGGGGCTGATATAAAGGGCAGGGAGCCAACTGTGCGTTGACTCTTGTAAGCCCACTGTCTGTATCTGAGATGTGTGTCCACTTTATTTTTGAAAATGTTGACACTCTTTGCATTGACTGCCTCTGATGGTAAACGGTTCCATTCATTGATTATGCGTTGTGAAAAGGAGTATTTTCTGAACTCATGGTCATTAAACACCTTTCGGATCTTGTATCCATGATTTCTTGTAATGCCTGTCTCTAGACTAAAGAGATCATCAGGCTTGATGTCATCCAACCCAAATCGTGTGGTGTGGATTTTGTACACTTCAATCAGGTCCCCACGAAGTCTTCTTGTTTCAAGGGAAGTCAAATTCAGCAGCTCGAGTCTCTCTGCATACAAATATTTCTCTGCCCATCCTGGAATCATTCTTGTCATCCTGCATTGTACGGCATCTGACATGTCTACATCCTTTTGGAGCCAAGGGCGCCATGCCTGCACACAGTATTCCAGATGTGGTCGGACTTGGGATTTGTACAGCTTTAAAGCCATCTCTTTTGATTTGTAGGTAAAAGTCCTATTAATTTGTCCCAGCTTACTGTTCACCATCTTGGCTGCTTTTGCACACTGTTTGCTGCAAGATAGAGACTTGTGTATGATTACACCTAAGTCCTTTTCCTCTTCCGAACTGCAAATAAGATTACTACCAATGAAATAGTCAGAAGAGGTACCACAAATTACAACTCTTTGTTTTCTGTTGTTAAGCCATTCTGAAATCCAAGTTTAATACATTGGCACATCCTTGATTATGCTATCCCAGTTTGGGACACCCCCCACCCCACCCCCCAACACACACACCGTAATATAGATAAAATTGAGTAAGTTCAGTGAACAGCAGCGAGATATGTATTGAATAATTACAACAGAACATCATCAGTGACACCAATCCTCAAGCACCTGTCATGGAAACCACTCCAATCTAGACACACACAAGCTAAAGTAATCATAATATACAAGATAGTCAACCAACTAATAGCCATTCCTCCTTCCCTTCTGATCCCTATTGGTGTCCAAACTAGAGGCTATCCACATCACTTCCTTGTACCGTACACCCCTGTCAGCATACCAATACTCATTCTTCCCGACTGCTATTCCTATACGGCTATAGAGCAATGCTCCCACCCTAGCTGTCTTGGCTTCCTCCCTCCCCATCTTGAAGTCGTACATTGCAGTTTTGAAAATCACCATGTTTTTTTGTTTTTGCTTGTGTATAATCACCTATTTATTTTCCATGTTCCCCGCACCCTGCACACGCACCCCAAATGAATTAATATACTCTATACAGAGCACAGGGATATATAGTAATTTAAAGATCTACGAGATGCACATCCTGTTTTGAATACACCCAGTTTGTCCATTCTTGGCTGATACTACTATGTTTGTGTGTCAAGAGACTGGTTGATAAGTATATGTTTGGGGTGTTCTAGGGTTTGGTCTGTAGAAATTAACTCATCACTGTCTATAATTACACACCGTTTTAGTGCAGTTGTTGCATTGCCGATCACAGTATCCTCAATGTGAAGAGTGCCACTCAAATCGACTAATACAGCGCGAACTGTGTTATTCTTTGGCATCTTACAAGACGATCCGTGCGCCATATGTCCAACAGCGTGTCGCCGGATCCCTGTGTGATGACTAAAACTTTCAGAGAAAGTGAAGAGTGTCTTGACACCGACAAGCGCAAGCAGACGAATTTTCGATTCGAAGGCTTGGGTAAAGGTTTGTTTCAAATGATACAAAGGACGCGTTAATGTCACAAACGACATTAAACCGCTCTTAAAACATAATTCCTTGTTACATTAATTGAACTGCGACAAAACACATCAAATTGCTCCCCAATAGTAAAAAATCTGTCAATTAATCAAATTGTTTTGGCAAAGTTTGTCTCTTGCACGATTTGCTACAGCCATCTTGAATCTCGCATTTTCGAACGAGAGTTCGACAACTGGCACTTCCGACGGCTTGAGACCTGGCATCCGGTTGTGCAACGTGTTGTAGTTTCAGTGTCAGAACCATGTAAATTGTTGTACTTCCTGGAAATATAACTTTTTCAAAAAATCAGGTGAGTAAAATGGTTTAAGATTACAAGGATTTTTATTTCTCAGACAAGACTAACGATAGATAAAAGTACAACAGTGTGGTGTGGAGAAACTGTCATGATTCAGACTCGACTACACAGTACAGGCTACAGCACACTCATTCATTGAACAGTTGGCCTGTGGTTGTGCCTCAGCTTGGACTGGTATTGGTAAATCTCAGGGGCTTGTTTCTAGAAGTGTAATTTGGTACTATGTGATACGGAAAGCAGATGTGATAGCCGTAACACATACGTTTATTACCCTCCCAAGGTTCCATTACGGGATAAATGAACTGACAAACTGGATGTGCACAGTGTATCAGTGTACATGTAGTCATCGCCAGGTGGCACCATGTGATTGCCAAATGCATTTGGCAGACTGCAGGTGACACCAGCAAATTGAATTTTTCTTAGATGACCATTATAGGTCACACTGGAATATCTAAAAGAGAAAGCTTTAACTCTGAGACTGAGGAACACTGTGATCACCAATTAATTTAAACTCTTATTTACAAAATCAAGGGCCTTAGAATAGGATGGAACACCAAACTTTTGACTGCCCACCTGAAAGCAATCATGTCAGATTTTTACCTATCAGGGCATTCAGGCTGTCTACACTCGGAACATTTTTTTATGAATTTTAATTTTCCAACCCTTGGTTAGAGAAAAACGTCAATGATTAAACAGATTGTTTTGTTTTCGGTTGAACATGGATTGAAAATATACGTTATGGATTTTTTCCTCAAACAATTTCCAGCACTCCAGTCAAGCAAAACTTTGTAGTCCTTGTTTTTTGATGTTTTACCTGGTTAATGTCATCTGTTGGCAATTCCATGGTGCAACCTGCATAGGGTAGTGGAGAGGACCAAGTTCTTGTGTCCCTCCTGCAGAGGACCTGTCTTCAATCAGGAATGTGTATTTCAATTACTTTGCCTCATAATTTGCAACCTGGTAAGGTTTAAAAAAAAAAATCTTCACTGATAACCTGAACTGACTGACTGACCTTCCTACTTAGTACTTAAAAATGATGATCTTCCAAGAAATAATACCAAAATACCACAATGTTTGAGTTACAAATGTTTCCCTTATCTGTAGAAATGTACAGGTCCATTTACCCCCCCCCCCCCCCTACTGAAAATGCTAATTCGAAAATGATTAAAATGTTAAACAATCCTTTAGTATGTATATAAATGTGTGCTTTTAATTTAACATTATGTGTATTGCTATCTGAAAAGGTTTCGGGTGTAAAGTAATGTTGTATGGTGCTCTCTTACATGTAATACTGATGATGGGGTCCATGAAGAGGACTGTGTTATAGCAAAACTGTCATTTCCAGACATGAGCCTTTGCAGAGAATTCAGTGAATTTTGTTTAAACTTTTTAAAAAGAAAGTGTGCTTCATTTGGTCTGAAAGTTCCACAATTGGCATTTTCAGAAGAAGGGAGAGGGGGAGTATTTTCAGTGTTTTTTTTTTTTTTCTTGGTCAGGCTCATGTCTGTATTTAATGTGAGGACATTTAAGACTGAAGTGATGTAAAAAGTGCATCAGTGGGAGTCAAGGGGCCTTATAGTTATATTATGACCAGAATGAGGCTCAGAGCATAGTATTGTGGACTAAAATTTTAAAAGTAACATGGAGGCTCATTAGGTTTCATTTAATACCGGTACCTTAAAAAGTTGCATTTTGTCAGTCAGCAGAGATTATAGTAAGGTTCATTATTTGTCCTCAAATTACATTTTTGACCTCTCCAAAACTGTCATTAGATTCACTTAAAACTTAGTGGGGATACACTCAATGTGATTCTCTACCAAGTTTATACAAATAGCAACAGTTCAATGATTTTGGAATTTTTTATACATTTGCTCATTTTTTGGCAAAATCTCAAAAAATTTTAATCTCCAAAAATGCCAAGGAATTGCTTGGCAATTATATAGGGACACGTCTGACAACCCCTAGACCTTAATTTGCTCACCATATAGTACTGCAGATTTTTTTTTTCTAAATAACAAATTTTTGTGTGTTTAGGCTATTTTTGACTTCATCTCCAGAACCATCAGTGTCAGAGATTGTTCTGAGAATGTGTGGGTATGTAGCATGTGGGGGGTAAACAAAGGGGTTCACTAAGTGGTGACAGTCTAGGTTCCTGATGTTTAATGAATTTTTCAGTTTTGGTACATGTCAGTTAATACATGCATTCCTGTTGATTACTACAGTGTTCTCAGCAGCTCAAACTAGTGGGCACAGATTGACATTTTCATGTAGAAATGCTACAGTTGTTTCCATATTTTCTGCAAATGCCTTTTTTGTTTCCTATCCCAGCTTAAAAAGTGCACTTCTGGATGTAAGTTGCCCTACCCTTTTTAGAAGTTCCAGAGAGCACTGTACTGTGCAAGTGAAGTCAATGGAAATTGCAATGGAATTTCATATTTTCAACTTCTCCAAAACTGTTAACCAGATTAACTTCAAACTTGATGGGAATGTACCTTGGCTAGGTCTTGGCCAAGTTTGTTGGAGTGATCATACTCTACTGCTTTTTATATTTTGGGCAAAATCTTTTTAAAAAACATCCAAAACAACTCAGTCATTTGCTCTGAAATTGTGTGGGGAGTCCCAGGCTTAGATTTGTTCAACATGTGGCCCTGGGATGGTTTTTTTGCTTTTTGATGTTTTTTTTTTTTTTTTTTTTCTCTCCAAATTTTCAACTTCTCCAAAACTGTAACTCAGGTTGTTCTGAAACGTGGTGGAAGTGTAGCTTGGTCCCTGGTTTTAACTAAATTTTTCAATTTGGGTACCAGTTAGTTAATGCATGCAATCCTGTTGATTACCATGTGTTGTAAGTCAATGGTGATTGCGGTGGAAACTCGCAGTCTTTACTTTCTCTCTAAAATCCTCATCTAGACTAGAACAGGATTTATTATGGGTTGAATGTCATGGTCAGCTGAGGATGGGCTGGTTTATATACAGTAAAACCATATGTGGGCATCTCTCCAAAGTGGGCACTTTTCTTTGGTCCCATTTCATTTTTCCTGTTGACTACATTATAAAGCCACCTCTCTAAAGTTAGCACCTCCCTAATCTGGGCATTTGGCACCCTGAACATGTATCAAACTCTGTTAAAGTGGGCACTATTATTTTGTTCAATGAATGTTTTACTTTGTAAAAGTGCAATTTTTTGCATCAGGACTTGCCGTCATTAACTTTTAATTCTTCAAGTGCCATTTTTCTATCAGTGCTCACCAACAAATGTAATCCCCCTATCATAACAGAGTACACTACATGTGTAGGCCAGCATCAGCAAAGCATAACAGCTGTTTCAGTCTACAGCATTTGACTTTTGACAGCTTTGTGGATTAGCCATATGATTTAGGTATCAAAGTGGAGAGAGTAATTGACTCTACTGGAAAGCAAGTTGGTGTGTGGACGAGTGTCAGGTCAATGATTTGCTCCACCTTGCAGTTTGATACTTTGATGGGCCTGCTGGTTATCATTGAGTTGGGATCTGTTCTGGACTTTATATTTTTCTACATAGTATATGTAGTTGATATCAAATTGATTTTTTTTTAAACAGACAAAGGCAAAATGTTGAAAAAAACTGCTTTCTCATTTATTATGTCTCCCGGTGGAAACCCGGGGACATATGTTTTAGTGCCCGTTTCTTCCGCTTCTTCTTCTTGTTGTTGTTGTTCAGGTTCTTCAACACTTGGTTTCCGTGCGATAAGTCTTGAAGGACTTGACAGAATTTGATGAAACTTGGTAGGATTATGTATCTAGGCAAGACCTAGGTTGGGATTGTATTTGGATGACCATGACCTAATTTTCAAGGTCACAGGGCCACTTATGTGAAATTGGTTTCCATTTGATAAGTCATGAAGGACTTGATGGAATTTGATGAAACTTGGTAGGATTGTGTATCTAGGCAAGACCTAGGTTGGGATTGTATTTGGATGACCTTGACCTAATTTTCAAGGTCACAGGGTCACTTATGTGAAATTGGTTTCGGTGCGATAAGTCTTGAAGAACTTGATGGAATTTGATGAAACTTTGTAGGATTATGTATCTAGGCAAGACCTAGGTTAGGATTGTATTTGGATGACCTTGAGCGAATTCTCAAGGTCACAGGGTCACATATGTGAAATTGGTTTCCGTTTGATAAGTCATGAAGAACAGGATGGAACTTGATGAAACATCGTACGATTATATATCTTGGCAAGACCTAGGTTGGGATTGTATTTGGGTGACCTTGACCTAATTTTTAAGGTCACAGGGTCACTTACGTGAAATTGGTTTTCGTGCGATAAGTCATGAAAAAGCGGATGGAATTTGATGAAACTTGATAGAATTGTGTATCTTGGCAAGACCTAGGTTGATATTGTATTTGGATGACCTTGAGCGAATTCTCAAGGTCACAGGGTCACTTATGTGAAATTGGTTTCCGTGCGATAAGTCTTGAAAAACATGATGGAATTTGATGAAACTTGGTAGGATTATGTATCTTGGCAAGACCTAGGTTAGGATTGTATTTGGATGACCTTGAGCTAATTCTCAAGGTCACAGGGTCACTTATGTGAAATTGGTTTCGGTGCGATAAGTCTTGAAGAACTTGATGGAATTTGATGAAACTTTGTAGGATTATGTATCTAGGCAAGACCTAGGTTGGGATTGTATTTGGATGACCTTGACCTAATTTTTAAGGTCACAGGGTCACTTACGTGAAATTGGTTTTCGTTCGATAAGTCATGAAAAAGCGGATGGAATTTGATGAAACTTAATAGAATTGTGTATCTTGGCAAGACCTAGGTTGATATTGTATTTGGATGACCTTGAGCGAATTCTCAAGGTCACAGGGTCACATATGTGAAATTGGTTTCGGTGTGATAAGTCTTGAAGAACTTGATGGAATTTGATGAAACTTGGTAGGATTATGTATCTAGGCAAGACCTAGGTTGGGATTGTATTTGGATGACCTTGGCCTAATTCTCAAGGTCACAGGGTCACTTATGTGAAAACGGTTTCCGTTCGATAAGTCATGAAGAACTTGATGGAATTTGATGAAACTTGGTAGGATTATGTACCAAGGTAAGACCAAGGTTGGGATTGTATTTGGTTGACCATGACCTAATTTTCAAGGTCACAGGGTCATTTATGTGAAATTGGTTTCTCTGAAATATGTCTTGAAGAACTTGGTGAAAATTGCTAGGGTAATGTATCTAGGTGAGAGCTAAAATAGGATTGTAAATTTCAAGCAAACTTGGTCATTTGTAATTTGTTGTCACCTGTAGCTTATTCAGAGACGTAAGTGTTCCACCGGGAGACATTTGATTTTCTGTTGGAAAATCAGTCTGTTCTAGTTTCATATGGAATTAAGATACATGTGTCTGTATACATGTGTAGATAAATATCAAGTAGATGTGTATGCATGCATATGTATAGCCTTTCCCTTATCTTTGTTGCTCATCCCCACAACCCAAAATGGCTGACCCTCTGTAAAGTGGGCACCTCCCTAAAGTGGGCATTTTGCTCTGGTCCCAAGGGTGCCCACTTTATGGAGGCTTTACTGTATTATATATATATATATATATATATATATATATATATATATATATATATATATATATATATATATATATATATATATATATATATCCTTGTGTGGACAACACATTTTTGGTGACTGATGTCTAAATTGTGTGCCAACTTGACTGTCAGTAATAAAAATATTTAAATTTTGCAGGATGCCAGCAGCACCATCACTTGTTGTGTTTTTGGATGCTGGTTGTGATGAGGAGGATATTCAGGCTGTGGTCCAGCAACTGAAGCATAAGTATCAGGATGTTGATATAGTATCAGCCTTTCATCACAATGGATGTGCAGAAGAAAAAAGTGGAGGTCCAAAACAACTCCCATCTTTGAAAAGAAAACGAAGGGCTGATGAAGAAACACCAAGTTGTGATGCTTGTGTGCATAGACAAAAAAGACTTTGTGGGAAAACTAGTCTTTCAGAACCATCAACTGCAAAAATTGGTGTAGATGCATGGAAAACTGTCAAGAAAAAATGCAAGAAAAAGTTAAACAGTCGACTTACTCGAATATTAGGGTCCAAATATAAGAAAGAAAAGAAGGAACATTTAAGAACTGATAAAGAACATCAAACAGAGAAACGCACTTGTGACAGGGAAATCAAAGACTCAGCTGTGTCTGGTGCATGTAGCAGTGATATAAGTCGGTTGGACATAGAACAATCTACATTAGTCAGTGTTGATGGAAAGATACCTGAATATACTGAAAGTCAGCAGAGAGATGGGACACATACACAACTTTGGATGAACAATTCTATTTATGTTGCATTAGATTGTGAATTTGTTGGTATAGGACTTACAAAGCGAAGTGCATTAGGTAAGACAGACAAGGCTTGGTGGTAATTTTATCCGCTTCCAACTACCTTCTAGCATTTGTCCAATGCTGTATCCTAAAACTAGCTTATCACATCAAATTTTATATACCAAACATTTTTGACACATAACTAAGGTGTCTAACTATTTCAGTATGTTAGGTATGAAGGCAATTACAATGCAATGAACCCTGTATATGTAGCTTTAGAAACATAATCGTTGACTTTACCACATTCGCCAGCTTGACTGAAGTAACATTAACCTTTTTAGCTAAATGCTTATTATCTTGGCCAAAATCATGAGTAAAATTCTACATTTGACATTATACTTAGTAACTGTGGATGTAAGTTAAACACGTAAAGTATGAAATATCCTCAGACACTATGACGAAAGCTTACAAAATTTTGCAAGCCAAATCACACCTTTTTAGCCACTAGCTATTTTGGCTAATGGATAGTGCTTTCTTACACATTATTTAAGGCAATTTTTTAAAGGTATTTTGGTGCAATTTAGAAGATGAACTTTGAGAGTAGAACTAGAAAAAAAAAGGTCAGAAGCAATGTGTATGGTAAGTTGGGAAATGAGAAAAAAAAACAACTTGTGGTAACAAAATCCATATGTGTATGATCTTGATAGGTTGAGTCCTTAACAGAGGTAATCATAATTCTTTATCTGGTCCAACAAATCACTTGGCAGTAACCACAAGATACATCAATATGATGAATTATAAATTTGTTGGGTCTTCCATCATCCTCCCTCCCCCTGCCCTCAGTTGTGTACTTAAATGTACAGTGATGGTGTTTCATAACATGTTTTTGTGCCAGAACCTTAATTTTAAGAGGAACCAATGTACCAAATCTGTCTTTTTCACAGGCTGTTTGTGACCACAATGATCACATTGAATAGCTAAACTTTTCAGAAACATTAACAGAATAGATTAGTGTGTGTGTGTGTGTTGTTCATTACTGTTGAAGTTGGTCAAAAACATTGACTACCTGCTGGACCAAGCTGGGACAGATCTAGACTTCAAAAATCTGTAGCTTAAATTGAAAATATAAGTATATTATATCAAAGATTCTGTTGTGGGCCTATGATAATTCATTTAAAATATTTTAGCCTTTTTTGTGACCAGATTCAATAAAAAAAGGATAATTTGGCTAATGGTCAGAGCAGTCCTTGATTAACAGGGACAAGAGTTCAAGCAGAGATAGTGAAGGATATTGGTGTGAGATTGCAAAAGTGGCAAAAAACATGTCACCATACATTAATAGTTTTTTTAAATGAATAAGGGTTTTTTGTTTGTTTGTTTTCTTTTGTATCATAATGGTTCCTGTGATCATCTGTATATGACATGTTCAACCAAGTTGCATGTACAATTGCAGGTCGCTGCAGTATTGTGGGCTATAATGGCGAGATACTTTGTGACATATACTCTAAACCTGATGAAGTCATCACAGATTACAGAACCCCATGGAGTGGACTTCGCAAAAGAGACATGATCAAAGCTGTCCCATTTGAAAGTGCCCAAAGCCATATCAAAAACATCATAAAGGTAACAAAGTTGATTAGATATGTTTTATTTAAGCAAAGAACTTCTGTTCATGTGTTTCAAGAGGCATATCTTTGTTGAGTAATTTTAAATAGGTTTGTGATCTGTAGACTACTAGAGTGCAAGAATGGGTTTGTGTAGAGGAATCAGTTTTCTGCGCTTTATATTTTCACATCTATACATGTGTGGAGCAGTAAAAATACAGTACATGTACATGTATTGTACCTGTGTGGACCCTATGTGATCGGTAATGTACTCCAGTGAACTGTGCTCGGTTCAAGCCAACATATGCAGATGTGTACGGTGTATGTATTGCAAAGCAAAGTAAAATAATACTCCCAAACAGGGATGAGCCTGTTCAGGGAATTTTGTGTCATAGACTTACAGAAATTCCTGGATTTCTGGTCGAACTACTAAAGAAAGTTACATTTTCCCCCCACTCAAATGTTGTTTTTCACTGAGGCTGAGTACTGTATATGATACTTAAAGGGAATTTTTTCCTAGGTCAGGCTCATGTCTGCCCAAAGATAAAATGTTCCAGTGATGTCAAAAACTACACATGTGTGTGTTTCCAACTACCAAATATACTGTTTTCTTGCAGGACAAGATAGTGATTGGTCACGCCTTACACAATGACTTCCATGTGCTTGGCATTCATCATGAAAGGCACATGGTGCGAGACACTGCAAAATATAAACCACTGAAGCAGATGGCTGGTCATGGTAATGGAGCCGTATCATTGAGGCATTTGACTAAACAGTTGCTGGGTATTATTTTATTTATTGGTTTATTATTTACATCAGTACAACATATATATCAATGAAACTGATCTGTAACTGTACCACAGGGATGCTCCTTCAATTGTCTTCATGTTTTTTTCGTTGATTTGATAAGATGCATCTATTTCCAGCAATATGACAGTAGCAATTATTCTTGTTTGCAGGCTCACCAGTCAAGTTTTACTGGTCTAATCCTGAAGACAAGTCCCACTGATGTTTTAGACAAAGGGTATCAGAGATGTAAATTCACATCTGAATACTAAATTATTAAGCTTTATCTCAGTCACTTCATGTAATTCACAATGTTAGGTGGCTAGCTGTTTGAGTTGCTCTCCTGTTTTGGTGTTTACAGCCAGGATTGGAATTGAAAGAATAAAGGGAAAAACACACACATGTATAATAATTACTCTTAAGGGTTGCAACTATTTCAGTGAATACACTCACAACAGCCAGAGGAGGGGTTTTGTTTTTGTGTCTGGCTATGACTTTAATAGCTAGGTAACAACAACTGCACTCTCAAACCTTTCCTGTTGTGGCAGATCTGTGAAATGAAGGATACCAATGAGTTCACATAGGTTTTCAATTAGGCAGTTGTTCTTCCCTTCAGCTTTTGCGTAGTCATTTTAGAATGTGAACATTATTGTAAATACCAGGCTTCAGTCATCTTGAGTTTCTTGCATTGGTTACTATAGTCACCACATAGAGTGTTACTATCATTTTAAATATCAGGCTCCAACTGTTTAAAATGTCTAAGTTTTGTAGTTGAAGGATCTTTATACATATTTCAGCTACCATTGTTATGCTGGTACAGTGGTACCTCTCTTGAGAGACCCCTCTAATGAGAGACCGCATATCTTTTTAAGACCGCTCTCTCAGAACACTGTGACATTTTTTCCATGTTGTTGTACCTCTAATGAAAGACCCCCTGTTTTGAGAGACCACATTTTGACCAGCCGTAGGGGCGGTCCCTCAAAAGAGGTACCACTGTATATTGTATCTATGGAAACTTGTCCATGATGTAAAGATTAGATACTTTGCAACATGGCATTGCTACATGTATGTCCAGGTAATGGCATAATACATACTCCCATTATATAATGGTGACATGAATTTCACATTAGTCATATTTTAATTTTTCTGCCATACATACTGTGTTGGACAGACTTTTTTTCTTGCAATGCGTGTGAGACTCATCATATGGAAGTGTAAAGTAACATGTTTCACAGTTCAAGGTGAGTATTACTATTAGATTTGCAGTCAAACTTTCAAATTTTATGTTGCAGGTCGTTGCATCCAGAGAGGAGAACATGACTCCATTGAAGATGCCAAAGCAGCCATGGAACTTTTTAAGCTTGTACAAAACCAGTGGGAAGAAGTATCCAGCTTCAATGTACATATGGTGGCCAATGACACAGATGATGATGAGGATGATGACCAGAGTAGTTCATTCTTTGATGATCAGTTCTGGCCAGAAGACATAGACAGTTAAAGCAATTTGATTCTAACTTATATGAAAATTTCCATTGGACAAGTACAACTGTCATGCAACAAAATATTTTTATTACGACATCGCAGAAGTATTTTGTTGTGTTCTTAGATTATGTTTGGTGCAGAGAACATTTTCAAAGTGTATCTGTAAACATCCTGCAGAAGCATACAAATGATAGAACTGTTTTGTTGATAAATAAAAAAAAGAAGAAGAAAGGAAAAGTGTCCATGTTTTCATTCACTAAGTATATGTAGTATGATACAGTGAATATGCCTTTTTTTCTGCCTGGTGTTGGTAGTGGTTACCAAACCACCAAAAGCAATTATTGGAAATTTTGACATACAATAGAAGAGGTCACAATCACAAATTATCTGTGTATTCAGTTGAATACACAATCCAATACACAGACTTCTTCAGGGCCAGAAATATGCATTCCCATTGGATTGCATGTAAAATTAATCTCAAATTAAAAGACTAGTTTTAAAGCTGCAAGAATAAAATTCATGTGAACATTTCAGCTATGTACATAATTTTACCCCACAAATTCTGCTGTTCCCGCAACAAGTGTGTGTTTTTTTTTAAGTTACTAAACTGTAAATTGCAATGAAATGTAATGGGAATATACAACTCCAGCCCAGAATGACTGAAATGCCCTCTACAGGAGAGCAATAGGTGTGTCTATTATTGCTCTCCCCTTTTGCATTTGTTGATTGTTTCCATGGTGAATCCATTTATTACATTTATACCCCTAGAGCCTCCAAGCTAGCCTGTGTTTAAAGTGGGAGATCTCCCTCCTTAGGGTACTGAAAAGTGGGAAGGCAAGTGCAGTCGATGTGAAGAATAGCTAGGGGTCTAGGGGCATGCTCCCCGAGGAAAAAATTGAAATTGGCGCCTTCTTTTCCTGCATTTTGTGACAATTTTAGACATCATCATAGACCTATTCTGAGTGTATATAAAACAACAACATGGCAAAACCAGACAACTTTACAGTCACCAATGGAGTAATGCTCCTTTTTAGTTCAGCTGACTTGTCAGTCACCCGTCCACAATTCGCATTTTCAACTTCTCAAAAACTGTCACATGGATTCACTTCAACTTGGTGGGTATGTGTCGTGGGTGGGTATCTACCAAGTTTGTTCAAACGGTCATGCTCCAGTGATTTTTGGATCTTTTGTTCAGTTTTTTGTTCTTTTTTGGGGGGGCAAACCGTAGAAAATCATGTCCGAAACTGCTCACCCAATTGCTTTAATATCACATTGGGAAACTCCTAGTTCTTAATTTGTTCACCAGGTGGTACTGCAATTTTTTGCGAATTTTTTTAATGTTTTTTCTATTTTTGATTTCCCAAGAACCATCTCTCAGATTAAGCTGAAACTTGGTGGATATTTTCCTTGTGGTAGGGTCAAACAAAGCTGTTCACTAGGTGCACTACTGTGGACCCCTGATTTCCAACAGTTTTTTCAATTTGGGTACTTATCAGTAAATATATGTTTCGTATTCATCACTATGTAAGTTTATGGGTATTTTACTGCTTATTCACATTTTTGACTTGTTCTCTGAAGCCATTAACCATAGTGACTTCAAACTTTGTGGCAATGTACCTTGGGTGGGTCTCTACCAGGTTGTTCAAGTGGTCATGCTCCAGTGATTTTTGATTCATTTTTTGTTCATTTTTTTGGACAAATTTTCTTCTTCAAAACCACTCACCCAATTGCTTTGATATTACACAGGAATACTTATGGAGACTCCTAGTTCTTAAATTGTTCACCAGGTGGCACTACCTTTTTTTCAAAATGATTTTTTGTGAGCTTTTGCTATGTTCAATGTCTTCCCCTGAACCATCACTCAGATGAAGCTGAAACTTGATGGATATGTTCTTTGTGGAAGGGTCAAACAAAATGGTTCACTAGGTGGCAATTCTTTGGATTCCTGATTTTTCACATTTTTGGGTACTTCCGGGTAAATGCACCTTTCCCATTGATTACTATGAAAGTCAATGGGCAGTCTAATGCTAATTCACAAATTTGACTTCTTCTCCGAAACCATCAGTCAGATGGACGTGAAACTGTGGCAATGTGTCTTGGGTGGCTCTCTAGCAGATTTGTTCAAATGGACATGCCCCATATTTTATTTTTATTTTTTTTTTTTTGTGTGGCAAATCTGAAAAAATCACAAGGGTATAGGTACATGTCAGGTGAGCACAGGACTGTCACAGTCCACTTGTTTTATGATTTTTTTTTTTTTTTTTTTTTTTTTTGTGCCCTTTTGCTTTTTTTGACTCTTCCAGAACAGTCAGTCAGATTAAGCTGAAACGTGGATATGTTTCTTGTGAAAGGGTCAAACAAAGTTGTTCATGAGGTAGCACTGCTGTGGATTTCTGATTTTTAACCAATTTTATCTAATTTGGGTATCTATTGGTTATTGCACTTTTGCTCTTGATTACTATACATGTAAGTCAATGGGCCGTGTAATGTTAATTCACTTTTTGGAGATCTCTGAAACCATCAACCAGATTGACTTCAAACTCAATGGCAATGTACTTTGGGTGGGTCTCCCCCAAGTTTGTTCAAATGGTCATGCTTCAGTGAATTTTGGATTTTTTAAAATATTATTTGGAGTTTTTTTGGAGGGGGGGGCAAATCTTAAAAAATCTTCTCTAAAACTGCTCAACCAATTGCTTCACACAGGAAGACTCCTAGTTCTTAATTTGTTGGCCACATGGGGCTGCAATTTTTAGCTCAGCTGACTTCCTAGTCAGACAGCTTTTAGGAAGCTCAGTCGTCCATCTTAGAAATACTCCAAAATGCTATATGCATTCAGCTAAAGCTCAGCACAGGTCTGTTCAGTGGCAACCTTTATTTTGTGTGACAAGCTTAGGTCTCCTGAGCATGGGGGATGGTCATGCAGCACTCTTGTTTAATTTTACAAAAAAGTCAGGAGAGCGGAAGACTTTGTAAACAAGTACAAAAAAGGGGGAGATCTCCTGCCGAGGCAAGAGACTTGGAGGCTCTGCATTCCAACAATCATTCATCCTTTGGTTGTAACATATGAAAAGAAAATAGTGACACATTTATGACCAGTTGAAAATTGTGTTTATGTTTTTTTTTCAGTTTTGAAGACCATACATTGCATCTGTATGTGCTCAGCACACATTAAGTCAAAGGTGAAATTCCAGGTCTGAGAAATTTACATAATGTTTGAAAATATCTTGACACCTTTTGTTTATGCTATTTATATTTCACTTTGTTGTGGTGTGTATATATGTTCATTTTTTCAGAAAAGACTGGTTTCATGCAAATTTATAACTTTATAATCCTTGCATTCGCTAAAGTTATCTCTGCTGAGCATATGGGGTTAGGGTCATGCATCTGTCCTGTCTCAGTAGTTCACATCTACCACTTCTGTAAAACTGTTTGCCATATCTGTCTTAAGAATTGTCATGAAGGGGCCAAATCTGTACAACAGTACACTCCAATGAAGTTTGGATTGGGGGGGGGGGGGGAGGGTGCAACGAAGGGAGGGAATCTGCCTAGGTGAAATATGCCAGGCGGCCGCTCCACTTTCCTGGCCTGCCACCTGGTTACCCAACAGGGATGCTAATTGGCTGACACTGTGCACTTAAGTTACCCGAACGTCTGTTCCTTTTCATGTTTTGTACACTGAATCAAACTTGATTAGCCATTGGTAGGTCACATTTCTAGAAAAGTACTATACATGTGTAATTGAGTTTATATACATGATACCAGCTGTAATGCCAGACTTGATGTGGTTCGGTGACACTGGCATCAGTGCTGCCCCCCAGCCCACACAATGTATATCGTGTCAATTATCGGTCCATTATGGGGTAATGACAGATAAGAGGAGAGTTCTGTGAACATCTTGTCCTCAGCAGCTGCTGTCTTTGATGCTGCCCACCCAAAATAAGGAAGTCCCACCTGTTCCATGGGTATGAAAAGGCATGTGTGTGCAATTTCAAACCCGCTCGCCGAATGGCTGCATTTTTCCCTCAAAAGAAACTATATATATATAAATATATATTTATATATATATACATATATATATATGTATACATATATATATATATATATATATAATCCAAAAGTCACTCAAGCATGACCACTTGAAAATATAGACTCGCCCCAAGCATATCTCCAGCTCTGAAATGAATCTGGCTGATGGTTTTGGCGAAGTTGAAAATGAGAATTACCATTAACTTGCGTAATCTGTAGGAATGTACACACTGACCAATAAGGACCACAGCTAAAAAATAACAACTAAAAATTGGGGATGCACTGTATCACTGACTGGTACTGCAGCAAGAAGATGAAATGGCATATTAAATTTAATATCTTTGTTGAGTACTATTAAGAATAGGGTAATGACTACTAGGAAGTAGTTCTGGGCAAAAGGACAATAGAATACCCGACCAGCTTCCCCATTTGGTGAGAGTCTCCCAATTTTGGCTTTTTTTTCAGTATAAAATTTGCTTTATTTGGGCAAAGTCTCCCCTTTCCTCCACTCTACCCTCCCCTTTCACCCCAGCCCACCCCCACCCCCTTCCGCGCCACCTCCCCCAATGAAAATCTATTAACGTCTCAGACAATGTGACAATGTTAGGAATGCCCCTTTACGAAGAGTTTTGCATGGATCATCATGGAACTTGGTAGCATTCTTGGAAGAATCTTCAGCTACGTTAGTTTACTCCTCCAAGGTAGCACTGTGCGGCAAAAATAAAGTGCCGATCGGGCAAAAAGACCAACACGCAACAAAATTTGGTGGCGCCACCAATAGTAATACGGAAGATATGGACCGACAAGTATTGAAAACATTAAATCAATATTTTGAGAATGGATAAGCCAGGTTAATAATACCAAATGTACGGGTACCACCTGTGGCAATGTATCGTATATAGAAATGTATAATGTGGATGACCATTTACTTTCCAAGTTCGCACAGGGAATACATTTTTTTTTCTGTGATGCTCTTTACATCTTTTCTTGTGTATATTAATCAATATAACATAAGCGGAACATTACACATACAAAAAATGTTGAGATTTTAGCCTTATTGGGAATTCAATCTGGTTAGCAGGCCAAATTCAATGCAGTAGCGGTGAAGGATTAAAGATGCATAGTCCTGGAACGCATATTTTATTGTCATGTTTGAGCAGTCCGTTTATACATTCTTTAAATACCGAGACATATGGTATTGATTTTTGTATTTTGAGCAATGTAGTCAATGTACCCAAGCACTGCAACTTTTAAAAATACATGTAATGTAATGATAGGTTTTCTCTCTCTCTCTCTCTCTCTCTCTCTCTCTCTCTCTCTCTCTCTCTCTCTCTCTCTCTCTCTCTCTCTCTCTCTCTCTCTCTCTCTCTCTCTCTCTCTCTCTCTCTCTTGAAGTAAAAATGTAAAATTCAACACGTGCGGACCCATCGTCAATTAGATTAAGATTGGCAATTGTGCAAGGAAGTATATATGTATTTATATTCAAAGAAGCGAAATTTTCGTCTGTTGTAAGCTAAGATAAAAAATATTTTTATTTGTCTCGAGTATATAATTGACAACATAAGTATCATCCCAAATCTTACAACTTTTCAGTCTTATCGCAAGATGCGGTTATGCCAATTATAGGCCGCCTCCGGTTTGTAGTTGAAGCTGAAAAACAAGATGGCTGCATGAACAGCCCGTCCTCAGCCGTTCTGTATGTTTCAACCTGAAATAAAGCCCACGCTGGTCTGGGAGTACCCAGAAGTGTTTAACTGTTTGTGTCCAATTTTAAAGCCATTGGTCAAGTTTTTTTTTTTTTTTTTTTTTCCAATTTTGCCCTTCTTTGAAGAAACTCGATTGAAACTCACCAAAGGTACATTCCCACGAAGTCTGAAGTAGGCCTACCGGTAGATCTAGTTCACAGGTTTCGATAAATATATATGTAGGCCTACATACATGAAATTCGTCACAAAAATCAGCAAGTGACAGTACCGCCACCTAGCGGATAACGGTGGAGATACTGCCAAGCTACATTTCCCCAACGAAGATATTGCATACAAATCATATTGTGGGTTAGGAGAATAAAAACACGCAGGAGTTCATGTAAACTGGTTTTATTTATTTATTTTTTTATTATTATTATTTTTTGTTTGTTTGTTTGTTTTTGTTTTTATTTTTTGTTTTGTTTTTTGTTTTTGTTTTTTTTTTTTTTTTTTTTGTTGGTTTTTTTTTTTTTTTTTTTGGTTTCTTTGGGTTCCTTCTTTTTTATGTTAATTCAGTGCCACCTGCTGCTTATACAGAAGTGTCCATATGTAATGGACATAAACCAAGGTACAAAACGAGAAGGAGTTAAGAAGCATCATTCATCATTTGACCAAGAACACCAGAAGCTAGAAAAAAAAGTACTGATATATTTATGATACAGTGCAAAAAAAAAAAAAAATGTCAAGAGACTCTCCGCAAAGCAGCAATTGCCAAGCAGGTGTGCGCTGTGCTGCGTGCTTTTCTACATGCAAGGGTCTCTTGTGGTAAGCAATAGCCTCAAATTAAATAAATACAAGCTGATACTCAGTCACTCTCTTGATAGAATTAATTTTGATGTATGGTCTTCCCTCCGGCTGGTTTCTAGGGAGGACACAGGTGTTATTGGGCGGGTAGCAATATGCAAACGCAGTTGCATGCACAATTGTTGCATAAGATAGTTATGACCTTGAAGTTAGTATGTATATTTAATGATCAGTTCATCCACAAAGCATTACACCGCCAGGTACACGTGGTTGGCCATAATAATTGTCTGTGCAGAGGAATGCGATTGGTTGAAGGCTGGCCCCAGACGCCCCGACTCATTAATCTAACCAATCAAGAGATGCAGCACATAAGCATCACCAAGTTTCAGATAATCGTCCTTCTCAATTTGCGTATATTCCATTCATCAAGTTTGCCATTTTGTCTGGGTGCTCTACGCAGAGAACATCCTGAGTTGAGACAAAAATGAAGGTAGCAGGTTGCTTTCTTATTTTGCTACAGTTGGTATCTTTAGCCGCTGGACAGCACAGTGAGTATTGCCAAATTTTAATATTCCTTATCAGTAATTTCCGAAGCACATTGGTGAAACTTCTTTTTTTCAAAAAAAGCAATTTGATATTGTGATATGGAAAGAATTGTATTGCAGAGAATGTGCGATATATACACACACACACACACACACACACACACATATATATATATATATATATATATATATATATATATATATATATGCGTGCGTGTGTGTATGAACGGATGTTTGTGTTTTCTGAGCTCAAATTCAGGGCTTTTTTGAAATATTTAAATATGGAAATTATACTCACAGGAAATGTGCTTTAGAAACAGATGTCGGTGTTTTCTGAGCCCAAAATTCAGGACTCTTTGAAATATATAAATATGGGGGCACAGTAGAACATAAGATAAACATTTTTATCTGACGAGGGACAAGGAATGTGCACTTTCTCAATTCGAAACGCATCTTTATTCATGCACGCACGCAGTGATAATTTCAAACGAGAGCTAGGACAATTTACTATACTTTTATGATAACTTTGGCCGCACTCATGAATATGAGAGGCCAATTCCACTCCACCCACTTTCCATGTCGATAGCGTACTTCTTTATTTTACTGTGTTCAGTCGCTTTACAGATATGTATTGCCGCCGCTGTGCGAAAATCAGGTGAGCCAATCTGGCTTCAGTTGATACAGTGATACGGGGCAATGGGGGCAGTAATTTTTCACTGGAAATATTGACTGTAAACAAACCTGTGGAATTCAATGCTGTGGCTTGAAAGTTCTACAATTTTTTTCTTGGTAAGAGAAGTAAACCGTCAAAAATGCACGGTATAGGTTTCATATTTTTATCCCATGATGAAATAGATAATTTTCATCAAAAATTAGATACATGCCAAATAGTC
Source organism: Hermodice carunculata (assembly GCA_964020975.1). Taxonomy (NCBI): domain Eukaryota; kingdom Metazoa; phylum Annelida; class Polychaeta; order Eunicida; family Amphinomidae; genus Hermodice; species Hermodice carunculata. Next base: position 46,427,588 of record OZ026629.1, on the reverse strand, counting down.
TATGTACAATAGACAATGAGAAAAACAGAAAATGTATGGCAAACACTAAAACCCATGTCCGTCTCCCCATCCGTCTTTTAGTTTGTACCAAATGCACCGAGAAAGAGTGCAGTGAATATAAGCAGTGATCCAGCTATTGAAGAGTAAGGAATGCAAGCAGGCGTTTAACCATAGAAGGGTGCATAGAGTGAATGTTGGTAGTGATGTAGTCATTAGATTGTTGTAATAGCACTGACGGTACCTCACACAGAGCAGCAGTGCATATGGTATATTGTGAGTCACATGTTCCATCATAAAATTTATGCCCGCAAGCAACAGTCGTAAACCCATGCATAGCATAGTTATTCATTCAGCCTGCATCGGTACATGTCATACACTGGCATTAGGAGTGATGTACTAGGTCTATGAATTTTTACATGATTCGGTGCAAGAGTGCAGTATGCACAGGCAACAGACAAGCATATACATTAAATATAAATATATATATATATATATATATATATATATATATATATATATATATATATATATATATATATATATATGCATTTATACATATATGTGTGTAAATCTTTTAACAAAGCCACTTAGCACGCAAGCCTGCAAGTTTCATGAGAAATATGAGGCTTTTTATCATATCAGATTTCACATTTGACAAATACGTGCATCATAAAACACAACAAAGAATGCGACATACATACGTACAATACATAGGCTCACATACAGACAGACAGACAGACAGACAGACATGAATGATGGCATTAGGGACCTGTGACATTTAATATTTTGTTATATGTTAAATTATGATTTTGTTTATCAATGAAGTGGTTTCTGTTATGAAAACCACATCACAACAGGCCAAGTGCTGTCCAGCTTAAAATCTCTGTAGCAAATTTTTCTGTACTTGTAGTATTTTTACCACTTCTTTTCATGAGAAACACTTAATTTCGAGAAAGGTTGCAGCAATTTTTAAGATTTTTGTTGCAAAAATTTTGCTTCAATGCTCCAGTTGGAAAGCCCTGAGGCCACATGCTTTATTGCACCACAGTTTCAATCTAACTGATAACTATGGAAACAGGCTTCGATGACAGAAGGAGTGGTCTTGAACAAATATCAGTGTAGTTATGTAGTAAGCATGAAATTGATAATTAGAATAAAATCCATTGATTAGAATAGTAAATCAGATATATTTCTAGCAGTGGATTTTGCATAACATGCATTTGTAATCCTTTCACCTGTAGCGTAGACATCCCTTTCAAAGGGTATTCATGATCATATTACTATAATGCACAGTAAAACCTGCGCTACTGAGTCTCTCACACCTGAACACTTATTTGGCGGCCCAAGTATTTACGGGTTATTTGACAGGAGTGCAGTTCGCACTGGCTGTTTAAACCTTTCTTGTCGTTCTACGTGTAATTTTGATGTCAGTTTTGGCACATTTCTGTGCAAAATAGGCCTACCCAACACGCCATTGTAGTACATTTGATATGACAATTAGAGCATAACTTGTGTATTTAGTCATATGTATCTTACTTTTGTTCTTTTACACCAGCACATAGGTTATACTGTTTCGTGCAGGGACATGCAGGCGCCCGTTGCATTGCCACCAGCTGTATAAGCCTCCAGGCTACATAATATGTAAAAAATCCTTCTTTATGATGTTGGCAGAGGAAGTTCACAGACTGTAGGCGACCGTTAAAGCAAGAGGACCAGACCCTTTACATATATATATATATATATATATATATATATCTTCATTTTACACTCAAAATTTCGTTTCCATTAAATTATAAATAGTACTGGTGTCTTCAGTCATATTAACAGTGAACGTTAACCGGGAGAGAAAAAAAAAACGAATGTAAGCATCCTGCTGCTGATGTAGACCCTTGGATCTCCAAGCATACAAATAGAATCACTTTTAATGATAAAAAAATAATACTATCTACATTTAAATTTAACAAATTTTTACAACATATTTTTCATTGTTCAAGATATGGTTCATATATTTTATAAACCGCCCATACATTTATAATTCAACTGGGAATAGTTTGGAATTTTCGAATGTGTCAAAAGACGGCTGGTTCCGAGGTAGCACACACACACACACACACAATCAAAATTGAGTTCCTGTCTTTCTATAAGTGTCTCGTATTACATTCCTTCTGTTGACTATTTTTTTTTTTTTTTTAATCATTAAAAGTGATACTGCTTGTATGCGTGGAGATCCCGGAACTAAGTGTTTTGTATATATATTTATATGTAGGCCTATGTATATTTGGACCAGTCTGCTAATTTCTTTGCCACTGCAGCAGACCAAACTCCGTGTTATCTCTATTACACTTGCGGAGTAGCTTTCACACGGAGCGTGGATCTGCTTTCGAGGCAACTAATCTCTGTACATTTTGCTGATGTATTCAACGTTGGTAGTCCTATTAATTCATGGAGTTCAGCATTTGATGCGGTGCGCATGGCACCAGAAATAATCCAGGCAGCAGACAATTGAATACTTTCCAGCTTTAATGAATCCGTTTGGGTATAGCCCTGCCAGACAACGCAAAACGAACCCCATTAAAGACGAATCTAGGGAATATAGATTGATTGCATGGTTTCCCTGTTGAGACAATATTGCACAATTTTATCCCGTTAAGTTGTTTAGTGGTTCGGGTCACCATAAAACAAATTCCATCTAAGGTCAGATGGAAATGCAACGCACCCGTCCCCCTCCCCCGGCAACTCCAAGTGCTTGCATATGTTTGCATGCGCTTGTGTGTGTGTGTGTGTGTGTGTGTGTGTGTGTGCAAATTTGATAACTACATCTAAGGTCAGATGGCAATGCAGGCCCAAGTATACGTGTATGAGGCAGAAGCAAACTTTCTTTCGACTGGAAGGAAAATATAAAATACAAATACAAGCAAATCAGTACAAGAGAGATGAATTAAAATCCAGAAACTTTTTTCGGGGGGGGGGGGGATTGACAGCGAAGGGGCGAGGAGTACTCATAGGGGGATGGGGTGTGCTCCATCGGAATATGTTTGAAATGTATGTTCTTTTTGGTGCTCTCTGGGCCATGAGCCTTCTACGGGAACATTTCCCCGTCCCCAAATCATCACAACTAGCCTCTATTTGCCTGAGGCATAAAAATGGTGTTTATTTTCTAACAGCATATTTTAACTTGTGAATTTTGTGTGGATTTTTAATCTAATGAAGGTATGTTAGTCTGAATAGGACGTTCAAGTTTTGTTTTGTGGCACTAGCTTTGTCTTGAGAGCTTGCATGTAAAAAAGGTGATGCTAATTGACTCTTTGAAAGTGTCAAAATCATCGCCTTTCAAAGTTGACGTAAGCTGTTATAAGAGTGATCACCAGTAAAATTATAATGATCTTCGGTTATCCGGACATTTGACTCATACAAGAGTGATTAACTGTAAAAGTTTTATGACCCTAGCTTATCTGGTCTTCAAATGTGGCATGCAATATTCCAATGATGGAACCTGGTGACCTTGAAATTGGGTCAAGGTAATGGGGGAGTTGGGGGGGGGGGGAGGAGGTGTTTTGTTTTGTTTTACTTCATGTAGATTTTTACAAGGGTGATCAAGTGGAAAATATTTGTGATCCTACCCTATCTGGTTATTGAGGTGTTGCGTGCAAGAATTTGTCAAGGAGATTCAATCTGGTGACCTTCATTGACCTTCAAAGTCGATGTAAACTGTTAGTGGTCAATTGTAAACGTTTTGTGATCTCAGCTTATCTTTAGATTAGAGCCTGATGACTTTGTCCCTCTACCTTTCAGAAGGGTTGTCGACTGTAAAAGTTTCGTGATCCTTGCTCATATGTGGTTCTTGAGATACCGTGCACGAGAAATTTCAAGACACGTGGACAGACAGACGGACACACGATCAGATGCAGGCTATACTAGCACCCCCAGGCCGGTATGGGCTGAGGGGTATAGCAATGCCAAAGATGTTATCAAACGGTTCCGTACTAACAAACAGTAAACATTGATAAAACAAATTTCACGCTTTATAGAACAGGTCATAAGACGGATAATGCTTCAAAGTTTTCACTAAGACAGACGACAAAGAGTTAAAAAATATTGAAAGTTTTAAATTTCTCGGTTTTTGAGTGGACAAAAACATTTATATTGGAAACATGTTTTGTGTAGTATAACAAAATAAGTAAAGCTAAAGGGATTTTTAAAAGTCACATAATTTGGGGGAAAATAGCTCCAGTCAGCGATATTATACCTTTAGCGTATGCTTATTAGACATGGGCTATCACATATGCACCGTTATTAGATAAGCTTGTAACCTTTCAGAAAGGGATTTTAAGAACGATCATCTAAAGTTTTATTAGCCATATATCAATGCGTTGTTCCTTTTATTTAAAATGTTCAAATCTATAAATGTATTTAACAGGGTTACTGATGTACAAGTACGAATATACATGATTATAATACCGGTACTAGACAAGTACATAATTTTTATATAAACAAACTTCATATATATGGACAAATTATCTATTACAGATACGGACCTGCTAGTTGAAATTCTAAACCTATTTATTAAAAAACTTCTTAAACAATAACCGATAAGATCCTATGGGATTGGAATCGATTATTTCTTGAAGTAACTGACATATGTAATGCATTCTCCAAGCAGGGGGGTATTATAACCTCGTGGGATTTTGTTTGCTCTTGTTGAAACTCTCTTGCATTTGATATGATTTAGATTTACTTCTATTTGAATCCTGGATATACTTTCACACTTGTATCGACTCAAGTTCATGTAATTTTTTAGTTTAAACAAATTCATTTTATTTGGATTACCCACTAGTACAGGTTACATGACTAATCTAAGGGTTCTCCAGAAGCAGACTCGCAATTTACATACAAGACGCACAAGACAGAACAATACATATACTGGATCTTCTTCACATCAAGGTTGAAAAATGCTGATTCTGACCGATTTTTGTATTGTAATTGTGAAAATGCCCATTTCTTAAATGAAAATATCGAATTTTGACCCCATTTTTTTTGCAAAATGTACAATTTTGACCCCCTATTTTCGGGTAGAAATTGTGTGTAGAAGATAGGGTCTCACTCTTCCAGGGCGCCTACATCACCTTTTCAAGACCAAGTACCCCCCCCCTCCCCCGGACTCGGGGATGAGCTGAGGTTTATGGTCACTTGATGCAACACCATAGAGGGCATGATTACAAGGAGTACGCACTGAATTTAAATGTACACTGCAATGCTACATAAAGTCCTAGAATAAAACTTTTATAGACTTTAACATGCTGAATGTGGTAAAGATTCGGTTACGAGATAAATCGATGCGTGCTACCTTCTGTTAGATTTTCAGCAAATAAATACAACAAACTAGGAAAGGCGATTTTCTTCAATGCAAATCTGTCTGGGTGCCTTCAAAATGAGACCAGTTTGAAATGCTACACTTTGCCATTGTTCAACATTATCTAAATTTCGTGTATTAGCCTAATTTTTATAAAGTTAAATGCTACAACTTTGGTTCTTGGTTCATTGGATTTGGCCATGTCACAAACTTATAAAATTAAGTTTGAATGAAGCCAGTATCTATAATAGTTTTGAAGCTATGCAATATTTTAATTTTGTGTATTTGCCTAATTTGCATCAATTGAAAGCCTAAAACTTTGGTTTATGGTTCATTGGATGGGGCTTTGCCACAAAACCATAAATTGAAGTAGGAATGGCACCTCTATCTATTATAGTTTTGAAGCTATTCAAGATTTACATTTTGCATGTTTACCTAATTTGCATAAATTAAAATCCTACAACTTTGGTTCATGGTTCATGGTTCATTGGATGCGGCTTTGCCACAAACCCATAAATTTAAGTTGAAATGGCATGTCTATGTATAATAGTTTTGGAGATATTCAACTTTAACACTTTTCAAAGCTTTTTGCAAAATATTGAGTTGTTATGAAATGAAGAAAAACAAAAAAATCTTGGGGAAATTTTATTATTTTGGCTACCTTTTTTGTGGATTGTACAAACTAGGCATATGGTTATCATTGTGAAGAAGACATTTATAGTTTTGGCTACCTGTATGGTTGTCATTCTGAAAAAGGTGTTATGCTGAAAGAGACATGTCATGAAGAAGAGTGCACGGGACGAAACTATAGTTGTCTTTCGTTGACCAGGTGATCCCATGCTGTTACTAGTGCAGCCTGGGATCACCTAGTCAACTCGATCAGGCCAACTAGTTTGGGCCTGTGCACTCTTCTCCTTGCCTCATCTGTATAATGTGTGTGTGTGTGTGTGTGTGTGTGTGTGACATGCTGCATAAAGGTTTGTCGCGGGGAACGACCTCCCCGTCCCATCCTGTTCTGTTGGCTTAGAGTTAACCCTAAAAATTAGTTGTTAATCCAACAGAACTGGAGGGGGCTGGGAGAAAGGTTCCTCTGGGCTACCTAAAGATAGACACGATACTACCAAAGCTGGCGAAATATTGAATGCCACAATACAACATCAGCATACTCCTGTTTGGCACCAACTAACCGATTTCTCTTTAAGCTACCACGCTTTCTTTGGCCAATAATAGGCCCAGCTATGTTTAAGTGGTAGGCCTACCTATTTGCTTGCACCAACTGGAACATGCATCACATTACTTTCTATTTCATTTCATTTCAAGCTTTATTTATCTTCGGTTTACAGAAACAGTACAACATTAGCTCAAGAGCTATTATCGGAGTTCAATACATAATTTACATAAAAAACGGTCAGAGACCTAAGACTAAGAATGATGCATACAATATAACTAACCAAGAATAAAAACAGCAGGAAAAAATGTATGATTTATACAAGCATGAGAAGCACAACCAGGCAGATTATACATAACTTAAGTTTAAAACTCTACTAAATGTAGATGTAGGGACAAAACCATTCATAATGGAATAGCCATTTTCTGCACAGCAGATTAGGAAGGATAAAGATTTGCTGGGTAATTTAACTTCAATGATTTGTATTATAGATGTTTGATCTGCAATAGATGCAGAAGCAGGTTGGTCCTTCCCAGGTTTTGATAAGTTTCTTGAACACTGGGAGGTTTGGGGCTGATTAAGTTTATTGGGAAGCTTGTTCCAGATTTTTGGTCTAGAAATGCTAGGGATTTAAGACCACCTCTGGTGGTGCGCGGACAAGGAATTGCCAGTTTTAGGGTCTCTGGGTTGTAATTCTTGTTGAACATGGTGCAGATAAAGGATGGGCTAAGTCCATGCAAGGCCTTATATATTTCAGTGCTCAGTTGACGTAGTCTAGAGACTTTAAGGCTTGGCATATTTGCCTTGGCCGAAAGGTACTTGTAGTCACTGGTGAAATCACTGAAAACAAAACGAAGGGCCTGCTCCTGGATTTTCTCAATTTTACAGTATTTGTTTTGGTTGTATTGTGTCAGACCAAAGGGCAATAATTAAAATGGCTCATAATAAAAGTTTTGTATATACACATTTTTGTGCTTTGGTTCAGGTGTCGTGACAGCCTTTTCATAGCATTTAGTTGTCTTCCAGCTTTTTTGCAGAGTTCTGAAATATGTTTATTGAAGTTGACACTATTGTTTATCCAGATACCAAGAAGTTTTACACGTTATTCACATTTAATAATTTGACCATTTATGTCAAATTCAGTTGCATCATGTGAACGATTACTGATGAGCATGCCTAGAAATTTCTCAGGATTAGCCTTCATCGAGTTTATATCGAACCATTGAATGGCTAATTTGTCTCGTCAACCAGTATAGACTTGGTAAGCTCTGTTGTATTCTGGCTGGTGAAAATAGAGGTGTCATCAGCAAAGTTTACAAGAGAGGCATGTTTGATAACAAAGAACAGGTCATTAATGAAAATGTGAAAAAAAAGTGCTGGACCCAAAATGGATCCCTGGGGCACACCTTTAGAGATAAAGGACCAATCACTAAATTAGGTTCCAATACGGACCTTTTGCTTTCGATTTCTCGGGTTGCTGATGATGAGTTTGACACTGCTGTCTTGCATGTCGCAGGCATGCTGCTTTGCAGGACAGCAGGTCATGAGGCAAGCAGTCGAAAGCTTTACTAAGGTCCATAAGGATGGTACCGATGAAATCCCTTGACTCAAGAGATTTCTTCCAGTCTTCAGTGAGTCGAATGGCAGCGGCTTGGCAGCTGTATTTCTTTCTAAAAGCAGCAATATATATACTGATAGATTATGTTCAATGAAAGTGTCGATTTGGTTGAGGAGAATTGTCCCGAAAAATGTTGACAGAGTGGTCAGTATACTGATAGGGCGGTAGTTTGTTCTATTGAGAGGGTCATTTTTCTTATAGCTGGGGTTTATAATTGCTGGTTTACAAGCTTGAGGAAATTTTGCCTGCATGGTTTATTGATGTATTAAAAATGAGTGAAATGGGATGACTAATGATGTCAGCTGATAACTTCAGTAATTTTGCTGGTATCATGTCATATCCCATGGACTTTTTAGACTGTAAAGTTACATTAATTCTATGCATATCAATTGGGGTGATTTTAGACAAGGCAAAGTTCATATTCTTTCCCTCTCAAAGGTTATTTTGTACACTGGGGTGATCTTTGTGCAGGTTGATACTTCTAGGAAAAAACTTATTATCTGTGAGATTATGTAAATTCACATCATGTGTCGTATTGCCAATGTCAGTGGCAATATTGCTGTAGTACTCATTTAGCACATTTGCAACCTCAGTTTGTGAGGACACGAGCATATTAGCATGCATCAAAAGGATATCTTTATATCAGTGTGTTCTTTGTTGCTTAAAAATGGTTTGATTGTATGCCAAAGTTGTTTACTTTTTGGTCCATCCGCTCATAGGAGTAGTTGTTAATAGACTGAACCCAAATTTTGCTTTTTAAGTGCCGAAGCTTTCGATAGTTTTGCCAATTTGCATAGGTAGGAAAATCCTTATATCATTTTCTTAGCCTTGCTGTATCCATAATGGCTTTCAGGTAATTTCTGTTCATGAAAGGAGCTTCATTTACCCTTATCCGCTTGGATTTGACGGGAGCATGGTCATTTATAACACTCTTTAAAAGACTTTCAAGGATATAAAATTGGTCATCAATACCTTCAAGGCACCGTGAAACCCAGAAAGGAACTTGTTTTAAATCTCTTTCATCCTCTGTGACAAAGTCCTTGAAGCTTCGATATGTAATGACCCTTGGTTTAGGTGTCTGAAGATGAGTTTTAAAATTTTTTTACATAAGCTTGTGACAGTCACTTATGCCTGTTTCAAAGGCACTAGTATCAATAATAGTATAATCTACATCTGTGTAGGTATAGTATCTGATATCTTAGGTGGTTTATATACAAAAAGTAAACACCGTTTTACCTGAATGCAGGTTTTTACAGAGACAGGAAGGGATATCAGACCTTATGTATGTAACTAGACCTCCACCATGGGCATTTCTATCCTCCGGTACATTCGAAACTGGGGTATGTGAAACTGCATGTCTGGAAATGAGTTACCCAGTTTTGTTTCTGAACTGCAGAAGATGCCAAAAATACCCTTTGTAAGGATTTCATAGACAAAATCATGCTTGTTTCTTAGACTATTGATGTTCAGATGTCCGGCAATTAAATCCTTAGTAAAATTAGTCCTCATGTCATGCAATGTTTTTTTTTTCTCTCGAGTGTCACTATTGTCGGACAGATCTAAAGCAGATACGTTCAAGTCATCTGAAGATGCATATAGCGAGCTTAATCCTGTTTGGTTGTGGAATGGCATAGTTGACATAATGCAACTGGGACATCTCCAGTAAAAGTCCTGGCCCAAACTTGATAGACGGTTGTATAGGCTTGGATTTACATTGCCACATTTGATACAGATAAACTTATTTCGTATTCAGGTCCACTCTGGGACCATATACAGAGTTACATACATGACGCCATCTGTCGAGCATACAGTACATTAAGTAGCATAAATTAAAATAGAGTAAAATAGTGCCCTCTGGCGATCATACAATACATTTAGTAGGATAAATTAAAATTAAAATAGTGCTTAAAAAATCTACACAAAACACACGATGACTAGTCACATTAAAAGTAAAATGCAAGAACTGCAATAAGTAGACTTGATTCCTAGTCCATTTGTGCAATAACAGCAATATGTAGCCTTGTCTCATTGTCCGTTTCCATTTGTATCTTGCATTTGAGATCAAGTCAAGTCCACCATACTTGTGCAGATTTGCATATCCATTACACAACCAGTCCTCATATTTATGTTCTTTCCAAGTATAGTAACATGGTGGGTACTGAAGCATAGCACCTAGCACCTAGCACCTTCACGAGGTTTGTAAGTTACAGAGTGCATGCACCAATTTTGTAAGCTTAAAGTCCAAATTTGCTATGCTGGATATATAAAGCACACATAAAACACAAAACAGTACAGTATATTGTCCATTGTGCTGTGTAACTATACTACATTGACACACATAAGATTAAAACAAAAACAAAAACAAAACAAAAAACAAAAAAAGTGTCATGGATAGTTAGGTATGATGTATAACCCCAAAGATATAAGATCCTCGTAAACTGTGACCCTAGGATGAGCATGCTTGGTTGCGTTTTTCAAATTCATTAAAACAATAATGAGCAGTGGCCTTGATAATGTTTGCTTCTGCGACCATCAAATAGTTAAATTTTTGCTTGGGATTCAGGTTTTTGAAGTTTGGACATTCTCTAGATACCGATTCGAATAACTTTTCTCTTTCATTCTGGTACAGACAACATTCTGTTAAAAAATGAACTTCATCCTCAATTTTTCTACTGTTACACATTGTACATAGCCTCTGTTCTACGGGTATTTTGGGTCTAACATATCTACCAGTCTCAATTGTTAATGAATGGCTACAGGTTCTAAGGCGATTAAGAGCTTTTCGATGATCAACATTTTTAACCAGGTTCAAATAACTCTCATAATCAAAGTTGGTTTTAAAGGTAGCTTATGTTCTGAGCTTGTTATCATTTAACCTTCCTATGTCGCTCCTCCACCGAGACACAAATTCATTCTTGATACAGCTATTAAGCTGACCCACTTTTGGAGATTTCTCTAACTTTGTATCCTTCAGCTTTAGCAGGTTTATTTGTTTAGATATAGTTGTCAGCTAGGAGTTATATTTGGGATTCATGTCCCTACACGCCATAATCGCTGAGCCAAGTAAAGTGTGAGTAGGTTCCCGTAAAATGCGTTCCCTGTATTTTAAGACAAGCTTCATGGCAGCTATGGACAGTGGCAATAAACGAAGTTCTCCCCTGATTGCTGCTGAAGATGTGTGTCTATGCACACCAAGCAAATATCTACCAAAGCTAAGATACACTTTTTCTGCTGGTAAATTGTCATTTTTTTAAAAGAACCTTGTAGAGTGTCAGAGCAGAGGGAACCCCCCCCCCCCCGATTTCGCATCCATACAGGGCAACAGGTTTGACCACACAGTTAAAAAGGTTCAGAGCCACTTTTGGTGGTAAATTTCCTTCGCTTATTATATTTTCAATTTGAATGAGGCTTTTAATGCTTTCAATCTCAAGTTTTCTTTTGCTATGGTAAATAAACCGGAACTAGTGAACTCAATGCCCAGGTATCTATAAGATTGAACACATTCAATAGGACTGTTACCAAATTGTAACCAGTCCCTGACCAGACGACCGGTTTTATTAAATATCCTCACCTTTGTTTTTGACAGGTTCACCTCTAGTTTCCACTTGTCACAGTAATCTTTTATGTTATTGATACTCTGCTGCAGACCCTGTTTTGATTCAGATAACAAAATTATATCATCTGCAAACATAAGGTACTAGAGTTTTTTCTGTTCCCAGTTTGACAGGATGAGTAAGCCCTTTATTAAGCTCTGTTTGCAGATCACTTGTGTAAAGGATAAACAAAAGAGGGCTAAGAATTTCACCTTGTCTTACCCCTTTAAGGACTGGAAAAGATTGAGTCAAACCATTGGGAGTTTTAATACAGCTGGAAATGTTGCTATACATGTTTTGGATTGTTGAGAAAAAGTTTCCACTAATATCAGATTTGAGTAGTTTGTATAGAAGCCACACCTTATCAAAGGCCTTGCTGAAATCAATAAAGCAAGTATATAATTTCCCGCCTTTTAGTTTGGTGTACGAGTCTATAATAGTTTTCAGGATGACCATGTGATCAACCGTACGGGCAGACGTTTTGAATCCTATTTGTTCCTTGGGTCTTAGGTTATTATCGTCAACAAATTTAACAAGTCTTTCATTAAGGATACTGCTGAAGACTTTGGCAAGATTACTGCAGATTGTGATCGCTCGATGGTTACTTGGGAGGTGTGGATCTCCTCTTTTGTAAATAGTGGATATGATACCTTCGCACCAGTCTGAAGGGTATTCTCCCTTTGAGAAAATTTTGTTGAAGATAATGGGGGGGGGGGGTTAAAAACAGCACTACCAGCCTTTAGCATTTCATTAGAGAAACCATCGTGACCTACAGCTATGTTCTTTTTTAATTTGTGAAGAGCTCTATTAACTTCACTTATCTTGATTTGGTAGTTTAATTCTGTGAAGCACGGAGACTTTTGCATTTCATTTATTTGCTGAATAATGTCCTGACCATGTGAGTCGATAGACACTGGGGTCTTACTGTACAAGTTTTTGAAGTAGTCATAGCATACTCGGGGGGTTAATATCGTGATTTGGGGTTGCGTTATTTTGATTATTTTTTTTAAAGATTTGTGTCCACAGATAACAGTCATCGCATAAAGTAGCACGGTGAATTTTTGGAGACTGGTTTCAGACACACACTGCATGGGACACGTATTGGTCCTGGGTTTGGTTCAATGTCACCCGATAAAATAATAGAGAGGTATGTGTACAGTATCGTAGTGATTGTAGCCTTGTATCCTATATGAAAATAAGTGTTGTCAATAACCATTAGCAGGTTGGCGATGGGTAATAGTCAATGTAGGGTATACGTGGTGGGTTATGTGTGCCTGATGTAAGCCCACAGCAGTTCCTATTGTCCAGTTTGAATTAAAGTTTTTGTAGATTACAACGGAGACCAGAATAGCTGTGTGTTGGTAATACGACCATTATACTCCTCAGCGCCCAATTTCTATTGTTTTCAGCGGAGTCTAATTTTCATAGAGCTCCTCTCTTCCTAGGAGTCTAATTGAATTAGATCCGCTGAAGTGCAAGTGACCTCATGACGGGACTTTGCAATGGAACTTCGACAATTTTTGTCTACACTTTTTAATGAAAAAAATATTTTGTCCCTGGCAGGGTTCGAACCACGAATTCTGTGATCTACGGCTGGGCGTGCTGTCCATTACGCTAAACAGCTGAGACGATGCTTCACAGATTTTACATAATATTTATTCCAGCGTGTCTATTGTTGACCAGCATTGAATAGGGTCAGGGAGCGTGACAGGTCAAGTGTCAAAGGTCGTTACATTATGTACTCTTACTTGTCGCTTTTCTCTTCGAAATCAAGTCTTTTAACTTTGTTTCAAGTAGGAAATACTTTTATAATACCCATCTTTTGGAGTATAAGTATGTCAGACGCCTCGTAGAGTTTTCCAATTGAATTAGAAGACTCGCGCTGCGCGCTCGTCTTCTAATTCAATTGGAAAACTCTACACGGCGTCTAACCTATACTTGTTTGTCCTTCGGGGTCAGATTTGTCTGGCCAGGTAGAGGTGGGGTGCCAGACACTGGTCACAATGAAAGGGTCTGTTGGCACTGGTAGACCAACACAATGGTAGTCAGGAAACAGACATTACATTTTTCATTTGTTATCATACATTCTTCATGTGCGTACATCAAGATATTGATGAGAGTGCACTTTCAGACACGTGGCAAGGATCAATCGCATTGACAAAAAGGAGAGCAGGAGTAAAGCAATATCAATGCATGTTAGTTTACTGCATCGCAGTGTGTAATGATGTTTGCAAATTCTTTGATGCAATTAGGTCTACTTGTGCGTACCCAATTGCATTTATTTTGTAACTTTGGTTACCAAGCGGCTATTTAGCACGTGTTGTCCCAAAAAGAATCCCTTCTTCCCGGCCTTTCCTAATCAGGTATATTACAGGACTTGTGGGTGTTTAATTTATGCGGCACAATATTACTAGTCCTGTCCAGCAAAGCAAATATAGAGATGACAGAAAGCACTTTGCATCGTGTTGATTTGGCGTTCTTGTCCTGCAGAATACAAAAATCGCGCTGTCGCACAGGCATGCGCATTGATCGTTTTCTCTGCATACTTATGTACCCACCACAAGGTAAATGCTGATTGGCTGACTCAAGCTAAGTCTCTGAGACCCCATTTCACTAACCAATCGTGGTACTCGTCCTAAGTGCTTGTTAGTTGTAGACGACAGCTGCCTCACTTTCGCAAGTTCTTCGCCATTTTGTGTAGATTGCATTTGCAAGGAATTGAAACAGACAAGACCAAAATGAAGGTTGCAATTGGCCTATTAATTTTACTGCAGCTGATATTTTCAGTACTAGGTCAAGAGAGTAAGTATGCTTGTGTTTTTGTGTCACGTCCGACATCTTCACCCTCACCTGTTTGACCTTGAGGCTTGACACACGCTGGTCAGACTGAAGCCAACCTGCGGGTTTTGTGGTACAAGTAGGTCAATGACACGGTATAAAATACATGGATTTCAGTAAAGATAACAAGTGCTGGGGCAGCACACAAATGAACAAGAAGACAGATCCACATTCATATCTAATTAAACTTAATCGGTGGCCAAATGAATCAATGCTCCATGCGCGGACATGGAGTTGTAACCTCCTCCGTCAAACAGGGTCGAGAGGGAGTAACCCGTTTGCCCAAGCCGTGAAATCTGGGCGGACAGAGTAATAACATTCAAGTGGTAAGCAATAGATTACCAGCGTTAAATTCCCGAAGCATGAATACTGCCGTGGTTCCGTATAACAGGCATTACCAAGCAATAAATCGTAGCACTAGTTCAATCTAATGATACTTTGTTACCTGCGAAAATTCATGAGCAAAGATGGCCCATCATTGGGGATTACTATGGCCTGCATTTGCAGGTTTTGTCATGTTCAGCTGACTAATCTTAAGTCTTCAAGTGCAGTTTTTTACAATAAGTGGAAAGATATCACATAAATACCTCTTTATTTCCTTAAAAAAACAAACTGGAACACGTTAAAGTGCATGAAATTGACACTTTCTAAACCCAATTTTTTTTGTCAAAAAATTTCCATCAGGGAAGGGGAATACCCACTCTGACCCTCGCAGCACTCGGTTACGAGCTCCCTCGCTGTGCCTCAAGGACGTTGACAACAGCCTATCATTTTCCCAGGGGTAAAACTGTTTCCCATTATTGCCATTGACATTATAGCTTACAACTGCAAAACTTTTAAATCACTACATGTAGAAATGCAACATTTCTCATGATCAATTGTTATGTAGGTGCAAATTTGAATATTTCACCAAAAGTAACCAGTTAATTTAAAATTTACTCAAACTTGCTATCCAAGAGAATGTACACCTTGGGTGAATTCAGTGTACTGCAAGGTGTATTAACCAGAATACAAAAATACCAAATTCGGGACATGCATGTTAAGTGCCACAATTTCTCACCCTGTGGCAGGTCAGTGGTGACTATCAGCCACTATGATATTGGCGTACTGATGGAAAACCAAGGCTGTTATCACTAACACATTTGTTCTTGTATATTATTTATTTATTTCTGTATAAGTATATTTATATGAAAGGGCTGCAGTCAGTGTATTTACCTTATCACAAAGATATACCTATCATTTTCTCAAATATTGATCCAAATGACATTGTACTAGGTCTTGTAGAATATGAGATTCGGTACTTGTATTCACAACAGCAAAATCTCAACATTCAGGCAGGAGCCAACACAGGACCCGGTAATGTTCTGTCAGTCAAGCCTTCGTGCTAATAAGAGGCAGGTTAAGAGGGTGAACCTAGAACATCTGTACATGCAATGACCCACATAGGGCCTTATCTGCAATAAAGTATTGTGTATTCAACTGTGTAGTCAGTCAATCATTCGTGCTAATAAGATTGGTGGTGGACTTAGAACCAGTATGTTATGAGATGGAGCTCCTGCACAGGAAGGTTTGAAACGAGGTTCACATCTGGACTACATCGGCATCCAACTTCATGTTTGACGTGATTTCTCTATTTCTTTACATACCAACAAACTGAAACTCGCCAGTTTATTCCAAAACTGTCTTTTGTAAGTTACAGATCTTCCATTGAAATACACCCATAATTGTCACAAATGTCTCACAAAAACCATTTCAAGCAAGTCTGACATTCCAGTGCCAAATTCAAGCCGGTAATCCCATCCTGAATCAGGTTCACACAAATCGTGAAACTTGACCAAAATGGTTCTGCCAGTGCTTCTCATATTCGTCAATACTTTTTGGTGGCCATAATTTTGACTGGACACAGGTTGGTTTTCCAGCTGCTCGCTCATTGGCTATGCAAACTTTCTGCCAATCAGAGAGCATTTTGGGATATCAGTACAGTTTCATTCAGAATTATGGCCTTTGGGGGCTATTGCACATACATATTTTCTACGTTCACCATGTCTACCCCTGCCCCTTTGTGGCAAGTATGCTTGACTGACTGAATATTACAAGCGCTAATTATTATGATTGGAAAGTTACTGCTGTATCCCATAAACCTTCGGAGGAGCACAATCAGTAACCATGTGTTTGCTCTTATGAAGGTCACCTTCAACTGTCTACTGCAGTTGATATTAACTGCACCTGGTACAGTTCATTTGACTTATTGAACTTTGAACCTACTGGTAATGTGTGTAAACCCTCTCCCCCCATGAGAAAATGTTCGGGAGAACATTTATGTCATATTCATTCCAGTATAGCATGCTGTGACAATGGTATGTCTTAATTCACAATACCACATGCAGTTATGCTTATTATAGAGTCCATATAGCATAAAATAACAATGAACCCTCTTCTTTCATCAGAAGCAGTTAATTTCTAAATATATAGAAAAATAATGGATTTTTAATAACCCCCCCCAAGATTAAAAAGTACGGGGATGGCATCTATTAGAGTGTGTGCAACAATTGGAGTGTATATGGTATATTAGTTTGTTTATTCAGTCGAATACTTCAAAAAGTGTTAAAATTAAGTTCCATGATTTGAAGTCAACATGGAAAACTGCAACAGGAGATCTCTGTGCACATTTTATGTGTATTCAGTTAAAAACACAACTTGATACTAAATTCTTGTTGGCAAGAGGTGCATATTTTCTCTGAATTATACAGATAGAAGCAACAGTGCCATGTCTTCTGTGTAGTTGAGAACCAAGAAGCACCATCCAATTTCTCTATGCTCCATATTCAATCCAGTCATTGTTTAGGTCTCAACCTATAAATTAAATAAAAATTATCATGTTCGATCACAAATTAGAAAATCCAAGGCTTCAACAGCCAAATGGATTTATAAATGGGTGATCATTTGAGTGTTTATCCATGATAATTGAGTACCCTCAATCAAAGCATGATGCTCCATCACCATGTCTTAAATTGCAGTGGTTATGCAATTAGATTATCTCTTTCTGAGTTCCCAATAAAATATCTTTTCTTGTCCAAACATGTAAAATTTTTGGTGGATCACAGTACTTGTTAAAATTGAACATTTAAAATGAATACATGTTTGGGAAAAAATGTATTACAAGCTACTAATAAAACTAGACTGAGAACTGATGATGTAAAACCGCATCTAGAAAATCCAGTGCTTTAATGATTTTTTTTTGCAATTGTCAACTTGTGAGAAATCACATGTGTATTCTACTGGAAACAAGTCTGTGCAAAATTCTGCTTGACCAGATTTATGTGCATGTATACGCATCAGATCCTGTTGCAAAAACACTGGTTACTAAAGATTTGGTATGAAAACTTGCTACAGCACATCACTTTTACACTTTGATTTAACATTAATCTGAAGTGTCTGCATCTTGGCCTGTATTGGATAGAAGTGGCAAATAAACTACAATGGAAGGTGATGAAACACCAAACTCAAGCCCTGCAGGTTAAAGTGACCTCTACTGAATAGACCACAAACTTTCTGATGCTGCCATTACATTGTTCTCAACATTTTTGTTGCAGGTATTAATGTGCACGATGGATACAACGTTGGCATGCATGCTGGGATTGCTATTGCCATGTGCTTCACCATACTGGGATCCTGTGCAGTGGGCGTAAACCTTCTGAAGAGATGCTGTGCAAAGCATATTCGACAGAGCTAAAAGTATGGCTATAAATATATATACATAAACATAGCCTGCATCTGCCAGTTCTATGGGAGGGATCCAAATAACTTGCCTGCAAAACAAATGGTTATGAGATACCCATCACTGTGTACCCCTTACACCAAGCTGTTTGGCAGGCAACCAAAGAAGAGATCATGTTTATAAATAGAGATGGACTTGTACATATTGGAACATATTCTACGTCTACTGATCTAGGAGATTACATTCCCATGTTTAAACTGGTTGCCTCTCAAAAGTAGCCCGGGTGGTTCATTTGCTGAATGTCTGCGGTTGTTGTGTGTAGTGACGTGGAACATGGAAGTGTAATGCTCACACAGGATTTACCTGTTGTACCGATGTAGAAATACTGCCAGCAGGTTCAGTCCCAAACAAGGAACTTGCCTGTCACAGAATCAACTCTGAACTTGCAAGATGGTCAGCTGAATGGAATAAAGCACCATGAAAAAGACACACAAATTTGAATGTCATCAGGTGGGAAGCAGCTTGTCTCCAAAGCAGACTGAGTCCTAAATGTTTTTTTTTTTCCCCAACACATGGGGCTCAGTCTGTTAAGCAGTCAAGGAAACCGGAATTAGATCGTGATAGATGTTATCCACTCAGTTAATTTTATCAATTCTAATTTGGCAAACAGTTTTTGCCTGCACATGTATAGTTTTAATTGTTTAAACTGATTTTGTAAACACTGTATACATATATTGAAGAGCTATCCTTGTAGAACCGGTAACACTTCTAAGTGATGTGGTTATCAGTTTGTCAACATGCCAGAGTTAAGTGGTACATGTTCATACATAATCATTTGATAAACACAGTAAAAGTTGAAATTATGTACATTAATGAAAACATACATGTAGCCGTTTGTACGTGTTAGGACTCTGATGTTTAAAGCAAGTTTTAAAATGTAGCATTGAGACTTCTGTTGTTAATGCTATACATGATGTTTGTGAAAATAGTGTAGTACTTTGATTTGAAATAAAAGTTTTGATGTTCATGTGCTTTATGCTACTCTATATATGTCATGCAAGGCACAATTTAACTGGTTTCACATAGCAGTATGCTTATCAAAAGTAATGAAATGCTGATCATTGTTATTTAATATGTAGTGCTTATCAAATATAAAAATCCAAATTGTGCCTTGACATGCAGGCTTCACCATTTTTCTGCTGCTCCAGTCCTTGGGGCAAGCAGTTTTGATATGTTTAAAATTTGCTTGTCCATCTATTCAAATGCTAAGCTGAAAGCAAATTTTTTGCTTGCCCTCAGGCCAAGTGCTTTGAAATTTTTATTTGTGCTGATTGAAATTGTGGTTCTTTGACCAATTATTACAGAGTCGCGTGGCACAGAGGGTAATGTCATTTTGAAGTCTTGTGATAGCCTTTGTATTTATATTTTCTGTACACAAAGTTCATGTCAGTGCTGTATCCAGATTTCATTTTGAAAGCTCCCTGTTTACAAGCTAGGACTTGCATACGTGAATTCCTTTTACACCAGTACAATTTTCTTGTTATTAGATACTTTAAAATGTGAATGTGGTCTGTCAATAATTTTTTAACTCAGCTGACTTGTCAGTCAGCTGAGCTTACAAGATGGGTCTGTGTCCACCATCTGTCCACAATTACATTTTAAACTTAAAAAAAAAATTGCTGGATCCTTCCAAACGTGGTGCAGACCTACCTTGGGTGGGTCACTACCTAGTTTGTTTAAATATTCATGCTCTAGTGATTTTTTATTTTTTTGATGAATTTTCATTTTTTGCCAAAATCTTTTAAAAACCTGTGAAGAAGTAACTGCCCGGCCAATTGTTGAGAACTTGCATATGGACACATCTGAGCACCCCTTGACCTTAATTTGTTCATTGGGTGGTAATGCAAGTTGTCTTTTTTTTTTTTTTTTTAATTTTTATGTATTTTTGTCATTTTCAACATCTTCAAAAGCATCACTCGTATTGTTCAGAAACTGAACAGAAATGAAGCTTGTGAAAGGGTCAAATGAAGGTATTCACCAGCTGGTGATACTTCAGATCCCCCCAGTTTTTGGTTCAGGTCCTTGTCAGTTAACTTAATGCATACATTCCCATTGATTATTATGTAAGTCCATGAAGACAGCAGTGGTATTAATTCACATTTCAACTTCTTCAAATCTCCTAAGAAGATTCACCTAAAACTTAGTAGGGATGTACCTCATTTCTTCAAATAGTCATGCTCTAGTGATTTTTATAACCCTTGCAACGAAGTGGAGTGGGGTATACTGGTTTTACCATGTCCGTCTGCCTGTCCATCTGTAGATGTAATCTTGTCTGGACTCGATCTCCATCAATAGTGCTCCAGTCCTCACACTTTGTAAGGTTATTCTCTGTCTAAAGGGTGTGTCATGAAACGATGACCTTCAGTTATATAGGTCAAGGTTACAGTTGTAATGAAGAAGCTAATTTGGCACTGCTTAATACATGAATCTGTCTTCCTTCCTGTCAAGTTCCTTGCTGCAGCCTAGGTGGCAGCGCAAGATCCCAGTTAATATGTGTACATCCTCTCTCTCTCTCTCTCTCTCTCTCTCTCCCTCCCTCCCTCCCTCCCTCCCCCTCCCTCCCTCTCTCTCTCTCTCTCTCTCTCTCTCTCTCCCTCCCTCCCTCCCTCCCTCCCTCCCTCCCTCCCTCCCTCCCTCCATATTTGTGTGTTTTCACTTTTCTAGACTTCTCCCAAACTGAATGCTGGATCCTTTATACACTTAGTGGAAATGTACTTTTTGGAGAATAAAAAAGGTGACTTATCATTGCAACCTCCATTGACTTCCATGTAATCAATAGGAAGGTATGAAATAACCAATACATGTCCAAATTGATCAATTTGTCAAAAATGAGAGATGAAAAATATCACCAAGTGCATACTTTACATGCTTCATTTCCGGAGTTTTTGCAGCATTAGCTGGTGAACAAATTAAGATCTAGGGGTCCTCAGAAGTATCCCCATGCAAGTTTTGATCAATTGGCTAAAGGGTTTCTGGGGAAGATTTTATGAAAAAAAAGAGTTGCCAAGAAATTAACAAATTGCCAAAAAAATAATAAAAATTACAAAATTCGTTGGAGTGTGACCATTTGCACATTGGTAGTTACCTAAACAAGGTGCATCCTCGCCACGTTTGAGATGAATCTGGTTGACGGTTTTTGGAGAAGTAAAAAATGTGACTTGTCAATTTTATGATCTGCATTGACTTGCATTTTAATCAGTGGTCTGAATGTATGCATTTGTGAGAGGGGCTAACAAAGGCTTTACCTTCTCCTCAATTGCATTTCCAATTATAAAAAACGTTTAAACCAATGTATGCATTAAACGATAGGTACCAAAATTTTATAAAATTGTTCAAAAGCAGGGATGCAGGATATCATTACCAAGTGTTGTTTGGCACTTCTACAAGCTACATGACCACCTTGTTTCAGAAGAATTCAGTGACTGTTTTTGTGAAGATGAGTTTTTTAAATTTTGCCAAAAAAATGAACAAAAAATAAAAATCAGAAGATCACTGGACCGTGACCATTTAACAAACTCTCTAGAGACCCACCCAAGGTTCATCCCCACCAAGTTGCAAGGGAATCCATCCGATGGTTTTGGAGTTGAAAATGTGAATTGTTGACAGACTGAAACCGACAGAAGGACCATAAAATGAGCTCGGCTGATATTGAGGTTACTTTGAACTGTACAGGACCACTTCAGTCTGTGCATACAAAGTCAGGTGAGCAATGGGCTGTCAGTGCCCTCTTCTTGACAGTTGGTTTAAATATTGCATTGAAGAAATAGTTGTTCATCAGACAAATTGACAATGCCTTTGTTAAGGCTGTTGCCAGTTTGGCTGATGCAACGTTCAGTTCTTCGGTCAAATGCTTATAATGTTAACGAAAATCAGTAAAATACCAGAACTTGCGTGCTAAACATTGGAAGAAATTCTGAAACATACTTGGCCAATTTTTTTTTCTTCAGCCAAATCACAACATTTTCAACTACTGGCTATTGGCTAACAGATAATGCTAGCCTAGGCTGTCATTAAATAGGAAATGGGAGATTAGGTACTACTGCCAGGCATGTACCTGGCAAGCTTTCCAAAATGCATGTTGGCAGTGTACACTGAACATCAAGGCTCCCTGCAGATTGTCAAAATCCATACTAGTTTTTTTTTTTTTTTTTTTCAAAAGCCAGATTGGTGGTTGTGGCTTATAAGAGTGCTTCCCCTACTTACATGTAGAATACAGAGACCCATGATTATCACATGCCCTGATAGTGTGCAGCAAGTTTTTCAAATTACAGGTAGATTTATTATGATGTTGTAATGGTTGTAAAAGTGTGTTGTGCTTTTGATATATACATAAATATAAGCACTTTTTGTTTTTAATCTTTGAACTTTCATTTGATTTGGACTACAGGATCTCTGTAGTTCTATATACACATTTCACATTTTTGAAAACAAAGAACTGGAGCATCAACCTTGAAGAGGTGAAAAAACAACACAGATATCATATGTTCAAGAGAATAACACGAGTTGCTCCAAGAATTCAGCTTACCAGATTTGGTATTTTAAAGCATGTTCCACGTTAAGTGCAATAGACATGTCCAAATTATTATCAGTCCTGACAAAACTTGCCATAAAAAGTGAACATAATACAATGCAGAAACATCATTTCCATTTTCTGGAACATTCATTATAATTTGGGTCTGCAGTATTGTAGCACAAGTTGAACCAATAGCATCAAGTGATACATATACCCTATGCACAGATTCATTTCTTGATGGGTTGCTGCAGTCCTTCCTGTTGATGGTATGTGTAATCCTTGAAGTTTGATGGCGGAATGTCACCCGTCTACATTGTTCATCCCACTGCTGGCCACTGTCGGGACTGATGAACAGTTCAACTTGTAGTTACAAGTAGGATACATGCAGTCTATGCCAGCCTGCTGCCGTAATTCTTGTGAATGATGTTTATCACAATGGCACAGGATCCTATTATAAAGAAGCTCATTCCCATAGCTATGAGTGCATCCATGGCAACATACATGCCCTTTGGTACATGTATACCTGCAACAAATTATTTTTGTTAGTTTTTCACATCTTATGAGTTTATATTGTTTGCAGTTAACCTTACAGAGACTTTTGAGTTGACACTTTTTAGCTCTGCTGACCTAAGGTCGCAGAGCTTATAGCATCTCTCATGTCCGTCCGAAGCAAGTGTGTGCTCAAATGATAGAATATACTATCAACAATGCATACTTTTGCTTTGGAACCAGAGTCGATCAACAGATAGTAGCAATACCAATGGGAACAGATCCAGCCCCATATATTGCCAACCTTTATTTACATTATTATGAATCAAAATGGATGGAGGAATTGGCAAAAACAAACTTTACAGCTGCAAGAAGATCATATACTCACACGAGAAGATTTATTGATGACCTGTGTGATTTAAACAATGGAGATGAAATAAAAGAAATTGGAAAAACATATATCCCAAAGAACTAATATTAAATCTGGAAAAATGAAAGTCATACAAAAGCTACTTTCCTTGATCTGGATATAGAAATAAAGAACAACCAGTATGTAACAAAAATATTTGACAAGAGAGACCAGTTCAAATTTGATATTATCTCCGACCCTGATCTGACAGGAAACATTGCAAAGAAACAAGCATGTGGAGTTTGTATCGGACAATTGATGCCTATTGCTAGAAACACCACACCTTTTGGTGATTTTGTCAGTAGAGTCAGAACTTTGTTGCAAAAACTACTACAGTTATAAAAAACAACTACACAAAACTCGGTTGAAATGTTTCCAGAGATATGACCAAATACCTAAAAAATACAACACTAGCTCCAGAATATTAGTCAAACAATGTCAAGATGGAGCTTGAAATGACAAAGTGTAGCAGATATGTGGCCTTCGAGGGGGGCAGCAGGGTATAGGCGCAGTGAGTTGGAAGGCAAAGCGACTGTCGGAGGGGGCCAACAGTCGCTTCGCCCTCCAAATCACTGCGCCTACAACCCCACAACTTCTTTATTAGGCCCTATAAAGTTTAGGAGTTATAAAGTGGATGAAAATATTCTTCAACATCAATGTTGATGGTACCACCTATATAGTATATGTAATATATACGTCAAAATGTCAAAATCTTGTGACCTTGATACTATCCATAGTTTTCGAATCAGCCCAATATAACTTTCAGGACTTGTAGGGTGTATAAAAATCTAGATCCCTTTGGATTTTGGTGGTACCACCTACAATATAATGCAATGTAGGGGTCAAAGTATGAAATCTTGTGATCACTCTGGCATCTTGAATTGTGCGCAGAACTGCACCAAATTTGTCGGGATTGTGAGGGAAGTCAAAGTCAGTGCTGTTACTGCCTAATTACAAAACAAGATGATCATGATGATCCTGTGCTCAGCTGACATGCACCTGCTTATTTTAAAAAAATTGCCCAAAAATTTATTCAAAAATCAATGCAGTGTGACCATTTGAATAACGTATGTAGAGACCTATCAAAGGTACAGTTCTATAAAGTGTGACATAAATATGGTGAAGTTATCTCAGTTGTTTCCATTACAAGAAATCTCCATGTTTAATTTTCGTATGAATCTTTTTTATTTTGTACTTTTTCAAAAAAATGAATGAAAATATGAACCGAGTCAACTTTTTGAGCAACTTTGTTTGACCCTTCTACAAGGAACATATCCACCAAGTTTTTGCTTAATCGAAATGATGGTTCTGGAAAAGAAGTCGATAATAACAAAAACACACAAAAAAATCATAAAAAATTTGCAGCACAACCTGGTGAACAAATTCTGAACTAAGATTCCCCGGGAGTGTCCCTGTAAGATATCAAAGCAACTGGGTGAGCGGTTTCGGAGAAGATATTTTAAGATTTGCCCCAAAAAAGAACCAAAAAATTCATAAAAAATATGAAAAATAATGGAGCATGACCATTTGAACAAACTTGGTAGAGACCCACCCAAGGCATATCCCCACCAAGTTTGAATTAAATCTAGATGACGGTTTTGGAGAAGAAGTCAAAATGTGAATTAGCATTAGAATGTCCATTGACTTGCCTAGTAAGCAAAAGGAAAGCTGCATTGACCAACAAACGCATGAATTAAAAAAATCGTTCAAAATCAGGAATCCACAGCAGTGCCACGTAGTGAACAACTCTGTTTGACCTTTCTACAAGGAACATATCCACCACCTTTCAGCGTAATCTGAGTGACGATTCTGGAGAAGAAGTCGAAAATAACTATAACACACAAAAAATCATAAAAAAATAGGAAAAAATCGCAGCACCACCTGGTGAACAAATTAAGAACAAGGAGACCCAGGGAGTGTCCCTGTGGCATATCAAAGCAATTGGGTGGGCGGTTTCGGAGAAGAAGATTTGCCCCAAAAAAGAACAAAAAAATTCATTGAAAATCCAAAAATCACTGGAGCACGACCATTTGAACAAACTAGGTAGAGATCCATCCAATGTACATTGCCACCAAGTTTGGAGTAAATCTGGCCAAAACTACTCAAGTTATGATCATTACAAGAAATTCCCATGTTAAACTTTCCTATTAAAACTTTTGTGAAGATTTAAAAAAAAAAAATCATAAAAAAATCCAAAATTCATTGGAACATGACCATTGGAACAAACTTGGTAGACACCCACCCAAGGTATATCCCCATTAAGTTTGAAGTAAACCTGGATGACGGTTTTGGAGAAGTTGAAAATGTACAGTAGCATTAGAATGCCCATTGACTTACATGGTAATCAATAGAAAAGGTAGATTTACCAAAAAGGAGCCGAATTGAAAAAATCGTTACACATCAGGAATCCGCAGCATTCCCACATAGTGAACGACGTTGTTTCACCCTTCCACAAGGAACATATCCACCACGTTTAAGCTTAATCTGAGTGACGGTTCTGGGGAAGAAGTCTAAAATAGAATAAATAAAAAATTTGCAGCACCACCTGGTGAACAAATTAAGAACTAGGAGTCTCCAGATGTCTTCCTGTGTGATATCAAAGCAATTGGGTAAGCGGTTTCAGAGAAGAAGATTTTTTAACATTTGTCCAAAAAAAAAAATCAAAAAAATTCATTACAAATCCAAAAATCACTGGAGCATGACCATTTGACCCAACCTGGTAGAAATCCACCCAAGGTACATTGCCACCAAGTTTGGAGTTAATCTGGATGACAGTTTTGGAGGAGAAGTCGAAAATGTGAATTAGCATAGAATGTCCATTGACTTCCATAGTAATCATTAGGAATCGCATTGACCAATAAGTACCCGAATTGAAAAAATCGTTAAACATCAGCAATCCACAGCATTTCCACATAGTGAACAACTTTGTTTGACCCTTCTACAAGGAACATATCCACTAAGTTTCAGCTGAATCTGAGTGACGGTTCTGGAGAAGAAGTCAAAAATAGCTATAACACACAAAAATTCATAAAAAAATTTTTAAAACATTGCAGCGCCACCTGGTGAACAAATTAAGAACTAGGAGTCCCAGGGAGTGTTCCTGTGTGATGTCAAAGGAATTGGGTGAGCGGTTTCGGAGAAGAAGATTTTTTAAGATTTGCCCAAAAAAGAACAAAAAATTCATTAAAAATCCAAAAATCATTGGACCGTGACCATTTGAACAAACTTGGTAGAGACCCACCCAAGGCACATCCCCACCAAGTTTGAAGTGGATCTGGCTGACGGTTTTTGAGAAGAAGTCGAAAATGTGAATTGTTGACGAC
This sequence comes from Hermodice carunculata, assembly GCA_964020975.1. NCBI lineage: Eukaryota > Metazoa > Annelida > Polychaeta > Eunicida > Amphinomidae > Hermodice > Hermodice carunculata. The sequence continues at coordinate 46,400,509 of OZ026629.1, read as the reverse complement.
GGACGCAGGACCATAAGATAAGCTCAGCTGACTGACAAGTCAGCTGAGCTAAAAAGTATAAATCTGAAGCAACTAACAGGTACTACAGCAAAATTATACTGTAAAAAGAGAGCTGTGTGAACAGCCCATCCTCAGTTGACCTAGAGATTCATCCTATTTGTGGCTTTGTGAACCTGGCATAGGATCAAGGTCACCCATGTACTGAGTAAGTCCGGTAATTTATCTGGAAGAACCCTAACATGGCACAACATCAAAGTCCCAGTTTAAGTACTTCTCAAGTTATAGCACTGAAGAGTAAAATGAATGAATGTTGAACTGTGACCTCAGATTAGATCAAGGTCATTCATGTACTGTCTGAGCCTGACCTTCATAGAGAAACATTAACATACATGTGCAACATCAAGGTCCTAGCTCACTCAAAACAGATCTTAAGTTATCAAGTGAACAGTAAATTTCATATAAGTTGTCCAGTGACCTTGGGTCACTCATGCACTGTCTCAGTGTGGCCCTCAAAGAGGGTATCACATGACCGTGTATAACATAAAAGTAGAACAAATAGTTCTCAAGTTATCATCTGAAGATTTAAGAAAAATTAAGTGACCCTGTGACCTTGACAATGAAGTCAAGGTCACCCATGTACCTTTTGATTGCTGCATCATTTAGGTTGTCCTGTTTTCTGGTCAACATTACTGTGACAGACTCTAGGATACACAACACTATCACTAAACTTTCAAATGATGACACTGTGCTCTTACCTGAGATCACATCATTATTAAATAACAGCGGACTTGGCTTGATGAAACTCAAGATGCACACAGATGGCCCAAGCATAAGCAGTCAGTTCTAAATGTCCCAATGCATAAGATTTTATACTCGTTCTTGAACACCTCAAATCACTGTAAAAAATTATAAGTCACTGGAAAAATAAAAAGAATTTTCAAAAAAATCTTTAAAATAGCATCACCACCTTGTGAACACCTTTGTTTCACCCTTCTAAAAGGAACATTTCCACCGAGTTCCAGCATGATCTGAGTGACAGTTTTGGAGAAGTCGAAAATAGCAAAAACACATTTTTTACATAAAAAATATTTGAAAAATCACTGTGCCACCTGTTGGACAAATTAAGGTCTAAGGGTCCTCAGAAGTCTTCCTAAGCAATTTCGAAGCAATTGGCCAAGTGGTTTTGGAGAAGATTTTTCTTTTTTAAGATTTGCTCCACCCCCCACCCCCAAATTTCATTAAAAAATCCAAAAATCATGGACCGTCACCATTTGTACAAACTTGGAAGGGACCCTGGTACATTCCCACCAAGTTTGAGGTAAATCTGGCCAGTGACTTTGGAGAAGAAGTCGAAAATGTGAATTGTGGACACTGACAGACGGACGATGGATGCCTGACCACCACATAAGCTCAGCTGACTGACAGGTCAGCTTAGCTAAAAATCACCCATAGTTGCTTGTAATGTACAAACAGCAGACTTCCATGTTGAGTTGTACCACTTAGAGTGCATTTTGGGCTGTGTTGGATGGGAACCAGGACCATGGCTATGCATCAGGTATCTCTGTACTATGGTCCATATCTTCATGATGACTGACAGCAAAACATGCAAGGTTTCCGTTAACCCCCAAATGGGGATATGTTACCCTTTCATATCATGAAATACCTCCTCAGCAAAATTCAAAGGGTCCAAACTTCCTATATTTTCTTTGTTAATTTTGCAAAGGATAGCAAAAAATTTGACTCTTTCAGGTTGGGACCCTTTGAAAAAATTCCTAACAGAAACACTGATATGGAACCATGGTTGTCACTCAGTGGAAAGATGGTTCATCATTCTTGTTAACTAGACACTCAGAAAGGCTGTGACAATGCTTAAAACACTACCCTTAATGTCTAACTGAATTCCAATCAAAGGTTCAAAAATTTGTCCAAAAAATTATTTCAGGGAAAAAAGTAAAAATCAAGTATAAAAAAAACTGAAAATAAAGCATCATACTTTAAAAAAAGTATAAAGGGGCAGCACTGCAAAGTCGAAGTTGCTAATATTACAAGTGGTGCCACCTATAATTTGACTGAAATTATGAGCCAAAATGTGTTCTAAGATATAAGATTCCATATTTGGGAGAAGTAATTGGATTGGACTTGCCAAATTTATAGGATATATAGACAATATCCAAAGCTAGAATTTGGTATAATATCGGTGACCTTGACTTAATTTTTACATTGATATTCTGTCCCAAGGTCACTGAGGACAAAGTTAAGGACTCACTCATTATTGTCTTGGCACATGCAACAATATCCATCATAGGAATTACACAAATAAACTATGATTACATGTGGAGTGCAGTGCTATCTGGTGGACAAACAAGACACTGAAATCACATAAACTTTATATGTTCGGAAGCCACTTGAGGACTTGCAACTTGGAATGAAGAGCTGCAATATAGGCAGGGTGCCAGCAGAGCATTGGCTTCTTGTTTTCTGTATCAGATTTTGAAAAATTGCTGAAAGATTTATCCATTTTACTCTTTTTATTTATTTTTTTTATCAAATTTATGTCTACAATTGAGGGTTTTGTGCATGTATTGCTCAGGTGAATGACCAGTTTGCTAAGGTCATAAGATGGGTTTGTCTACAACAATTTTTCAGCTTCTCCAAAATTGTTAGTCTGATCCTTTTCAAATTTGATGGGGTCTAGCTTGGGTGGGTCTTTACCAAGTTGATTCAAATGATCATGCTCCATAGGGTTTTTTTTTTGTTTTTAGCTCAGCTGAGCTTATGTGGTGGTCAGACATCCGCCGTCCATCCGTTGTCTACAATTCACACTTTTCGACAACTTCTCAAAAAAACACTGGCCAGATTCACCTCAAACTTGGTGAGAATGTACTTTGGGTGGGTCTCCACCAATTTCTACAAAACTGCTCATCCAATTGCTTTGATATCACACAGGAACACTCCTAGTTCTGAATTTGTTAACCAGGTGGCCCTGCAATTTTTTCCTAAACTGTATGATTTTTTGTGCGTTTTTGCTACTTTTGACTTCTCCAAAACTGTCACTCAGATTAAGCTAAAAACTTGGTAGATATGACCCATGTGAAAATCTTTTTTCAAAAAGTTTTAATAGGAAAGTTTAACATGGGAATTTCTTGGAATGGTTATAACTTTAATTATTTTGGCCACATTTGTGTCAAACTTGGTAGGGAACTACCTTTGATAAGTGTCTACCTATTTTGTCCTATCCCAAGTTCACAGAACCAGAAGTGTGACGAATCTCTCTGTCAGCTGAGCATGGGCTGTTCACACAGCCCTCTTGTTTATTTTTGTTATTAAGTGAACTGACAGTCCTGAGCTTAGCTGACCTTGGATGCAAACTCAAGTTGTCCTGTGACCTTCAGAATATGAAGGTCATCTTTCTTTAAGACCACCATCTCTGTGCATATCAAAGTAACAGGAGCTATCACCATACTGTAAGGTAATTATGTATTTGACCTTTCAAGGTCACTGAATGTCAAAACACCACCATAAGAAATCTAGATACAGAAATTTTAGTAGGGGCTACCCAGACCTTGTGCATGACCTTGACCTACTTTCTCACGGTCATGGTGGAATACATTTCACGAAATGATTTCACTGTATGACCCAATTTTTTTTTTTTTTTTTTTTTTTTGCTATCCAAAATCACTGAAGTAGAACAGTTTGAAAAAACTGGGCACAGACCTCCCAAAGCACAGCCCTATCAAATTCAGAGTGGACCTGGCCAATGGCAATAGGTTTTTAGAAGTCGAAAATACGAATTGTTGACAGATGGGGACAGACGGAGACCCATATAACAATACCACTGCGAGAAAGAATCATTTAGCTGACTGACAAGTCAGCAGAGCTGTAAAATAATATTAATTTCTGCCATAATAGGAGCTATATTATTAATATTTTTAAGTGCTCTGGCAAGAAAGATTTGACCTGTCTGACAGTTTTGTAAGCGAAACCAAATACTTTCGCAGTTGATAGTCCATAAATTCGCATCCATTCCGGACTATGGCTTCCTTAGGCCTAGGCGTTTGAAGTGATCGCACATACTTTCCTGGCCAAGTGTTCCTTCGAATGATACAGCAAGCATCACGGCTGATAGGAAAATTGCTAGGCTAGAAGCCATGGTGTTATTTCGTTGGATTTCACTGGTCTCTTGATCTCTGCAACGTGTGCCAGACTGCTAAGATGGCGCTGATGGAAATGACCTGAAACGTCAAAGTGACGTCACTAAAGGGCAGCCGCTTGAAGTTCCGACTGTCAAAGTTCTGCGGCAGTGACCAGGTGACTGTATCGGCACAGTGCGCCCATCTGGTCCAAGCTGAGAGTCCAAATCACTTCCAACTTTCAGAGCACATGTTACAATTTTTTCCTGGGGGAGCATGCTCGCCCCCCCCCCCCTCCCAATTTTAACAACTGTAAGCCAGATTGGAGGCTCAGTAGTTTATTATATTAAGACCCGAGCCTAGCCAGACATCAGAAGTCAGTGCGACACGTTTACGGTTTATGTTGTAATGGAAGTTGAAACCAAGAATACAATGTAGGTCTATTATGTGAGGAAAGTGGCTGTGCTTAGTTCGACAAACTTGAATTTCCCGAAAATGTTATTGCTAAGCAAATTTTCTTTCAAGTTCCTGACAGGTGCAAAATGTCTGCCTGGGACTTCTTATTTTAAAATAGAGACCAGGAATCAGAAATTGAGAAAAAGGTGGCTTTGGCAGTGGTACAATCAAGCTCAAAAATAATCTATTTGAATTTCTTTGAGGTTTCAATGAAAATACGCGAAGAGCAAAATGGGAGTTTTATTACAAATAGTTTTAGGGTCCAGAAATGTGATCCCAAGTAGCACAATTAACGTCATCAGTTAGAACTGTAACAACATTTGGCCAATGTTGTCACAACATCAGAGTGCATGGCAGTAACACTGCCATAGGCCCTATTTTATTTTTTTATTTTTTTTTTATTACGAAAAAGTCACTCATTTGATAATGTTACAAAACATTTTCCCAATGCTGTAAGATTTTTTACATTTTTTCATATTACTTTTGAATAACATTTGTGATTTATGTTCTATGATGATATTAAAACCATGGGCCTACAATTTTATGTTATAATATGGTATTTTAGTAATATTCATACAAAAGCCATTGCCCTAAGAGAGACACCACTGTAATCATGTAACACCGTGCCAATTTGATGATTGCATTCTATTTTCATTTCAGGTGATTAGTAATTTATGTAAATCTTTTGTATTTATTGTACTGTACTGTGCTGTACGTGTCTGTACCGTTTTGTTACATTTTTCTTTTGATTGTGTGCATATTTTAATGTGATTTTCTTTTTTTTTTTTCTTTTTTACTCTACACGTGTACATGTTGTATATTTGACATATTGCTGTATTTTATGTAGCAGCGCAGTCAATAAAGATCCATTCATACAAAATGTTTTATTCAATGTTAAAATATGTAACGTTCTACCTGGAATGTGTGTAGTGTCTATAAACTATTACCTAACTTTATTAGGTGGCAGATTGAAGAAAGAAGCGTAAAATTAATAAAGTTATCAATAAATTGTAACCCTGCACCCCCCCCCACCCACCCCCGACATGAGGGTTATAAGGGAATTTTTAGCGGAAATCCAAGAGTTTTGTCTTGATTTGAAGCTTGGGTCCCCGGGGGCATTTGCAAGGTACCGAATTTCAGCGTCATGGCGCAGGTGTCTGGAAGTTGTACCGGGAATTCACATTTTCTGCCCTCTGGTCCCGGGGGAAAATACCAGGGAAATCTGACTCAGTGAGTGGGGAATTTTGTTCCCTTGATTTTCCTGAAACTTTACCCTGGGGTTAGGGGAAGTTTCAACAGCAAGGGGAAATTTCTTGCATGTCTTCGCAGACAATAGCTTTTGAACACAGAGATTCAATAATACGTGGCTTAAAATGTTTACAAGAAAAATTTTTATATGATATACAGCGTATAGTTTCTGACCATGCTTGGAACATTTCATACCTCCCAATAAGAGGTATTCAAATTTAACTGTATTAACTGCAGACTTGCTGTTGTCCCCTGGGTTGCACCACGACATGCATAAAATTGGCATCGCGAGTTCTCCTAGTTGTGCTTGTGGCGCCACAGTAGAAAATTCCTACCATTTTTTCTTTGAATGTCCTCGCTTCATTACCGAACGTAACACTCTTCAGATGTTTATTATAACCAAGGCTCCGTTTACATTAAATACAGTACTAGATGGAAGTTTAAAATGTTCAAAAGCCGCTAATATAGCTATCTCTTTGTTAATGTGCCATCATTCATGGGATTATTATTATCATCATCATCATCATCATCATCATCATCATCATCATCATCATTGTAGTTGTGTTAGAACTCAGTTGCACGAATTGTTTTCTTCAAATACGATCAAATTATTTCAGCAGAGTTTATATCACCATTCACAAGTTTTGTGTATCTGAAGGCCAAATCACCCTTATTCTCAACAAAATGTACAATGACTCCCATTTAATTATCTCTACATAAGATAGATCATTGAGAACAGGCCTTATGCTTACTTTTACCCACAGACTTCGCATATTAATAGTTTCGTGACACTTTAATGACCCCGTCATAAACAATCTGAGTCAAAGTTTTTGTTTGCTGCGTTAAATGATAAGAACTCCATTCATAATTCCTATCTAAACTGGATGAATCAATTGTTGGAATAGTTCAAAAACATTTTCGGTTGCCTTAAAAGTATAGAAAGAAAGTTTTGTTCATAAATCTATGTATGTTTATGCTTCGTCGACGTTTATAAAGCAATTGATTTCGTTAATAGTGAGACCCCTTACCTAAAGTTTGCTCAAGTTAAATATGTAGAGACATTTAAAGATATATTTAAATAAGTCAATGAACAGAGTATAGGCCTACGACGAAACGGTGCCCTAAGTGTTGAGGATCTTGTGCTTCGGCCAGATTCTCAAGAATATTTACAGGCAGTGAATACGCTTTTATTCTACTTTAGACTGTAAATCTGGAATCTTGTGAAATGACCAAAAACTAAAATATTGGTTTTCAATCAGAGGGCCTATCAGTAATATGTTTTAAATTGAATTGATGTTTTTCCAAAAAATATAAATATCATGGAGTTATATTTGACTCTACCTCCAAGTCTGTGTTGAAACACATTCCATCTCCCCATGCTGAACAAGTAGAAGGCTTTATAATATTTTTAGTCACAATAGCCAAAGCTGATTGGTTCAATTTTTCCAAATGTGAAACCACACTGGCACTTCAGGTTTTGTGATCTAGCCTTGTTTTCGATGCTTGAAAACTTTAGGCCGCGGCAAATGTGATCGATTCTATACAATGATGGAGCACAGGGGCAACCAGCAGAATGGTTGTCATCATATTCTGTCTGGTCACTGCTGGTTGCCCCTGTACAGCAAACATGTGGTAACTGATAGTATCAAAGTTATATGAGCAAATTATATAAACTTGTTTGTTTCTCAGGTATTAAATATATTGGATTTTTTGTGTCCTATATGATTCTCAGGTAAAAACTATGTATGTTTTAGAATAAAATTAGTTAAAACATTGAAAACATATACTTTGTGTTCAGAAACAGACTTGGGGAACATGCAGATATTAGTCCATTCCCATTGTATTTAAGACAGCCTCTAACAATCATTAAATGCATGTTGTGTTGATACATTAAGCCTATGTAACCACCTTCTGACAGTGTGAGTAGAAATGCTTGTTATTATGCACTGGAACTATGCGATTCAACTCACAACTGGTGTTGGACTTTAAAAATAGTTTTATTGTACATATAGGGATAAGTGTAATGAGCAGATTAAATCACTTACAGCAGAAAAAAGTTAGAGACCTATAAGATTCTCGTAGAGAATCGTATTCACTTGATTTTTAAATAATGAATTCCATCCTATCTTTGTAATATATAGACTGAACGCACAGTCTTGAAATAGGACGACACTCAAAACCTAGCTTGTCCCCCAATGTAAATTAAATCATGCAATTTATATTTTATTTCATTAACAGCTACTCAATGCTCTTTACCTTTGATATTTCGACAAAACCGCTTCCAACGGAGTGTATGAGGACTCCATATTACTTGCTAAGAGGCTATTTAAGTGTGTGTTATGCTTAGCTTACAATATGAATATTCTGGCAGATACAGGGTATTTTATAGAAGCAAGATTACTACTTTTTTTTTATTCAACAACAATACGCCGTATGCATATTTATTTCCCGCCACAAAGCACGGATTTGACCCTGGCGATCACGGGGGACGTGCGGGTCACATCAGTCATCACTGTCACAGATAGGCCATATGCTCATTTCTCACAAAATTGGCATTTTTTTTTGAGAAATTTAAGTTGACAAATGCCAAATTAGTATTCTTCTAGTACTTCCCGAGCCATATATAAGAAAAATGTCTATATACCTTTAATAAGTATTCTGTATTTCCAAAATATTAGTAATATCCCTCTTGTCCCCCACAGGTACCGACCCGTATCTCGCCATATCTCACCATATCTCACCAATCGAGACTAGGCAATCAGGTGTGCAGTTGGGGCAGAAACTTAACATGCATATCTCCTATTGATTAGATCTCGCAGTTGGAAATTATAAGAAAAAAAGAATGGATCACAGTTGCAATCTTTGGACGAGTAATTCCACCAAGTTTTGATAGATAATTATGTTGTTGAAAGTGGCAATGCCTGTCAAAATAAAAAAGAAGAAGAGGGCTGTTTGAACAGCCCATGCTCAGCTGACCTAGTTATTCATCACACTTGTTGTTCTGTGAACTTGGGATAGGATCAAGGGCAGCCATATACTGAGTAAGTCTGACCTCTACGGAAGAAAACTAACGTGTGCAACATCAAGGTCCATCATAAAAAATCCCCAAAATCATTGAAGCATGATCACTTGCACAAAAACAGTTAGACACTTATCAAAGGTACATCCCTGCCAAGTTTGACACAAATCAGCACAAAATTAACTAAGTTTTAACTATTATAAGAAAATCTCATCTTAACTTTCCTATCAAAACTTTTTTAAAGATTCCCCCCCCCCAAAAAAAAAATATAAAAAATAAAAAAATCACTGAAGCATGACCATTTAACAAACTAGTAGAGACATACCCAAAAGCATACAAAAAGTCATTAAAAAAAAACTAGGAAAAAATTGAAGCGCCATTTGATGAACAACTTAAGAACTAGGAGTCCATAAGAGTGTTCCTGTATCATATCAAACCAATTGGTTTTGGAGAAGGGATTTTTAAGATTTGCCAATAAAAAGAACAAAAACAAAACAAAAAAATCATCAATAAGAGAGCTGTCTGAACAGCCCATGCTCAGCTGACCTAGAGATTCATCATACTTGTGGCTCTGTGAACTTGGGATAGGATCAAGGTCACCCATGTGCCCAGTAAGTCTAACTTTTATGGAAGAGCACTAACGTGCAACATCAAGGTCCCAGTTCAAGTAGTGCTCAAGTTATAGTGAAGAGTAAAATTCATGTATCTTGCACTGTGATCCCAGAAATGAGGTCAAAGTCAGTCATGTACTATCTGAGTACTGTGACCTTCATAGAGAAGCATAAACATGCCCAGCAACAAGGTCCTACCTCAAAACAGATCTCAAGTTATCAAGTGAACAATAAATTTCATGTCAGTTGTTTTGTGACCTTGGGATTGAGGTCAAGGTCCAAATATCACTGGACCATGACCGCTTTCAAAAAAAAAAAAAAAATGACACTTATAAAATGTACATCCCTACCAAGTTTGACACAAATCTGCCCAATTATTGAAATTATAATCATTACAAGAAATTCCCATGTTAAATTTTCATTTTAAAAACTTTCAAAAAAATCCCCCCCCCCAAAAAAAAATCATAAAAAAATGAAAAAATCCACTGGAGTGTGTCCACTTGACAAATTTGGTAGAGACCCACCCAAGGTACATTGGTACCAAATTTGAAGTCAATCTGGGGGACGGTTTCATAGTAGTCGAAAATGCAAATTAGCATTAGAATGTCCATTGACATACATGGTAATCTATAGGAAAGTTGCATTTACGACAAGTATCCGAATTGAAAAAATCGTAAAAAATCAGGAATCCATAGCAGTGCCACTTGGTGAACACCTTTGTTTGACCCTTCCGCAATGAATATAGTCACCAAGTTTCAGCTTAATTTGAGTGACGGTTCTGGAGGAGTGGAAAATAGCAATAACCAACAAAAAATCATCAAATCATAGAAACAAATTGCAGCATCACCTGGTATACAAATTAAGAACTAAGTGTCTCTTAGAGTGCCTACGTGTGATATCAAAGCAATTGGGTGAGTGGTTTTGGAAAAAAAGATTTTTTTACATTTACCCAAAAAAGCAGAAAAATTAATGAAAAAATCCAAAAATCAGTAGAGCATGACCAATTGAACAATCCACCCAAGGTACATTGCCACTAAGTTTTAAGTCGATCTGGATGACGGTTTTAGAGAAGTCAAAAATGTGAATTAGCATTAGAATGCCCATTGACTTGCATAGTAATCAATAGGAAAGGTGCATTTACTGATAAGTACACCCGACTGAAAAAAAAAAAAATCGTTAAAATTCAGAGATCCATAGCAGTGCCTCCTGATGAACACTTTTATATGACCCTCCCACGAGGAACATAGCCACCAAGTTTCAGCTTAATCTAAGTGACGGTTCTGAAAATAGCAAAAACACACACAAAAAAATCATACTAAATTAGAAAAATTTGCAGCGCCACCTGGTGAACATATTGAGAACCAGGAATCCCTAGAAGTGTTCGTGTGTGATATCAACGCAACTGGCTGAGCAGTTTCGGAGAAGATTTGTTAAGGTTTGCCCCCCCCCCCCAAAAAAAGAACAAACAACTAATGGAAAAATCAAAAAATCACTGGAGTGTGACCATTTACAACAACCTTGGTAGAGACGCATCCCAGGTACATAATCACCAAGTTTAAAGTGAATCTGGCCACTGGTTTTGGAGAAGTCGTCGAAAATGTGAACTGTGGACGTGGACGGATGACAGATGCCCAACCACCACAGCTGTCAGTCAGAAAAAAAATTGCAGCGCCACCTGGTGAACATATTAAGAACTAGAGCCCCTGCAAGTGTTCCTGTGTGATACAAAGCAATTGGGTGGGTGATTTCGGAGAGGATTTTTGTAAGATTTGTCCCAAAAAGAACCAAAAAAAATCATAAAAAATCCACTGAAGCATGACCAATTGAACAAGCCTGGTAGAGACCCACCTAAGGTACATTGCCCTCAAGTTTGAAGTCAATCTGGATGACGGTTTCAGAGAAGAAGTAGAAAATGGAAATTAGCATTAGAATGCCCATTGACTTGCATAGAAATTAATAGGAAAGATGCATTTACCGATAAGTACCCAAATTGAAAAAAAAAATCGTTTAAAATCAGGAATCCACAGCAGTGCTACCTGATGAACAACTTTGCTGTTTGACCCTTCCACAAGAAACATATTTGCCTCCAAAGCAAAGCCAAGCTGCGTATTTTGTCTATTTCAAGTGTAGTAACACGGAACTTGGTCTGCTTTGCAGGCAAGAAACATATTCACAAGTTTCAGCTTAATGTGAGTGAGGGTTCTGGAGTAGTCGAAAAGAGTGTGAAAAAAAAAATGCAGAGCCACCTGGTGAACAATTAAGAACTAGGAGTCCCTGGGAGTGTTCTTTTGTGATATCAAAGCAATTGGCTGAGCGGTTTCAGAAAGATCTTTTAAGATTTGCCCCCCCCCCCCTCTAAAAAAAAAAATTGAATAAAATAAAAAGTCCAAAAATTACTTAAGCGTGATGATTACAAGTTAGAAGTGAATCTGGCAGACGGTTTTGGAGAAGTCGAAAATGTAATCGTGAACGGATGGACGACTCGGCTTCCTGAAAGTCAGCCGAGCTAAAAATTCAGCCCCCCCCCCCCCAAAAAAAAATCACTGGAGCATGACCATTTGAAGAAACTTGGTAGAGCTTAGACCCACCCTTGGCACATGCCCACCAAATTGGAAGTGAATCTAGTTGGCGGTTTTGGAAAAGAAGTCGAAAGCTTGATTTCTGGACGGATGTACGACTGGTGAAGGACCATCCCCATAACTATAGTTTAGGCTCAGCTGACTGACAAATCAGCTAAGCTAAAAACGCGTCATATTTGGACGGATTAAAAAATATTGCTGCACTACCACATACAACACTCTGCTGGGACTGACCACTGGAGGTATTGCCGAGAATATTTATAGGCCTACAGTGAGAATTCTGGTGATTAGTACCGTATTGCATCATGCTGCAAAATTCTACTGGCTTTGCAAGACGAGTCATTACACAACAGGATCTGGCTGAGTAAGTGTGTATTTTTTCTTTTCCATCTGCTACGTCCATTTAGGTGTGCACGTGAGAATTCTGGTGATTAGTACCGTATTGCATCATGCTGCAAAATTCTACTGGCTTTGCAAGACGAGTCATTACACAACAGGATCTGGCTGAGTAAGTGTGTATTTTTTCTTTTCCATCTGCTACGTCCATTTAGGTGTGCACGTTCTGCATGCAGGCATAGAGTGAATAATTGAAAGTTATACATGTACAGATATAGTCATGAGAGAGTTCCCCCGCCCCCCCTTCCCACGGAGAATATCAACTTAAATTGAGAAAAAGGGGCTGCAAACGGAGTTTGGTGGCGATTTACTCGTTGGGTACTTGGGACTAACAGGTCTGCTGTGACTATAGTTTTCCGTCATTCCGTTCAAGTATTTCTTCAGTGGAACTGAAGTATGAACATGTCGTCTATCTGCCATCTTTTCTAGCCAAGATTTGATCACACTGGCAGCTAGTGATACATAATAGAAATTCAGGCACCTATTTTTGAGGTGCTGTGGAAAGAGCTGATGGGTTAAGAAAAGTCTCCCCCGGTCATCAAACACAGGTTGGATTATGCTTCAATTGACCATATTATTCACCAGTGGACGGGACAAGCGTTCAAATGAGCAAAATAAAAAAAATAAATAAAAAAAAGGGGGGGGGGGGGGGGGGGTCATGATTAGCTCAGCTGATTTGTCAGTCAGCTGAGCTTATGTTATGACTAGCCAACCGTCGTCCACAATTCACACTTTTGACTTCTCCATATCGTCAGCCAGATTCATTTCAAACTTACTGGGGATGTGCCTTGGGTGGGTCTCTACCAAGTTCGTTCAAATGGTCACGCTCTAGTGATTTTTGTATTTTGCATAAATTTTTTGTTTTTTGGGGGGGCAAATCTTAAAAAATATTTTCTTCTCGGAAACCGCTCACCCAGTTGCCTTGATCTTGCACAGTGACACTCGCGGGGACTCCTAGTTCTGAATTTGTTCACCAGGTGGTGCTGCAATTTTTTTATTTTTGTTTTTGCTATTTTTGACTTCTCCACAACTGTGACTCAGATTAAGCTGAAACTTGGTGGATATATTCCATGTGGAAGGGTCAAACAAACTTGTTCACCAGGTGGCACTGCTGTTGATTCCTAGTTTTTTAAAGATTTTTTCAATTCAGAAACTTATCGCTCAATGCAGCTTTCCTATTGGTTACTATATACGTTTATGCAAGTCAACGGGAATTCTAATGCCAATTCACATTTTTGACTTCTTCTCCAAAACCGTCATCCAGATTGACTTCAAACTTGGTGGCAATGTACCTCGGGTGGGTTTCTACCAAGTTCATTCAAATGGTCACCCACCAGTGATTTTTGGAATTTTAATCAATTTTTTTGTTTTGTTTTTTTGACAAATCTTACAAAATCTTCCTTCTCCACAACTGCTTACCAAATTCCTTTGATATTACACAAGAACACTCCTAGTTCTTAATTTGTTCACCAGGTGGTGCTGCAATTGTTTTCAAATTTTTTATGAATTTTTGTGTGTTTTCATTTCTTGTCATTTCTCCGAAACTGTATCTCAGATTAAGTTGAAACTTTCTGCATATGTTCCTTGTGAAAGGGTCAAGCAAAGATATTCACTAGGTGGCACTGCTGTGAATTCCTGATTTTTAACGATTTTTACCATATCAGGTATTTATCGGTAAATGCAGCTTTTCTATTGCTTACTATGCAAGTCAATGGGCATTACACATTGCAATGGCAATTCACATTTTGGACTTCTCTTAAGAAACTGTCTGTATGATTTACTTCAAACTTGGTGTCAATGTTTCTTGGGTGGGTCGCTACAAAGTTTGTTCAAATGGTCACCCTCCGGTGATTTTTGGATTTTTCTTCGAAAGTCTTTAAACCAAGTTTCAAAGGAAATTATAACATGGGAATTTTTTGTAATGGTTATAACTTAAATAATTTTGGTCAAATTTGTGCTATACATATACTAACATACATGAATTTTACTCTTCACTATAACTTGAGACCTACTTGAGCTGGGACTTTGATGTTGCACATGTTGGTGCTCTTCTATACAGGTCAGACTTACTCAGTACATGGGTAATGCCGGTTTCTCTTCAATATTATTTTTTTGTGTGATAATATTATGACAACACACACTATACATACATATAAATTTTTGTATATATTGCATATAGACTGACTTGACCTCAATCCTATCCCATGTTCACAGAGCTGGAAGTGTGATGAATGTCTAGGTCAGCTGAGCATAGGCTGTTCACACAGCCCACTTGTTTTTAATTGAATTGGCCCACAATATAGTCAAGTGGGCCTAATTTAGTTTGTCACCCAATTATTTTTACTGGTAAAATTCTGCATGTAAGTAAATTTATAGCAGAAGCAAAACGAGAAGTTAAAGTGTACTTTAGAAATATATATCAATTTGGTTTCGGTTACAGTTTTATTTCATGAATAGCTACATTTAGAAATCTCAACCAGCTCTGTATCTTGTTGTCATAAAAGAGCATCCAATGGCTCCATGTCAGTATTCCCACCGTTACAAGAATGAAAGTTCCAAAATCTACATATACCTGAACATAGTACCACTTTAGGACACAGGTATAATGTACAGTGAAGCCTCATTATTAATACACTTGGATATACGACATATTTGTCATAATGACACAAGTTTTGAATGGCAAAAGTTCACCTTCTTTGTTGTTCGATTCATTTATCGGACATATCCAGGTACCCGACACATTTCATAGGGAACAAATGGTGTCATTATAAAGAGTTTCTATTGTATATACATATATATATATGTGTGTGTGTGACTGTCTGTTGGATGTTTTATTGGTTGACTGGTTTATAATATTTTTAGAACTAATTAAATAATGTCCATGTTCAAGATACACTTTACTTCACAAAATATTGTCATTAACGCAATGTACTATTGTTGTACACTAGGATTTTCCGTTTTCTGATATAAGCAAAAAGAATGCAGAGTTCTGACCAAGTTAAAGCAGGGGAAAAAACATGTATGGTACACACACACACATATATAATTTACATATACAGTGCATATATATATACAGAGCTCCCTCTTTTTAAAGCTGGTGTTGGGATCCACAGGGTATACCGTTTCGTAGCAAAACCGCCTGATAACAGAGGGGCTTTTAACATAGAATGGGAGAACTATTTCAGTGAGAGGCATGGTACACACCATGTTCTATCAGAAGCCACCTTGTAATGAGGGGTGTTATAAAGAGGGAACACTGTATATGCCTTTTTTATAGTCACTGAGTAACATTCGGAGATGCCCAAGCCTCCCTATGATCAAACAGTAAGCATCACTAATTTAGTGTATAATCACGACAAAATATGCACAGGTTCCAGATTATTTTCTCCCAATTCAGATGTTCCTGATTTATCAGTAGGAATTCAGGAGATTGCACGAGCAGTAGGGGGACGGCTCAGGAGGGGGGGTATGCCCCTCTGCCGATGCGAGACATTTTTGTAAATATAGGTAAAATTGTGCCTGGAGGTGGTTTAAAATTTTTTAAAATCAGCTCTAAGAAAGGGAATAGGAAAACACATTTAAAATGCTGTTAACCACAGTCAGTTAGCACTAAATAAACAAAAACACTGTCACAACACATATAATTTATGCAAAATGTCAATTTTTTTTTAAAGGAATACATCAGTAATTTGGGAAGGTTTTTTCCCCAAGAGATCGGGAAACTTTAAAGAAATGAGTTAAATTTTGGGAGATCTCCCGAAAACTCGGGAGTTTTGGAACCTCCGAATATGCTCTGGGGGAAAAAAATGAGTAAAACTATGAATCATCAAACCTTAATATTAAGTAGTTGGTTGAAAGCATGTCGGCATAAAAAGTCCCTGAGAGATCATGTCCACTTTCATCACGGCATAAATGAGCACTCAAACAAGCCATACATGTTATCAAACCAGATTTATTCTTGTAAGAAAATGGGTCATGTCCACTGCCATGCTTCAGTGTAATAAATATGATTGACAATATTCATCCCATTTAGCACTCTTCACACTTTCTGGGACATTCCAGAACTACTCATTCAGCTGTTTAAAACACAATTTGAATAAAGATCATGTGCATTTCAATTAATGTACCAACAGAAAAAAATAATTTTGTAAATACCCTGAGCAGTAAGTAGGATGAATACAGTACAGTGAAACCTGTGACTCAAGACCACTGTTGGCTGGAACCACATGCACTTCATGAAAACTTTTATAATGATGCAGAATCTAATCCATGTTATGCTTAGAACTGGATCTCACTTATAACCATGTTTACATGGGAAAATGGTGATCTGAAATGACAGGCTTCACCATTTTTTTTTTTTTTAAGTGAACAGAAATGGTTTATCCACTCAAACATCCTCAAACATGGTATGGTAGCAATACAGGTTATCAGGAATTGGTCTTGAGTAGCACCAAAGCTGCCACAAGAACTTTCACTAACAAAGTAACCAACAGCACACTGAGCCGTATCAAATTCTAATAATGAAATTGTGTATGCATGACAAGCCGTCACAGTATGATATCAACATGTCTTATATCTTAGGAACACAAATTTTTTTGTGCCTTTCACGGCTATTGTTGGATGTAATTCTGATCTGCTGCCGATGTTTCATAACATGTTGTCTCTGGCAATAAGTCATGAATACATACTTGTACATGTATGTATTGAATAGGCAGGTTCAGTCACCCTTTATCTGAAGTGTATGTAGGTTCATGGACACACTTTTTATTCAAATTGTTTTTCACTTTATACAGGCAGTTTTGATTTCAGTTTGTTAAGGCCACTAAAGCATCTACAATGTTGCCTTTGTGCTCTCGTAACTTCCTCTCTGCAATATTTCTAGGTATTTCCATCTCTTCAATCTGGAAGAAAATGAAAGAAACACTATTACAGTTGAAGTAGCATCATAATTCACCAAAATTTCAAATGATGTTACATGCAGAATACATTTAATGACTGACAAAATTTACTTTTATATTTTCAGATTACATTCATACGCACCTGCTCCTTTTGTGCCAATTTTAGTTATAAACAACCTGGAACATTTGTTTCAATGAAAATGGTCCCTCTCTTTTTAGTCATACAGCCAGCTTCAAACATACTGCACATGTAAAACACAACCAAAGTGACCATTGGAATTTTCTTCAAATTAAAAAGTGTGGGTGTTATTGACAGGCATTGCAACAGCTGGTTTGGTCAACAGAGACAGACAAGCAAACAGAATCAACAACAAAGTGGCAACAACTTAGGATCAACATGATAAAATATTTACCTATTATGTTAATTTCTGGTGAAAACATAAACACCAAAAAATACTGAACTGTTAACGGATTTTGTTAAAATTTATTGCAGGGTCATATCCACTGGAAATAAAAATATATTATATGAAAATATTTGCAGGACAATTTTCTTAAAATATGAATATTGCTTGGAATGACACATATTCAATCTCACAACTTCTACACACATTATAATGTAGGTAACTTGCAATCAAGCAAATTAGACTGGGCTAGGCCGAAACTTACAATTAAGTCTACATCCTCCTTGTTGATTTTAACTTTTGACAACTCTTTCTCTTTAAGATGCTTCTCCGCTGCTTCTTTCTGTTGGCGGTCATTCACAACTTTCATGGCCTAATAGAAAAAGTAGAAAGCCTGAGTAAACAGCAATACATGTACTCAACTCAAACAAGGTGGCAAATATTCTGGAAATACTTGTGTTTGTGCTACTTTTTTTCTTTGAAACAAAAATATGTTTAAAAACTGGACTTACACACACTTGTGTATCCACCACATAAGCTTACCAACTTTGCTCTCCACAGCATGCATTGCATGCAATCAATCTATTAATAACTAAATAAACCAGAGAGCTGTGTGAACAGCCCATGCTCAGCTGACCTAGACATTCATCACATTTGCAGCTCTGTGAACTTGGGATAGGATCAAGGTGACCCATGTACTGAGTAAGTCTGACCTTTATAGAAGAACACTAACATGTGCATCATCAATGTCCCAGTTCAAGTAGTTCTCAAGTTATCGTGAAGAGTAAAATTCATGCATGTTGCACTGTGACCTCAGAAACGAGGTCAAGGTCACTCATGTACTGTCTAAGCATGACCTTCATAGAAAGACATTAATATGTGCAACATCAAGGTCCCAACTCAAAACAAATCTCAAGTTATCAAGTGAACAGGAAATTTCGTGTCAGTTGTCCTGTGATCTTGGGAATGAGGTCAAGGTCTAAACATCACTGGAGCATGACCATTTCCACAAAATAAGTAGACACTTATAAAAGGTACATCCCTACCAAGTTTGGTAGAATGTGGCAAATTTATCTAAATTATAACCATTACAAGAAATTCCCATGTTATACTTTCCTATTAAAACGTTTTTTAAGATTTAAAAAACAAAATCATAAAAAATCACTGGAGCATAACCATTTGAACAAAGTTGGTAGAGACCCACCCAAGGTACATTGCCACCAAGTTTGAAGTAAATCGGAAAGACAGTTTCTACAGAGAAGTCCAAAATGTAAAATACCATTACAATGCATTATAACGTCCACTGACTTGCATAGTAAGCAATAGAAAGGGTGCAATCACCGGTAAGTACACGACTTGAAAAAAAAAAAAAAAAAAATTTAAATCAAGAATACACAGCAGTGCTACCTAGTGAACATTTGTGCTTGACCCTGTTACAAGGAACATATGCACAAAGTTTCAAGTTAATCTGAAAGAAACTTCTGGAGAAGTCAGTAACAAAAATACAAAAATTCATAAAAAATTTTAAGAAAAAAAATGCAGCACCACATGGTGAACAAATTAAGATCTAGAAGCCCCTAGGAGTGTTCTTATGTAATAACAAAGGAATTGGGTGTTTGGCTGTGGAGAAGATTTTGTAGGATTGTCCAAAAAAAGAACAAAAAAAAATCATTAAAAATCCAAAAATCATTGGAGTGTGACTATTTGAACAAACCTGGTAGAAACCCACCCAAGGTACATTACCACCAAGTTTGAAGTCAATTTGGATGATGGTTTTAGAGAAGAAGTCCAAAATGTGAATTAGTATTAAGATGCCTATTGACTTACATAGTAATCAATAGGAAAGCTGCATTGACCGATTAAGTGCCTGAGTTGGAAAAATCGTTTAAAAAAATCAGGAATCCACAGCAGTGCCACCTGCTGAACAACTTCGTTTGACCCTGCCACATGGAAACACATGGAACATATCCACCAAGTTTCAGCTCAATCTGAGTGATGGTTCTGGAGAAGAAGTCAAAAATAGCAAAAAAACTCACACACAAAAACAAGAAAAATTAGAAAAAAATTACAGCAGCACCTAGTGTACAAATTGAGAACTAGGAGTCCCCAGGAGTATCCCTGTGTGGTATGAAAGCAATTGGGTGAGCAGTTTTGGAGATTTTTTAAGATTTGCCCAAAATAAGAACAAACAAAAAAAACATAAAAAATCCAAAAATCACTGGAGCATGACCACTTGTACAAAATTGGTAGAGACCCAACCACGGCATATCCCCACCAAGTTTGAAGTCAATCTGGCTTACAGTTTTGGAGAAGAAGTCCAAAATGCGAATTGTGGATAAGGGACAACAGACGGAGGGACGATGGATGGCTAGTCACGACATAACCTCACCTGACTGACAAGTCAGCTCAGCTGATAAAAAATAAGATGGTGTGGTACCTATTTTTCCAGCTATAACCTAGATCCCAGAGTTCACATACACAGCCTAATTTTCTATCAAAAAGATAACGATACCAACATGGATACTGATTTAATATTAGCCAAATACATGTATTCTAACCTTATCCTTTTTTTTTATAGGATTCTCACTAAAATGCAAATTACAATAGTTTCGGAAAAGTAAATGGCAAACCTGAAAATCCTAATACCATGGAGTTCAAGCCTGCAGATTCAAATTTCTTTTGTGATGTGTGAATTTAACATGATACATTTGGTAGTATTATATTCTCTTGGGCTATGTAATTCTCCAAAACAAGACAGTGAATGTGACATTTTGAAGATTTGGGCTCATATGAAGCAGTACCTGTTCATTTTAGCCATCTCAATAAGACAGTGATTTAGGTGCCACATCATCATAGCTGTTTTTCCTTGTCAGTGACAGCAACTAAACTGCAATTGCATTTAAACTGCATTGGAAATATTTCACAAGCTTCACCACTTATCCGATAGCTTCAACAGTACTGTGATTCTGGAAATACATTTTGCAGCTATGGTAGCGGAAAAAGGGTGTTTTATGCAAGGATCACAGTACAGTGATTTTAGTCACTCCAAAATCCTATAGCAATTACAATACAAATTACAAGGGGCCCATGGGTATGATAATCTGATGCCCATAACCAAAATTCATTTCCTGAAATTCATTCCATACATGACCCTGAGAAATAAGTCACGGTCATCCAGATTATGCAACATCAAACTTCCACATGAACCAACATTTGTGGTACATTTGGCATTGTGCCCCTTAGTTTTTTTTTTCAACATACTAAACTTATGTTATAAATTTGGTAAGTCTAATTACTTTTCCAGATATGGAATTTTATATCTTAAAACACATTTTGGCATATAATTTCTGTCAAACTATAGATGGTTCCACTAGCAACTTAAATTTGACCTCCCCGGCAATCCCAGGAAATTCAGCGAAGATGCCCCCAAAATTATAGATGTTAGAGTGCTCACAAGGTTTGACATCTTGACCCTTATATTACATAATATTTCAGGTGGCGCCACCAATATCGGAAGGGATCTAGAATTTCATACACCCTATAAGTCCTGCCAGTTTATTGGTATAACTTAAAAACTGTAGACAGTACCACCCTAAGAGCAAGAGTTTATGGACGAACAGACATAAGCGGTCACTTGAGCTCTGCGACCTTAGGTCAGCAGAGCTTAAAAATCATTTCCTGAAAAGCATTCCCTCCATGACCTAGAGAAAGTAGGTCAAGGTTACCCAAATTATGCAATGACAAACTTCCATATATGATGACATTTATGGTACATTTGGTATTGCTAGCCTTCTTATTTCTCAACATGTAGAATTTAGCATCCTTTTCTACGGCCTAAGTTGTCATTCAAAACGACAAAATTTGATCATTGGCCCAGCACATTTATGGTGTAAGTTTTAAAGCAGCATCTGAATTCATAATCAAAATAATGAATTCAATGACTTTTGACACCTGTGATGCCAGTTCCACCTAATACCACCAGTGGCGCTACCATGAGTACACATCACTGACTTTTGTCTGTATGATATTCTTGTGATGGTTTATTGACACATGTGCACAAGTTCCAACATACTGACCATAGCCCAAAAAATCATTTCCTTAAGTGGCACCACCAATATCACCTTCAACCTTGATTTCCATGTACACTTGATAAATCCTGAAGTTATATGAGGTTGGCTTGTAAACTGTGTACTGTGTCATGTTCACAAGTTAAAGTTCACAGACAGAGAGACATGAGTGATCACACAAGCTCTACCACCTAAGCTCAGCAGGATAAAAACGTATCAAACTAGAACAGACTGATTTTCCAACAGAAAATCAAATGTCTCCCGGTGGAACACTTACGTCTCTGAATAAGCTACAGGTGATAACAAATTACAATTGACCAAGTTTGCTTGAAAATTACAGTCCTATTTTAGCTCTCACCTAGATACATTACTCTGGCAATTTTCATCAAGTTCTTCAAGACTTATTGCAGAGAAATAAATTTCACATAAATGACCCTGTGACCTTGAGAATTCGCTCAAGGTCATCCAAATACAATCCTAACCTAGGTCTTGCCAAGATACATAATCCTACCAAGTTTCATCAAATTCCATCAAGTTCTTCATGACTTATCGCACGGAAACCAATTTCACATAAGTGACCCTGTGACCTTGAGGATTTGCTCAAGGTCATCCAAATACAATCCCAACCTACGTCTTGCCAAGATACATTATCCTACCAAGTTTCATTAAATTCCATCAAGTTCTTCAAGACTTATCGAACGGAAACCAATTTCACATAAGTGACCCTGTGACCTTGAAAATTAGGTCACGGTCACCCAAATACAATCCCAACCTAGGTCTTGCCTAGATACATAATCCTACCAAGTTTCATCAAATTCCATCAAGTTCTTCATGACTTATCGCACGGAAACCAATTTCACATAAGTGACCCTGTGACCTTGAAAATTCGCTCAAGGTCATCCAAATACAATCCCAACCTAGGTCTTGCCTAGATACATAATCCTACCAAGTTTCATCAAATTCCATCAAGTTCTTCATGACTTATCAAACGGAAACCAATTTCACATAAGTGACCCTGTGACCTTGAGAATTAGGTCAAGGTCACCCAAATACAATCCCAACCTAGGTCTTGCCTAGATACATAATCCTACCAAGTTTCATCATATTCTGTCTAGTCCTTCAAGACTTATCGCACGGAAACCAAGAAGAAGAAGAAGAAGAAGAAGGAGGAGGAGGAGGAGGAGGAGGAGGAGGAGGAGGAGGAGGAGGAGGAGGAGAGGAAGAAGAGGAAGAAGAAGAGGAGGAAGAAGAAGAAGAAGAAGAAGAAGAAGAAGAAGAAGAAGAAGAAGAAGAAGAAGAAGAAGAAGAAGAAGAAGAAGAAGAAGAAGAAGAAGAAGAAGAAGAAGAAGAAGAAGAAGAAGAAGAAGAAGAAGAAGAAGAAGAAGAAGAAGAAGAAGAAGAAGAAGAAGAAGAAGAAGAAGAAGAAGAAGAAGAAGAAGAAGAAGAAGAAGAAGAAGAAGAAGAAGAAGAAGAAGAAGAAGAAGAAGAAGAAGAGAAGAAGAAGAAGAAGAAGAAGAAGAAGAAGAAGAAGAAGAAGAAGAAGAAGAAGAAGAAGAAGAAGAAGAAGAAGAAGAAGAAGAAGAAGAAGAAGAAGAAGAAGAAGAAGAAGAAGAAGAAGAAGAAGAAGAAGAAGAAGAAGAAGAAGAAGAAGAAGAAGAAGAAGAAGAAGAAGAGGGCACTAAAACAATATGTCCCCCGGCTTCCACCGGGAGACATAATTTGTAGACTGGATGAAATTATAAACTACATACATGCTTTAACAACCTGCATCTAATTGGTGTAACTCTTTCAGTGCCAACTGTGACTGCAGTCAAACTACTTACCACGAACTGTTCCCAATTATAATAAGGATGCTAGATTCATATTCCATGTGAAACTACCTTTCATGCAAGTACCAGCATGCCTATAGTTCCAGAGAATATAATGGTCGGGTCAATATCTTTCTTTGGCGCTCTTTGGGCACATTGCGCCAAAAGCCCACCGAGGAAAGCTCTCCACTCTGTCCGAAACTTGGCACTGACAGAGGTTTTATGGTAGTTTTATACCTCTTGCCCAGTTCAAATGGCATCTCACTGGCTTTATGGTTTTGTAACTCTTTAGGGTATTAATGTCTTTCAGAAAATTATGAACTCTTTAACTTGGATATAAATTTTTGGCTAAAATCTATGAAAAAAAATATAGCAAAGAGTCGCCAAAAAACTTGAATAAATTCTGGATGAAGAACAGCCAAATTTAGCAGTAGCAAATTGATAAACAGTACAAAACATCTGTAAATCTGGTTGGCTAAAAGTGATGGCACTTATGTCAATGAGCAAC
This sequence comes from Hermodice carunculata, assembly GCA_964020975.1. Taxonomy (NCBI): domain Eukaryota; kingdom Metazoa; phylum Annelida; class Polychaeta; order Eunicida; family Amphinomidae; genus Hermodice; species Hermodice carunculata. The sequence goes on along the minus strand of OZ026629.1, from coordinate 46,376,388 downwards.
ATAAGCTAAACAGAAATTCAAAAGGATGAAATATTTGAAATTCAATTTCCCAGTATGTTAAATTTTTAAAAAAATGTAAGTTAAGGATGTGTATCCATACACTGCAAATAGAAGAGGGCAGATACAGGAGATTGAACACTGGTGGATATGAGACTGTGCCAGGTATGCAACTCTCAGGACACTGAAAACAAATTTCATTTTACAATAGTGTGTCTGTGGTACAGTGATTTACGTAATGATTTGCTAATTTGTTAGCAATGGATGATTGCTTCGACCAGTTGAACAGAGGTAAGAAATTCATTTACAATGACATTTGGTGACGAAAAAAAGCTACATGTAAAGCAATACTCAACCTCATCAATGCTACTTGAAAAATGCTCTTATGTAACAGGTTATAAGTGAATTAAATATCAACATCAACATTAAGCTTGATTATTGAGCACATGTATAAGTGTGTGTACATGTATGCATATATAGCCTGTATTTTCCCCAAGACCCAAAAAGTATTTGGAGGATACAGGCTCACCGGGATCCATGTCGACAAGGACATGTCGAATTGGACTTAGGAGGATCCATATATCCTAAATACTAGTATCCATATTGTCTCATTTCGAGTAACAGGGCCAAATCTTCTGTTAGTGGGTGCCTCATAGCAAAGCATTTTGACAGCAAGCATGTCCAGCTGCCTTCATCCTCCAGTAGCCAATGCTGGGCTGTGAAGTCTAGTTGTTAGAGTAAAAAAAGTAGCGTTCTCATGAAAAAATGAGAGATAAGCTGACTTTCAATACTTTTTCATTTAGGAGGCAGTATCTTCCATTGGGAAATACTGCATTTTTTTAAAGTGAATGTTGCCAAGGTAACCTTTCTCCAGCATTCTAATTGGATAGTTTCAGCACACTCAATCACTGTGATGTGGTTGTGGCCCTATGAAGACAGTGTCTCCTTTGAAAGACCACTCCTTTGAGAACCACAATTGTCATGTCTCTCTGTAGTATTTTTCGTGTTATTTATACCTCCTTTGAGGGACCACCTGCTTTATGTGACCACCTTTTGGGTGGCACTAGGGGCGGTCTCTCAAAGGAGGAACTACTGTATACACACATGTACATAGTGTAGACAGCACCGGCCTTTGAAAGGGCCCCCCAGGTCGAGTCCTGAACTGGTCGACAAATGCAGACATAATGTTCTCATCATAGAGATAGATTGTTGTATGTTTTATGGACTACACCAGAATATTGTACTTGGTATATGTTAAAAAAAAGTTCTTTCAGTCATGCATGTTTCCTGTTGGCTTGTTGCCTATTGCAGTATTGGTCATTTCATGGTGGAACTTTTTTTGAGCCTCAAATCATTCCTGGGAAATCATTGTTTCGAGATTTCTTTTGAGCCTAAAACGAGTGTGTGAACTTGAGTATGAATGATGACACTGGAAATTACAACTTACAAACAACGACAAGAATACTTGGTATATCATATAATTAGCTTCTGAAATCCTGTCATTTTCGTCACAGGTGCACCCAACTAAAGTATGGGCGATATTAAAGGGTTATTTGTACACGAATGCATATACTAACATCGCTGATGCTCTGTGAAGAAATTTCTGCTTCCTCTACATAGTCTGTGACCTTCTCTAGATCTTCGGCAGTGCCAGAGTCATGTTTAGCAACTTTCTTGTCCTTAGGTTCCTTGGCATTGACCTCGTCAACTTCTACAGGTTCTTCCCCTGCCATTTTTTCACGAACCACGTTGTGTGTCAAGCACGTCCTGCAGGTGGCGCAACAGAACGTTCCTATCACATTGCTAGCAGGATAAATTTGCTTCCACTTTTTATTTAAGGAGCAATCCCACGCTCACTGTTTACGGTTTTGCACATACATATGTTGACCACAAGATCTCAGCAACTTACACGAAGTTACAGTCTTAGTTGGTGCTCTTTGGACTGTAGAATGGGTTTTTTTTTTCTTTTTTCTTTTCCTTTTTATGATAGGTATGTTAGAAACCGCTGGTGGCGCTACTGTTCCCACTGTCCCCCTGCTGGAGCCCAGAAAAGTGTGACCAAGCTCTGGCTCCGCCCATTCCCAACCCCTATAGTATTTTCATTCATGTTTGTTATTTTCTCTTGGATAATACTTTTGTTCAATGCGGACCATTGGTTTTTCAACAAATGAAAGGCATTCCAATGGGTAGCAACTGCTCCCCTTTACTGGCAGATTTATATTTAACCTGGCTTGAATTTAAGTATATGAATAAATTGATGAAAAAGGACTTTCAAATGGCTACAAAAATTATCAAACAACGCAAGATATATTGATGACATTGCTTGCGTAAATGTACAAAATTTCAGTGAAATTGCTAAAGAAATTTACCCAAAAGATATCCCTTTGGAGGGTAACAATTCAGATGGTTTCAGGGATGTGTTTTTGGACTTGGATATTCAGGTCACTAAGGACAGGTTTTGTATTAAAGTCTATCACAAAATAGATGAGTTTAACTTTGAAGTGGTTAATTATCCTTTCCCGGACAGTAATATTTCAGAAACTATTGGATATAATACGTTTTTGTCACAGATTTTGAGATTTGGTTGTACTTGTTCTAAATTTCAGGACTTTGCATCTAGAACCAAATTTATTTACAGTAAACTTGAGTCAAGAGGATTCAAAGATGTACTTTTGATCAAATATTTCTACAAATTTTGCTGTAAATATCCCGAGATGGTTAGAAAGTTGGGCTTCAATAATTTTAGAGATTTTAGACTTGCCTGTTTTGCTACTTAATTTTATCTTTTGGCATCATTCTGTTTTAATGTTCACCTTTCAGACATTTTAGGCTAGCTTGTTTTCTGTTAGGTCAACCCCCCCCCCCCCAAGGGCTATAGGTAGCAAGCAGCTACTGACGACAGTTACAAGCTTGCCTAATTGTGCTTGATATCTGGTTAAGAAATATTATATTTTCATTGCATTCTCTTGACTTAAATACAAATGACTTTCATACTTTTCTGACTTGCCCTATAATTTAGCTGTTAATATCCAAAGATTATTAGAACGTTTGGCTACAATAATTTACAGTTTTTAGACTTGTCTGTTTTGCTACTTAACTTTATCTTTTGGCATCATTCTGTTTTAATGTTCACCTTTCAGACATTTTAGGCTAGCTTGTTTTCTGTTCGGTCAAACCCCCAAGGGCTATAGGTAGCAAGCAGCTACTGAAGACAGTTACAAGCTTGCCTAATTGTACTCAAAATCTTGTTAAGAAAAATTGTTTTGATAACATGTTTTTGACATAAATGCTAATGACCTTCATTCTTTTCTGACATGCCTAAATGCACATTTACTCAAAATTGACAGTATTTTCTCAAATGGCACAAACCTGACACTTTACGTGGACACATTGACTCAGGGTTGGCAGTTAAATAGAGCTTAATTGTTTGAGGGGTAGGTGTCATCTCAGAGTTTGTTTTACATTTCTGGTGCAGGATGTCCATTGTTGCAGTTCTTGTTGGGATTTCCCTTGGTTTGCACCGGTGGTCTCGTTGCAACTGTTTATTTTACTATCACTGGGACTGAATATAAGGCCCCAGCCTGTTTCCACTTCAGTTATACTCTGGCGGGTGGTTTAACTAGGATAAGCTGTCCAGGTAGAAAGGGTACATATTAGTTCAGGGGTAAGTCAAATTGTTCTTATCTGAACCTGTACTATACAAATTTAGTAAGTATGGTTTGTTTGACAGGTATTCTTCTTTCATAATGAAGCTCTGCATTTATAAGCAAAACTGCAAGTATTTAGCTAATTCATCATTTGCCACGTTCATATTTATTCTTTGTTATGTGGGTTGTCTTTGCTGAATATTTAGCTTAGACAAGGAGCCGCTACTCAGAGAGACATGTACTGGTAAAAGGCTCCCAAACATGTTGAGTATTTACCCGCTGAAGACCCTTTAATTTATTTGGGCTGATCCAGCCTATGTCAAAATTTTACAGAGGAACGTGAGCAATATGGACAATAGTAATTCTATATGTATATAGGTTAGACAGGGACAGGTTAGCTTATGGAGAGTAAAGAGTTCGGACTGCGGAATAGGGTATTGACTACTAGGAAGTGGTTCTGGGCAAAAAGACACAAATACAATTAATACAAAGAGAAACTTAACAAACCTAATTCTGTAAGCCCATGTATACCGTTTGAACACTATCAAGTCTGATATTCTAAGACTCAGAGCAAAGTCCTATTCCGTACCATTCACTGAAAAACTGTATTGTTCTAAATCATAAAAGCAAATTAATTTATAAAAGGAACAAATCATATTCATAAAATTTGAAATTTAGAAGAAAGTTTTAAGCATTATTAGCCTTTAAAAAATCGGGTCATCAGCGGGGAACCGGCGCAAGACTTGTTTCGGTGCCATTAATCCCCGGACAAGTCATTCTGCTAACTGGTGGCACCATGGTCCATGTTTGCATTTCCAATACAAACATCCCGAGCTGATGTATTACGGAATAAAGCGAATATGATGTTCCTTTGTTAATAGGCCTACTAAAAAACATAGCCCACATGACATAAATATAATGAAACTACACCTAACACTCATGACTAGGCCTACTAAAATTGAATAATAAAATAATAAACCATCCCACACTTACCTACAGCGCCTGGTCTTACAACAGACCCGACGAGGCCTACCTGACGGACTGATCAGATCAAATAGATCAAACCAGCTCTTACACTTCAAGTAAAACGCAAATGTAATGACGTGACGTAAGAGTCACGCTATTAATTGCGTCACACCTGAAAACTGGTCAGATCTATGCTGTTCCGTTTCAGCAATAAAATAGGCCCATTTATTATAAAGTCGCTGTATTTCACAGCCGATGCAATCACTATTAATGCCTTGGGTAGTTCTGTATTAATAACAAATCAATTACATCATATTTAATGTAAATGTTTTGAAAATTCTAGGTTTAAAGGGCCAAATGAATTAACAAACGGGTCATTAGTGGGAAACCTTCAACTGAAATTTCCGTCATGAGGCATGATAACTCTCAATCTCGAATCGTCTAAGATGCATTACGGGTTAGGGGTGGGGTTGGGTTGGGCGGTGGGGGGTACTGTACCTTTTGGAGCATTTATTCATGTATTCATGTACGTTTTTCTTTCATACTTTAACTAAAACCTTACTTATTATATCTGAAATCTAAACAAATGAGCAGTTCTATGTATATATGTAAATTGCTAAGTAAAGCTAGATAATAATAATAATAATAATAATAATAATAATAATAATAATAATGATAATGATAATGATAATAATGATAATGATAATAATGATAATAATAATAATGATAATAATAATAATGATAATAATAATAATGATAATAATAATAATAATAATAATAATAATAATAATAATAATAATAATAATAATAATAATAATAGAATACACATGTCTGATACCCTCTGCGGCTGGGACCCAGCTCGAGGCATTCTCCCAACCCATCGATAGTTTCTACTCCACACAGAGGAAACCAGGCATGTAGATATTACACCATAAAATTTATTATTTTAAAAACCTTACTGTAAGTCATGTAGGCCTATCTGGCGCATAAGAAACATATAGGATAAATATAACTATGTAGTATGTAAGAAGCTTTTGACATTTAAATTATTTATAATGTAGTAGAGAGCCAGAACGTATCAAAATTGGAGAAGCCATATTTCAAAACAAATTGTGGATGTCTTCAACAAAAAGTGTTAAAATATTTTTTCAAAAGCTTTGTTTCATAACCTCTTGATATGAGTTTATTGTAAGTAAATTTAACTCTAAATGCAAAATCTATAAATTTATCCGAAACACGACTGAAACGTAATATTTGAGATAAAAATAAGTATTATAACCCAATTTCACCCAGATATCTGGAAAAGGATAAATAACAACTTCAAAATTGAAATCATCTATTTTGTGACAAATTTTAGTCACAAAACTATTATCAATTATCTTAATGTCTAAATCGAGAAATACATCATGATAAGGATCGACATCATTGCTTTTCTTTAGGGTAAATTTTATTTGCAATTTCGAAGAAATTTTCAACTTTTGGGCAAGCAATATCAGATTCAATATATCTTGAAATGAAGGACAATTTTTAGCCAGGTGAAAATCTGTTTTCATTAGATTTTGCATGAATTCAAATTCAAGCCATGTTGAATACAGATCAGCATGTAAAGGAGAGCAATTATGTAAATAAGATCGGAACGTGATTGTAGTAAAAATAAACCAATCAGATGTTGGGCCACTGACGACAAGAATTTTTCGGCATCTGGACAACATGGCGGCAATTTTTTCACCATTTGAAGTCCGATGAATTGGAACAGTGGCAAAAATCAAGGTAAGACTTCCAAAAACTATATTGAACCCTACAGAAATAAAAAGCTTATGATCTCTATTTTCCAATGATATATCTTGCTTGACTGTAGGTCTCTCCGGACGAATACAGCAGTCCGAGGAAAATTCGAATCGAGCTTTGCTCCAACCGACAGGGCGCCGCCATGTTGGATTTTTATCGGGGAAGCAGATGGCAAATAAAATCTACGCCATCCGTTAAATAAATGCGTTTAAACATTTAATTTTATACCGTTTTCGTAATAACAACACATTATTAATTACTTTCAATGAAATATTTTTGTTGTAACATAAATATTTAAGCTGAATTTAGTGCCCAACCCTCAGGCTGGTAGTTTCGAATTGGCATGAATTTAGCCCCAACATATAACACGGAAATTCGATTAAAATACACATTTACACGGATCATCCGACAAAAAAAAAGAGAAGTATTTCGGGAGATAAGATATGAATAAGTAATATTTATTGTAATTTTAATATGTAACAGCCAGGCTGTGGAAGCTCCCGAAGGCATAGTACGATTCGCATGGCCTGCTATCGCAGGCATGCTCGTTTTGACTCGCAGTCGAAATGCTGAGACATGAATGAGATTGATTGGCTACCAACACGCCTCGGTTCCAAGCTAAGCCCTAGGCTGTGACGTCACCAAAATACACAAAATCCAACATGGCGGCCATGATATTAACTGGTATCACATACAAATAAGATAATTGTAAAAAGTGGTACAAAAGATGTGTTATGATCTCTTACCTTTATGTGTCCTCTTTCCACAGATTTAAATCCACATTATGGTATTATTCCAGTCAATAATAGGGCCATGGTAGTCCAATATGTCCATTTCATTTCTGATCTGTCAGCCATTGCTGACCCTAATATCCAGAAGTCATGTACATGTAATTTGATCCAATTTTGTACAAGCAATATGATGACAAAATATTTTGCCATCTACTGCAAAAATACTTTCCTGATGCAAGCAGTAAGATGTGGGTCCAAATAAGAAAGAAATAATCTTGTGACCTGACTTTGAATTTCAACCTCTAAAATCCGCCATTTTGCAAAAAAATCCACTTTTTCTACAAAGCTCCACTTTTGTAACATGGGGTCTATTCCCGGCAATTTGCACCAAGAATGCACTGCCGAAGCATACAGATCCATAATCCAATGGGGGTGGTGGGATAGTGACAACCCTGTGTACACCTTCCAGCCTAAAACGAAGGAACCCCAAAATGACATATCTAGGGGGTAAGGCCCTTTGAATTTTGATCAAATCTGTACAATTTGCCCTAGAATGCTCAAATATATTTTTTTCACAACTTAAAATATCAGTACGTATGAAACTTAGCCTAATCTATGTTATGACAGAAAAGGTTTTATTTTATCAGTAGTTCTAAACCCCCATTACTTTGAATGGACTGTTCTGTTATTCAAATTGGACCACTTGTATCTTGAAAATTTAACCCAATCCAGCCCAAATTTATACCCTCTTGAAAAGCATGAACACTTGTTGGTCAAGTTACAGCATGAAAGGGTCATGGATCTGTTTTAAATTAAAATGCCAGAGCAGTATCTGCATGGTTGGTGGGTGTTCCAAACAGGCATCTCTTGTGTCTTCAGTGGGGTATCGGGTGACAGGATGCTCGTAAAATGACCATTAATCGTAACCCAATAAATGCACTGACTGTTACATACAGTAAAACCTCTCTAACCAAACACCTCCATATACCGGACACCTCTCTATACTGAACACCATTTCTTGGTCCCGAATGTATACTTCCAATGTTAGCAAACTTCCCTATACTGAACACCTCCCCTTACTGAACACGTTTTTCAGGTCCCAAGGGTGTTCGGTATAGGAAGGTTTTACTGTAAGTGGTAAATGACTTATCACACCCCTTTCACGTGATCCGCGAACACCTCAATACTCCCAAATAGCAGGGACTAAGATGTGCCCATGCGTCTTTGTTTACATAAGCACTGCCCTGCAATGGAACCGAGAACGAGGCTGCTGATTTGACCCCTAATCTCGCATCTCATTAAACCCAGGTCAGCATCTCGACTGTCGACGCTTTGTCGCCCTACTGTGTTCGGTGTCTTTCCAAGCGTGATTCATATTTTGCGATGACTGTGTTTTGTGTAGTTCCCTACAGCCTGATTCATATTTTCCGTGCAGCGATGCAGGGAACCAGCCAAGGCCATAGCCTGGGGCCGAAGAGCGTTTATCTTTGCTTATCAACTGTCATACCCTGGAGAAGGACTAATGATCTGAAAATTTGAGAAAAATATTAATAATTATGTACACGACAAAGAACTTGTTCTTTCATTTGGGTTAATCTGTCACGGAGAAAGATTCAGTTTTCATGGGTTCTAGACTGCACTTCCGGTTCTGTTTGCTTCAAAAAACAACTTCCGTGCCGCAAGCAATTCAGGCCATCCACTAGCAAGATAAGGGAGCATGAATAAATTTGTTTCCTGTACCCACATAACGGTTTAGCTTCCCTTCGGGAGCTAATATATGTAACAGCCAGGCTGTGGAAGCTCCCAAAGGCAAAGTACGCTTCGCTAGGTGCTCGAGTATCTGTACGACGTAGCGGCGAGGCAGGGAATCAGCCAAGGCCATAGCCTGGGGCCGCTGAGCGTTTATCTTTGCTTATCAACTGTCATTCCCTGAAGAAGGACTAATGATCTGAAAATTTGAGAAAAATATTAATAATTATGTACACGACAATGAACTTGTTCTTTCATTTGGGTTAATCTGTCGCGGAGAATGATTCAGTTTTCATGGGTTCTAGACTGCACTTCCGCTTCCTGTTTGCTTCAAAAAACAACTTCCGTGCCGCAAGCAATTCAGGCCATCCACTAGCAAGATAAGGGAGCATGAATTAATTTGTTTCCTGTACGCACGTAACGGTTTAGCTCCCTTCGGGAGCTATAAGGATGGCGTATAATTATATGAGAAATAAGCGGATTGATTTGGGTAAATTTTTGTGGGCGATAAATGGATTGTACACGATGCAAAGCGTCATTCAGCATTATTCTTCCAAATAAAATCCGTGCCATCCTTTACATAAATATTTGTTAAGTGTCATTTTTTGGTCATGTTCGTAACAATAAAACAGTGTTCATCGTTTGTAATGAGAATTTTTTTTTTTGTAACACGGATATTTTAATGTATTTTAATGCCCAGCCGCAAGGCTGGTACCTTCGAATTCGGGGCCGACCATTTGATACTGGGGGGGGGGGGGGGGGGGAGGGTAGGGTGTTATGCATTTTATTAAAAAAAAATATGTACGTCCCAACATTGCTGAAAAAAATAATGTCCTTCGTAGTATCACCTGAAAAAAATTAAAGTACGAAATTCCTCTCTAAAAAAAAAAATACTGCTTTAATAAAAAGATAGTATCAATAGTGGCATTTAGATTTTTTATATGCATACGTGTATGATTCTCGAAATATTTGATACATCCACTTGAAAAAAAAAACTTTATTTTTCCCATCAAATTCCATGTATTAGTGGGTCAATAGCTTTCCTTGAGAACTTGGGAGCCCACCATTTGTTGTGAAATGCCAATTTGAATGACGCAGACGAGTGATCTTGTTCCATTGCTTTACAGGCTATAGGGATGTCCAGTTTCCGCGATAACGGAATCATGGACGGATTTGCGGAATCAGTAAAATAAAATGGAATTCTAGATTTCTCCAAAACTGCAACCATTTCTCATTATTTTCAGCCATTCCAAAGCTTTATTTGAAGTAAATTCACATAAAACTCATCCTTCGTGATCGCTGCCATTCCATTCTAATAAACAATGATGACGAGAGACCTCTGGTGACAAATTTAGATAAATTACCCAATGCTGGCGGCCGGCCTCATTTTGTGCGAGACTATTATTTACTACTTGCCGTAGTTGGCCAGCAATATGGCAGCCAAGCAGCGTGGCGACGGACGCCAAACACTACCAGCCTCAAACAGCCCTTCCTAATAATTGCAGAGTGGATAAAATATTTAAAATGGAAAAAAAAACGGAATTATCAATTTGACAAAATGGAATTTTTAATTTGAGAAACGGAAAATGACAAAAAAAATCATGGAATCTGGACATCCCTAAGGCTATATACATTGTTCAGATTATTCTGTAACCCAGTATGGATATGGCAATTCTATACATGTAAATGCAGAATATCAAACTAGGAAAGATGATTTGCTGCTTGGCAAATCAGTGTGTGTGTCTTCAAAGCATATTGGTGTGGCAATGTACAACTATTCCATAACACAGGAGCAGAAGTGCACATGGGAATGGCATCTCTATCTGTTATACCTTTGAAGTTATTCAAGATTTAAAATTTCTAATGGTGCTATTTAGCATAATTTAAATTGCTACAACTTTTATTTTAAATTCATTAGGTGCGCAATGGTCAACAACCCCCGAGTAGAAGTTGGAATGACATCTCTATCTATAATAGTTTTGAAGATATTCAAGTTTTAAAATTCCAAATGCTGCTAATTAGCATAATTCAAATTGCTACGTTTGTTTTAAATTCAATAGATGCACAATGGTCAAAACCCCCTAGTAGAAGTTGGAATGACGTCTCTATCTATTATCCTTTTGAAGATATACAAGATTTAAAATTTCAGATGCCCCTAATTTGCATAATTTTAAACATCTTCATTCCTTTGTATAAAACAGTCAAACTCCTTGTATGGAGGTACAATCATGCCAAGTTTGGAGTTTCTATGTATAATAGTGTTCGAGAAAAGTGTTGGACAAATTTGCTGGTAAAGAAAGAAAGAAAGAAAGACTAGAAAAGAAGATTTGCTTCAAAGCAAATCTGTCTGTGTGCCTTCAAAAGTTGTTAATATGATATTGTACAACTTTTATCCTTTGGTACTTCACATCACATCAAGCTTATGGCTGGATGCAAATTTCAGTCCAAATGACCTTAACAGGTCACATGTAAAGTGCACAGCGTTACAATACCCACAATTTAAGGCCAACATGAACCAAATCGGATTAAAATTAACCAAGTTATGACAAGATGAAACTTTCAAAGGGCCAAATGACCTTGACCTTTGCCCTTTTGAGGTGACATGTTCTTATAAAAACGCAAAGTGTTGCAATCCCTACAATTTGAGTCCAACACGATTAGAATTGGATGGAAATTAGCCAGGTCATGACTGGATGAAACTTTCAAAGGTCCAAATAACCTTGACCTTTGAGCATTAGAGGTCACAAGTAAGTTTCAAAAATGTGCAGTGTACAATAGCTACAGTTTGAGCCCAACATGATCAAAATTGGATAAAAATTGACCAACTTATGGGTAGCCACCACCAAAAATGACCTCTGACCTTGAAATGACGTTTAACCTTGAGATGACCTCCACCTGAAGTGAACCTTCACCTCAAAAATGACATTTTGGCTTAAAATTGACCTTTGACCTTGACATGACCTTGACATTTGAGATGACCTTTACCTTGCTATGATGGAACTCCTATACACTCTGAGCCACATCTACTATACTACATAAGATATTGAAGATTTAAAACTTTAATTAGCCCTCATTTGCATAATTTTGAAAAGCATGACCTCATTATAAAAAATGCCAGACTTCATCCATAGAAGTATTTATTGTGGAAGTTTGGAGTGTCTACGTGTAATACTTTTCGAATGAAATGTCGGACAAATTTGGCTGGAGAGAGAGAGAGAGAGAGAGAGAGAGAGAGAGAGAGAGAGAGAGAGAGAGAGAGAGAGAGAGAGAGAGAGAGAGAGAGAGAGAGAGAGAGAGAGAGAGAGAGAGAGAGAGAGAGAGAGAGAGAGAGAGAGAGAGAGAGAGAGAGAGAGAGAGAGAGAGAGAGAGAGAGAGAGTATGTTCCATGTGTTGACACACACACTTTAAATAAAGAATTCGTAGAAAAACAGAAAAGTGTGTGTCGACACACACACTTGAATAAAGAATTCCTAGAAAAAAC